>OZ010610.1:24860104-24950104 GCA_963932145.1 Acanthosepion lycidas
AAATATTAGGTGGGTGCAAAAATAATGACTTAATAATGTCGTTTTTTGACGTATTTTTTAACGTCAAAAAACGACATTATTACGTCATTATTTTTGCACCAACCTAATATCTATCTATATATATGTTGGGCGCGAACATAAATACTTTCATGATAATTGTTCTGATGAACTTTTCTTTATGGTAGGTAGAGTCTCAGAATTTAAACACAGTAATAGATTGGAGGCAAGATCTCATCATTTTTTAGTTTAAATGGCTAGATATAAGTGTACGTTTCTTTTCTCGCACTTCTTGCTTGTGGGTAACCTCCTCTGGCTTCTTGCTTTCCAGTCTATTTTGAACACCAAAAGTATAAATGCAATGTCAATTGTTATTATATTTTGTAGTTGTAAAGAAAAGAAAAAAGAAGCAAAGAAAAAGAAAAAAAACTGTCAACTAGCAACAAACGTCTGCAATAGATTTCTTCTGTCTCTCGACTGTAACACTTGTAGCCAAATCACAGTTCAAACGATAGTCCGTCATAACAGTTCAACAGGCTACGTAGAAATGACAAAATGGGGTCACACATCCAAACTTCACTTCTCACCAGCAAAAATTTGTATTCGTCCACCAAGCTCAG
The DNA here is from genome assembly GCA_963932145.1 of Acanthosepion lycidas. Classification (NCBI taxonomy): domain Eukaryota; kingdom Metazoa; phylum Mollusca; class Cephalopoda; order Sepiida; family Sepiidae; genus Acanthosepion; species Acanthosepion lycidas. The sequence continues at coordinate 24,860,722 of OZ010610.1, forward strand.
AAAATTCAAATCCCTCTCATAAACGAAAAACAACGGCTTTTGTTCATCGAGAGATCTTTCTGATTGGTCACGCCATTCAAGGGAGGGAGGAACATTAGCATAGATTCTGGTCCTTAAAAAAGATTTTTTCTAACTACTTTTTGATAATTCTTCTTCGGCAGATCGCACACAAAACACGAACTCTTTTTCGAGGTAGCTGATTATCTCTTTTCACTACATCTATATTTTTGGCATACCTACGGATGATAATGGGTATGTCCCTATTTACATAAATATAGTAATAGATACTGTATGTTGATCTTCAGTTGGAGATTCATTGTCGAATTCACTTCTCACTTCTATCAGTTAACTACTACTACGTGCCACTGGCGAATCTTATATGTGTTGTTCTTGTCCTAAGTTTTATCGTTCATTACCAACCTTTGTTTGATTATTCTGTTCAGTAATCTTCCCGATATGACAACACATTGAAAGCAAGACGGATAGAGAGAAGCAGCGAGCAAACTACCTAACCAGGAAAAGGTCGGCAGAACAGGGAGCAGGAGAGACAGTAGAAATATAAAATTTAATAAGAGCTCAGAACCACAGGAAATTGCGGAGAGAAGTGATCGTCCACGTTCTGAAGACACAGCAAATAGATGAAGAAGATATGCTTTCTAACGAGTTACATTTCTTTCAAACTTTTCTCGGATTTCTTAGGATGACATCAAGCAAGCTAAAACAAACGCCTGAAACAAAAACACAATACGGTTTACAATAGGAACATGATATTACTTGCTTCTGAGTCATAAAACCGTTTATTTCACCTTACGTCCTCAATCACCATTATAATGATTCCTGTTCCTTATTTATTGCTTGCAAGATTGAAAAATATCCTTGTTCTGTCCGAACATTCAGCACGAGCATTATTTTCTGTGACGCCATTTTGTTCTTTGATTTGTGGACGCCATTGCTGTGTTATTCGTTCCCGGTATTCAAAAAGCCATTAACAAAAACATCTCCAACGCTGACATGATTAATATTAACAACTAGAAAACTAACAAGTTCTTAATTTCAGCTTCTGAGCAGTAAGACGCGGTGTCTGCCATAAAGTTTCTTGTTCACTGCGTGTTGTTGGCACCAGGGCGAAGCGACAAGCGCCTTTTAAAAGAAAAATGATTCAAAACTCAATAAAACATATTTGTCTTTTGCAGTTAACAGTCTCATAAAGAAAATTACCGGTTACTCACAAGAATTCATCCTTAGAACACAGTGTGATATCAGAATGCAAAAAAAAAAAAATGTTTTTTTCATAGCAAGACCTTTTGAAAATGGAAACAGCAGGTGATTATAATTCATACAATCGGCTACTAACTTGTTTTAATTAATATGCGTTGGTGTTTATTTTTTTTTTTTTTCATTTTACCCTAAGCAAGGCAGTGATGCCACTATTACGCAGAGTGTTACAGAAAGTGAAGGAGAGAGACAAAACTGAGTATAGGGAAGATTGACGATGAATGGGATTCAAGGAGATAGAAGATGGCGATTGACATTACATTTATATCTTTGAAAATTCTACAGGCAGGAAGTGCGAGAAAAGAAACAGTTGGGGTACATGCTGCATTTATCTATTTCAACAGCAAGTGGGTGGGGCCCTGATGCCAATCCAGTGGCCCACTTAAATTCAAGCAGCCGGGGCACAATAAAAAAATAGTTGCCGTGAAGATATTTTGTAGAAAATACAGAGGGAAACCACATCACTTGGGTGAGAAATTGATTGAAGTGATGATGCCAAGTCAAGATCGATTACATTGCAAACCGTTTTTGAGACTTTGTCAAGAAACTCGAGATGAATGACAGGATAATCAGACCAGATATGGCAGTAGTGTCTTTTTGTAAAAGTGCAAGATCGACTCTGACGACAAAAACCTTCTGGCCCGACACCGTGACACAATTTTCCTTGCAGTAGATGCATCTATTGATGCGATGTAGTCGTTCCACTTCAAGTCAGTTGAGTTTTCATTTACAGACAAAACACCAAGATGAAATATGTGTACTGTAGACCGAAACATTTTTTTCAAAATATGCTATTTATCAACAGTTATATTATTTTGAAAAGTGTGATGCCACGACGCTAGATTTCTTGTTCAATTCAACAAAGTGAGAATTTTGTCTGAATTTTGTAATGTGATAAATCCACGAAATTTTGTTGTCATATATTTCGTCTTGGTGTTTTGTCTGTAAATGAAAAATTCACCCTGAAGATGACAATGTGAAATTGTCGAAAGTACTTGGCCCGCCAGTTCAATCTGACAACCACCCAAATATAAGTATCGTAATTTAGTTATTCGGTAATTAAGTTATTTAGTAATTTAGTTATTTAGTTAGTTAAAGTCCCATTAAGTATTGTTAGCGAAAGGATTAACATTGCTATTAGGTTGGTGAAAAATAATGACGTAATAATGTCGTTTTTTGACATTAAAAATACGTCAAAAAACGACATTATTACGTCATTATTTTTGCACCAACCTAATAATTAATTCTTGTGGATAAAATTTTATGATATATATAGATAATGTAGATAAAGAGAGAATTCGAGGTGTGTATTTAAATTGTTCGGAAAACTCCTGATGAAAGAATCATTAATTTTAAATGGCGAATATCTATTTTGTATTGTAACACTTTTTCTTTCGAAAAATACTTAATTTGACTAGTTTAAACATTAGTGAGACTGTCAAGTAAAATATATATCTATATATTATCTATATATATATGTCATTCGCAAACATTACTGTTTCACAGTTTATCACGGCTCATCAGTGCGGCTAGACATCCGAATCCCGGATCGAAACCCAGCCGATTTGGTATTAGACAGAGTTCATGCCACTGAACTAACTTCATTCGACAGAAAGAAACAGCTAAATCTAGTGCATTGTTTTACGAATGTAAACAAATGCCAATCAGTCGGAGTGCTCCAATACCTTTCACTGAAGAGCTATGCATTAACGCAGGAGGCTGTTGTTTATAGAATTAGAAGTGCTCAATTGAAATACTTTGAGATAACACACACACACACATATATATATATATATATATATATAGAAAGAGAGAGAGAGAAGTTATATATACATATATATATATATATATATATATAAATCATTATATATATATATATATATATATATAAATCATTATATATATATATATATATATATATATATATATATATAAATCATTATATATATATATATATATATATATATATATATATATATATATATATATATATATATATATTAAAAAAATGACCAATAGGACCAAAATAATAAACTAATGAAAATGGTGGGAAAAAGTCAGTTATAACTTGGGAATTATTAGAAATTTATAATAGCTTAAATTAGAGGTAGCTTTTACTTTTGTACGGTACTATATATATATATATATATATATATATATATATATATATATATATATATATATATATATATATATATATAGTACCGTACAAAAGTAAGAGCTACATCCAGTTTAATCTATTATAAATTTCTAATAATTAGTTAGAACTGACTTTTTTCCACCATTTTTATTAGTTTTGTCCTATTGGTGATTTCTTTGCATGCTTATTTATCACTTGTAGGAGCGATTTTCAGTAAGATAGGAAGATGTTAAAGGACCTTCCCTGGCTAAGACTGTTTCAACTGTTAGCTTTTTAATTGATATGTCTTATACACAAAATGTTGCTATCGGCTCTGAATAAAAGGTCTGAGTTCGCTAGAATTAATCATTTGCCACACTTAAAATGTATCCATTTTATCTCAAGCACAGACGTTGGATTTTGAATTTGGATAAAATATGAAACTTTTGGATAAACCTTCCTACATACATATTCTATGTTTGAACCGAGATGAATCTATCTTTTTCACTGAATAGATTAACACAATTTTCTTTTGCATAATCTTTTCGTGTCGTTGTATGGATATTTCACTTGTAAAATATGCCTTATCCATCCTTGACAACTGTCATTAACCTGTCCCCAATTCAGCTATCTACATACAGGAATGCACTTTACACCGTGTTAATTTAATTCGATCAATATGTCAATGCGTTTCCTTTGTACTCAGTTGACTAATTTTGTGAGATATGTTCCTTCCAATTTTGACTTTGACCTCAGGTTCTCAAACAATGGCTTAACGTGTTGCCTCAATTTTTCTCAAGCAGAATTGCACTCGACAAGTATTTTCGGCGTAAATATTTTCTGATGTCTAAAAGTTCTTTAGAAGTTCAGAAGCAAACGCTAGATTAACTTTGATTTCCTTTGTTCAAGAGAAATTCGATTTGTTCTTAGTGCAGACGGCAAATTCTGCAAAGAAAATTCTTTGACAGTCCGGCGCCAAGACGATCTTCAAAAAGACAAAGATAAACTTATCTTATTTAACTTGCAATATATCAATATTGCTGGCATATGCATATATATATATATATATATATATATATATATATATATATATATATATATATATATAATCATTTCAATATTAACACTCTTAAAAAAAATTCTATGAGACGCGGCCTTCAGAACAAGCAAGTTTTTTTATGTGCCGCGTCTCTCCAGGGTGTCGACGATCATGGCTTTCCACTACTTCCTTTGTAGGTCTTATAAAAGTTTATCTTTCTACCCCCAAACACCGTTTCGTCATACATTTGCATAAGCTAGTCAGGTAGGTGGTCCAAGGCGTCCACCTGTCTCTTTTGCCGATGTCCTGTGAATGTTAAACTCACCAAGATGAGAGTTGCCAAAATTATAACAAAATCACGGTGAATAATTAGTTGCAAGAATTTGAGAAATTCGCAAACGGAGAAATCTGGAGGTAACAGCTGTGAATTAGGACGGCCTCGTTGAATGACGTGGTTGGTGTTGTTGGAACTGAAACTATTAGGTTGGTGCAAAAATAATGACGTTTTTGACGTTAAAAAAAATGTCAGAAACGTAATTATTTTTGCACCAACCTAATACTTCTAAAGACTTATGTGGTCAGACTTAATAAATCTGGATTAATTATGTTTGGGGAAGAAATTTAGCAGAAACCCTATTTTTTCAGATGCGCTAGTCGTCGGGGCCACTCGTCGAAAGCAGATATCATAACCAGTCATTAAAATCCGTTGTCAGAAGATGTCATCAGAACGTAGAACCTTTTGACGCAATATATCAAATCTTAGCCATAATTATTTTGCCAGTCCGAAATACAGAGAACTACTCGAATCACTGATCCCATATTATTGTATTTAGCATTTACAGTCGCACCACTAAGATCTCGTGATTATTACTGACATCAAATTAAATCAAGTTGTTATTGTTTATATGAAGAAAGTTAACTTATACCAATGCCGATCAACTGGACGACTAAACCACCCAGAAGCGACGGTCAGAAGTGATTAAGACTGTCGGTCGGAGAAGGAGTGGCATTGATTTAGTATTCATTGGTAGAACCACATCTCTTTCGCTCTTGGTTTCTTCATCACTGAGGAGATTGTTCATTGCTATATAGGAAATTAGATATTGCTTACCAGTTTTGCACTATTTGCTATGTACTTTTTCTAATCAAGAGAAGGAAATACTTTTCTCTAACCATGTAAAAATGGGTTGTGTGGTTTGGTTTATTTTGTTTTACGGTGTATCAAACCCAATTGGTTATTTAATTATGACAATTTTTTTTTTATGGCCGGTAATATTTTGTTTTGTCAAAAATCTGTTTGTGGCAATATTTTTTCTTCAAAATTGTATTGCTGGTAATAATTTGTTTCAGAAAAGGATTGATGGTATAGCTGGGACCCTAGATGTTTATATGAAGAAAATTAACTTATACTATGGCAGGAGTTTATCATACTTTATCGTACTCATTACGTGTCCAAGGAAATTTAGAATTCTCTCTCTGATCACGATTATCAGTGTTCTCATATTTTTCTTATGGTCTCCGTTGTTCACAAGCTTCTTTCATGGAGTTCTTCTATAGAACCATATTTCTGTTACCCCAATACTTCTCTTCACCTATAAGGAAATTGTTCGGTATACATGGGATTGATAACTCGTAGCAGTTCAACACACTTTTTCTAATTAAATTCTCCTGTTTCTTAGTACTTTGCTTAGCTTTTGGAAGTCATCTTTCGCTATCCCAATCCATGTTTTGATTTTGGATTCGCTTACATTTACGAAACATATATAAAATTCTATTGTTTGATTTTTGCATCAAAGTTCACATCTTTGGTTTTTCTCTTCCTGTCGACTATACATTTTATCTTTTTACAATCATTTATCACTTTTCTTTACTAACTTCATAAGGAGGCTCGTAGATTTCATTCTATATCTGCTATCAACATAGTGTCATCTGCGTACATTATATTGTTAAGATTGCATGCACCGATAATAAATCTTCGTGGGAATTCTAGCTCTCTTTGGATAGCCTCACTGTATAGATTGAATAAATCCGATGAGAAGACGAACTTTTTGTATTTTTCTTTAATACCTCAATTCATTTCCTGTCTGCATGCAGGTGATTTCCTCCCCGTATTCTAACGTCCTCTCCAAATAGATCTACGAGAATAAGTAAAAAAAAAAAAAACTTATCCGCGCTTTCGTCATAACAAATCTTTAGGTTTTTACAGTTTAATGGCGAACTGGAGAATTATCATCAATGAGGTAGCAAGTACTCTGAAGATTCCGGTCACTGTTTTGTTCCTCCTTGATACACACCGCTAACGGAGCGGCCATGTTTACACTGTAACAGCAGCGAGAAAACTAGCGCGATCTAGCTCAGACTTCGATCACGTGATCACAATAATACCAGCTATAAGCACGCATGAACAGAAGGCACTGTGACAAACCCAACGATATATTATGGATGATAATTTACGACTTACTTTCGTAGTTTTCAAAGCTCTTCCTCTGGATCCTTGTGCCGTAACTGCATACGTGTAGAACGTGCTCGCTCCTGTAGCCAACACTTTTGTTGATAGTAATCTAATCAAGTTGCTTCTTTGTGACTCTCCACGAGCTCCCCCATATCCATAAAAGGTGTTATTGAATATTTGGTATTTCGCTGGGCCCCATTGGATCCATCTTTCATCACATTCGTTTTGGGTTCCGAGTCACAACTTGCTATTTCACTTCATTCTGATGATGAAAATTTCCGATGATTTACATGCTTTCAAAATTTCCAATTACTTCTTTCTTGCTATGTGTATACACAACAACAAAAAATGGAAGGGTCTCGTTTCAGTTTAATTAAAATAATTCTTTTAAAGTGTTGACCGTATCCCATGGTACATTTCTTCATGTCATTATCTGGTATTAATCCTACTCCTTTTTCGTTTCAAGTCCTGCTACAGTTTTGGTATTGACTGATTCGTTTTGTACGGTTTATCAACCATTTGCTGGTTATTTAAAGCCAGAAAATATTTTTAGATTGTAAGAATTCTTTGGAGATAATAATGGTTTAGTGATAAAAGTTTTACTAAATGACCCATATATGGGAAAAGCAGAGGTAGGTTCAAAGCTTTCCTAGGCATATTTCTGCATAAGTATTATAACGAACCTAACTCGTTTTGCCACTTAAAAATTCCGTGTTATTATCAATTAAACCATCTGCACATCCATGCTCACAGCATCTTTTATTTCTAAGCAGGCACTCATCTATGTACTAACCTGTCTCGACGTTGCTTAAGTTATATGATCGTACGGGAGTCGGTGTTTCATTTTTCATAGGTTCACTTTTAGATCAGTAATTGCTGTAAAATATCGATTCATTATTACATTCTAATGTCTTTCCTCATTCTTTGCAGATGGTTTATATCTGACTGGAAAAAAAACTTATAAAGATTTTAACCTTGAAAAATGAGTTTAGCTATCAGATCAGGCATACTCTATGAATTCATAAACGTCTCTTCAACAACGGTAATAAATGTTATTTTTCTGTAGGTTTAAATGTCAAACTATACCTACGAAATTTTGTCCATTTTCAAAGTCCTCTCAAAATTTCCCTCCGATCTAGACAGTCAACTCCTGCCAATATTAAGCTCCCTAAAAACATTGTTTTTTTGTTATTATCGCTTTTCTTTGGCATTCCTTATTACTGGTTCCCATATTGTATTCATTTCTATGCTTGGTCGGCTCAGGAGATTTTTGTGGCCAAGCATATGTTTACGAAATTTCCAATGAGGTTCTTTGTCTATGATTTCAGTGGGCAGTGATCTCCCTTTTCTCTTCATATGTGGCCAGCCACGTCTGATTTTTTGTTACAGTTTTCTGGTGTTATTGAAGCCTTACCTTAAGGGGGCGGCCTGTCTCCCCTTTATATTTCTTTCCGCAGCTGCACGGGATGGCATACACACATTCTTTAGTCATGTTCTCCTCTATTGGGGCGGAGATATATGCAAAGTGTCGTCCAGCTTTTGAAGGCTGTCCTGATATTATATGGACCGCAGATCCTTTGTATTTTCTTTGATAACCCCTTCACATAAGGCGGGCAGACTGTTTTCTGAGTGTTGTTGTCCTCTTCTTGTACCCTCTTATCCCAGTTTATTAAGGCTGCTGTCAGGTACCCAGGTTAGTCGTTACGTTGTATCGTACTACTTGTACTGACCAATTCTTTATCTAATGTCTCTGGGTCGCCACTTATGACTTCTGCTCGGTGCTGTAAGCTGTAAATTCAAGCACATGACCAGATTGCCAACAAGGTATTATCAATTGATAGTCGAAATGGCTAGATGCAACTGTAAGTTCTATGCTAACAGTTTCTTCTATCGCATTTCTCACTTGAGGTACTCTCCTCCTGCTTCATGTTTTCCATCCAACTTTAGTCTTAAAAAATTTAAATGCAACGTACATCTTTATCATTTTTCCTCTTGAGTCCACCTTTCTTTCTTTTCCTTATTCTTTCACACTAACCCCTCGTGTCTCAGTGGTTAAATTTAAAAAAAAAACATCCCAAAATAGATCTGAGAAATTTTAAAATGGTAATTAACAAGAAAGGTAGGTTTACTAGCAAGGTTTTTTCAGTGATACTTACATGTACTAAACACTGACCCGTGTTTAGAGGACTAAAATGAGCTTCAGTGCATCAGTTTTTCTTTGGATTAAGGGGGTTGAGATCAGGGTTTGTTACGTTACCCTAGAAAAAATAGTTGATTCTCTGATCCGGAATAAGCCATCGTCACTGATCCCGCAAAAATAGAAATTGAAACCGTTATGGAAGTAATTAATGGAAACTGGGTTCTTCGATGAGACGGTAGGCTTCTCGTTTGAGTGCATAGTTAAAGAGTTTACGCATTCGGATACTATAGAACACTAAACAGCCTGAGATAACCTTTCCGTCGAAAGATGTTATCAGGGTTTACGATAACACCATTTATACAAGACTATCTTGAAGAAAGAGTGACTCCTGCGATGCAACTATTTATTAAGAACATGTATTTGGGCTTTATTCGAGCAAGGGTTTCGTAGAACAGAGCTGCGCAATCGAATTCAAAACACGCAGTAAACAAGTGCCAACCATGATGATGCCCCATTACAAATGTTCAAATTCTGAAGTAATATGAGTTGTAAATCGTATGCTTCAGTAATTAGGATATTGCAAATGTTGTACGCATGTTTCATGATTATAAAACCAGATTAGAAATTGCTAAAATCATTGCAAGAGAGCGCGTAAGACCATGAAATGTGTTATAAATTCGACTGCGAACAATGCACAGCCTGACGAAATGATGTATCTACTTGAGTTTATGAAAGAGTTACTCGGCCCCACTGGGAGCTTAAATCAGACTAAACGTCAAGATAATGCATACTGAAATGCTTAGGAACGTATACAAACCAATTATTCGCACTCGCAGCTGAATTACCTCGTAAGGGTCATCACTTGAGTATATGTAACTGGATTTCCAGAAATTTTAGGAGTATACGGCAATAGTAAAAGGTCCCGAAAGTTGACAAACTGGGCCAAAAGGAGATCCCTAAGCCCGTTCGGTTGTTTCATCCTTAAGGAGTTAGAGAGTTTGGATTGGAGTTTTGTATTGGTTTATGCCTTGTTTCATGTTTAGGGTTGGGTTTCCTGTTCATTCTAAAGTATTTTCCTTGTCTTTCACACCCAACATCCCGTTGTGTCTTAGTGGCATTATCACCATGCTTGAGGTGAAAAGATTTTTTTAAAAATTTATCGTAATGAGTTAAGTGGCTGCTGAAAGGCAGAAAGGTGCCATTGAAATGATTACTACAGCCAAACCTTAATTTCTATAAGCTAAGCTTCAGGCAGAACTTTAAACAAAAACAGTTGAATTCCAGTTTATATCATTTTCCTATAAAACAGCCTGCTGATGACACTAATGAATATTTAGGTAAATTCCAGTTAAAAAAGTAAACCTATAATGTGGCTAGTATGCGCTCTCCATATCTAAACTCTATCGACAGGTTGAGCCAATGTCAAGAGTTCTACTTATTAGGGCAACATTCAGATTTTATTCCAAAAGTAATTTAAGCAAATAAATATAATATTATTCTTAAAATAGACTGCTTCAAATCATTCGATAGAATTGGTGCGTATGTTAATAAATAATGTTAACGTTAGACCTTATGATTGTGCAGCGTACACGCATATTTGTCGCACACATAGTTCTGAATTAAATAATGACTTCTAATTGTATCTGTCTATATTTCTGAGATGAGGCATTATGTACAATATTTACATTATTTGGACTATTGTGCTCATCATTGTCGCCATATTTATTACAATGTTTCGTCCCTCCAGTATCTGTCTATATTGCTGAGATGTGGTATTATGTACATTATTTACATTATTTGGACTATTATTTGCTCATCATTGTCGCCATATTTATTACAACGTTTCGGCCGTTGTACGCTCCGGCCTTCTTCAGGTGGTTGGAATTAACAGGAGATAACTGATAACTGACATCCTTTAAAACATGGCACGTGAAACTAGAACAGTCTACCCAGTGAGCGAAATAAAGGGTTAAGTTCGACATTTCAACCACCTGAAGAAGGCCGGAGCGTACAACGGCCGAAACGTTGTAATAAATATGACGACAAAGTTGGGGACAATCGTCCGTATAATGTAAATAATGGACTTCTAATTGGTCAATTTGATACTGTGTTCATTTTTTTAAAGAAAGGAATTTCTCGCGGACGTTTTCGTAAGTATTTAGTTTTGTTCCTTCAGTGGCTTGAAAGTAAACATTATTTTTCTTTCTTTCTTGTTTTCATTCGTTCCTTCTTTCTTTCTTTCTTTCTTTCTTTCTTGATTTTTTCCTTTCTTCTTTTCTTCCTCTCTTCTTTCTTTCTTCTTTCTTCTTTTCTCTCTTTCTTCTTTCTTTCTTTCTTTCTTCAATTTTCTTTCTTCTTTCTAGCTTCTTTTCTTTCTTTCTTTATTTCTTTTTTCTTCTTTCTTTCATTCTTCTTTCTTTCTTTCTTTCTTGATTTTTCCTTTCTTCTTTTCTTCTTGTCTTCTTTCTTACTTCTTTCTTCTTTTCTCTCTTTCTTTCTTTCTTCATTTTTCTTTTTTCTTTCTTTCTCGCTTCTTTTCTTTCTTTGTTCATTTTCTATCTGTTTGCTCCCACTCACAACCAATCACAGATTTTCCCGTCCTGGGTAAGACTTAAACTACATCCGCGTCCTGGGTAAGACGTTAAACTACGTCCAGCAGCAAGGCCTCTGATCAGGAGGTTTTGAGGAGCGTGGAACCACCTCTTAATTGCTGGTGTTCCCAGGTCCACCCTGACCCCGGGGTGGTGGCACCTGTTAGGGTCCCATCAATCCTTTTTTGAAACAAATTATTACCAGCAATACAATTTTGAAGGAAAGATATTACTACACAGATTTTTGACAAAACAAAATGTTACCAGCCATAAAAAAATTTTTCTCAGAATTAAATAACCCATTGGGTTTCATACGCCGTAAAACAAAATAACCCAAACCACACAACCCATTTTTACATGGTTAGAGAAAAGTATTTCCTTCTCTTGATTAGAAAAAGTACATAGCAAATAGTGCAAAACTGGTATCTAATTTCCTATATAGCAATGAACAATCTCCTCAGTGATGAAGAAACCAAAAGCGAAAGAGATGGGATTCTACCAATGAATACTAAATCAATGCCACTCCTTCTCCGACCGACAGTCTTAATCACTTCTGACCGTCGCTTCTGGGTGGTTTAGTCGTCCAGTTGATCGGCATTTCTCACCCCACGTTGTTTTGTTTAAGTCCTAAAAAATCTGTATCCGACAAATATGTCAGATCTCTGGAACAAGATGAAATCGACCGTACCAGACAGATTTCAACTGCTGCCATGGTATAAGTTAACTTTCTTCATATAAACAATAACAACTTGATTTAATTTGATGTCAGTAATAATCACGAGATGTTAGTGGTCCGACTGTAAATGCTAAATACAATAATATGGGATCAGTGATTCGAGTAGTTCTCTGTGTTTCGGACTGGCAAAATAATTATGGCTAAGATTTGATATATTGCGTCAAAAGGTTCTACGTTCTGATGACATCTGACAACGGATTTTAATGACTGGTTATGATATCTGCTTTCGACGAGTGGCCCCGACACTTGAATAATTTTCCTTTCACCATTGCTCAGTGCGTAATGCATCGGTTCTGACACAAAACAATTTTAACCTGTTTCTTTTTTAGCTGAGTAACTCACAGGGTTTTAAAGAGATTCTTATGACAAATGGTGTCAAGATGGCTACACGTTTTTATCTAAAAACCTGGAAAAAAGAAATCACTTAATTTAGTGTGTGTGTGTGTTTTGTTTTTCTTGTTTTTTTTTTTAGATATTAAGCATTTTGTGGGATGGATAATTATGCTGTTATACGTGTTGGACAATTATGCTGTTACACCGGATATATAAATCTTTATTTTACAAGAATTTAAAAAATGACTTTTCGCTATGGCAGAAAACATTACTGTATATAAAATATTAGCAATCATTCACCGTGGCCGTCCTGATTTAAAACTCTTACCGCCAGATTTCTCAGTTACTTGGATGCAATTATTCACCATGATTTTGTCATAATTTTGACAACTCTCACCTCGTCAGCCGATTGGTGAAACTACCTACTGTTTCAAATCAGAGTTATCGTGTGGAATTCACAGCTGTGAATGAATACACTTCCTCTAGCCCGTGGGAATTGATATTATAACCGTTTCAAACCATTCAGCGCAGTTTTATTGTCTTTCAAAATCTGCTCAAGCCAAAAAGAGTTACACTAATGGACAGACCAAAGAAAAAGCGTTAATTTAGGAAACACAAAGAAACGTATACCTACAATCAGAACGAAGTAGTTAAAATTTCTGGGACTGATAATGATGAAAGAATAAATGATGTGTTGATTCCTATGTCCACACTGCTGAGCGCTCGGTCCCTATAAATGCAACAATATTTTGAACAAAATATATGTGGCTGTGTGTGTGTTTGCTATGTTCAGATGTGTATGTGTGCATGTAAATTTTTTCCGGGTTTTTTATGAGAGCAATATGGGAAATAACACAAAGAGTTATTGACAGATCTTGACGAGAAGCTTACTCTGTGAAAATGCATTTTTGTCGCTATTTATTCTTCTTCTTCAGATCTGAATCGGCTTTTCTGCTGAACAAATCGACACTATGTAAAGTCTGCTGATAAACAAAATATTGATTCGGAAGGAATAGGATGTTGTTTTGCAAAGATACTCGACACGTCCCCGAAAAAAAAAACGGCAACTCCCCTCACAGTTCAATACCAAAAAACAAAATAATATTGTCTATTTTTTTTCTCTTTACTCGTCTTTTTCCTCCAGGTTTGTATCAGTAAGTAACGTATTTTTCCCTTAAAATGTAAACAATTTATTTTATATAGCCTTTTGATTTTAAATGGCTGTGTATTTTCCATATTTAGTCAGTTTCTACCTCTTCTATTAACTCAACTTTTGTTTGGGAAATAGAGTTTATTTTTTTCTGTTTTAATTTCTGGAATGAAGGTTTATCATCATTTGCATCTAGACTACTGTCTTCCTCATTCTTGTTGTTCTCACAAGCCGGACGATGTAGCCACCGGCCTTCATCAAGTGATTGCCGATCCGAGGGGATATCGAATTTTATTTAATCTACGGGTATACATTGTTCTCGTTCCGCTAACTATGACTAAGGGCTTCTAGTTAGAGTTAGGGTTTAGGGTTAGGGATAAGGTTTTTAGGTTAGGGTTAGGGTTAAGTTTTTTTAGGTTAAGGTTAGAGTTTGGGGTTACGGTTAGGGTTAGGGTTTCTAGTTCTTATTTGAGGTGTTGCTCAAATGTTGCTCGCCCTGTTACAACTTAGTCTCAGTCTGCATTAGCTGGACCAGAGATTGAACTCACAATTATCCCAAATTCACGGACCATGGCTTTAATCCATGTTCCTATAAAAACAGATAAGCAGCCCGAGGGTAAGTATATTTTTTCATCTTTGTTTTTCTTTACATCTCAACCTTGATCTAACAATAACAAGTTGATAGAAATAAACAACTCATCAAAAGTAAAATATAAAAAGGTAATTGGTAATATTAGTCGTTTCCTTAGAAAGATAACATTCGGCGTTCATTGGTCGAGCAGCCAGTGCTGTTTTCGTTTGAAATTTATAAAATCTTTCTTTTAAAACATTTTTTTTACGAAAATAGCTTTCTCATCTCCAGTATCTTATCGGTTATGTTTTCAGTAATGATCAGTGTTTCTTTTCCAACTTTTTGTTAAAAGTGCTATCTATTTTAGTTATTACTGCTGTTGAAAATCCTCAAGTGATTTTATTTCTTTTAATTGGTACTTTCCATTATTTGTGATTCTGTTGCGCCAGTTTTGTTTTATTTACGGTATATCAACCTCAATGAGTTATTTAATGCCGACAAAAATTTTATTGCTGGTAATATTTTCGTACAAAAATGTATTGTTGGTAACATTTTTTACTTTCAAAAATGTATTGTTGGTAATATATTTATTTTCCAAAGATATATTGCTGGTAATATTTATTTCAAAAATATTTTGCTTCTTTGGTTTAGTTTGGTTTGTTTTACGGCATATCAACCTCAATAGATTATATAATGACGGCAAAATTTTTATTGCTGGCATTACTTTTTCTTCAAAAATGTATTGCTGGTAATATTTTGTTTTTTCAAAAATGTCTTGCTGGTAAAAATGTATTGCTGGTAATATTTTTTTCCTCCAGCAATTAATTGTTGATAATATTTCTTTACAAAAATGTATTGGTGACATAAAACCCTATTTTTACACTTTCATAGTGTTTTGGCCCCAATTTGAGGTTAACTATTTGCCCATACATGGAACCCTAATGGGAGATACTACCCATGGTCAGGGTGGACCTGGAAACACTAACTTTTTGAAGGAAAAAGTATTACTAGCGATAAAAATCTTGTCCTAGTATATTAACTCATCTGACAAATATCTGGCATGACGTTTCAATGAATAGTTTTCCCTTCCACACTTATAGTAATAGTCTCTGTGTATATTGTCTATATGCATGAAAGATTACCGCTATATAACGTTGAAACACTGGTTCAAGTATGATCTAGTTGGCATTAAATAACCCATCGAGGTTGATATACCATAAAAGAAAATAAACCAAACTTTTTAATCATTGATCTGAATCAGCGGTTGTATGCAATTGACAGTTTAGTCATTACTGATAAAGCTTGATGGCATGCATAAAATTTATTTGAAAGTCTTGATTGGATGAAACTATTTAAGTATGTTTTCGGTTAATGCTTTGTTTCTTTTTAATTCACTTGAACTAGTCTATATTCAATTTCCTTGTCTCCTTTTCTAAATATGTTATCTTATTTTGAAATTTTAATCAAATACTTAACCTGTTGGAAATTTTCTCGAAAGAATGTCGTTTCACAGTATCAAAATATGACGATTAAATTGCTATTTCTCGAATAAATTAAAAGCTATTTATACTATATTGTTCGGAATGTTTTCCTCATCTTTATTATCATATTAATGACGCTTCGGCCGTTGTACGCTCCTGTCTTCTTCAAGTGATATACTTTAGAATTTTGAACCAAACATTTTTCTTTTCGTCCAACAGGGTAGATTCTTCTGGTTCCACGTACCATGCATCTTTTGGATATTTTGGTCTCAGTTATTTCCCTTTAGTAACTCAACTCACCAGGATTTTCTTTCATCTCCGCTGTAACAAGGTATCGAAATTACAACTAACTGTGTCAAGGATGGTGAAGTCAGTATCTTGGATTGGGCCTACGTGGCTGCTTCTGCGACAGGCTCATTCATCTTTATTGATGATGTAATTCATAATGGCAGCAGCGGAATTAATTCAGAAGCCTACAGAAACTTATTAACTGTCAATTTACAGAGAAATGCATCAAACTAATCGGGGGAGGGGGTATCATGCAAGAGGGCAATGACCCAAAACAGAGGCCAACATAACAAAGGATTTCATCGGGGTAAAAGTCAATCACCGGCCCTTTAACACAATAGAGAGTGGATTTCATCTCCTGAAGAGGAGACTGAGGAAAGAAACCCGCTGAAAGAAGAACTGAAAAGGGCTGGGTTAAAAATCTGGAAAAGGCTCACAAACGAGAATGCAACAGTTTGGTGACGTGAATGGGTTGCATGATTGATGCAGTTATTGCAAGCAAAGTTTATGCAACCAAATGTTGCATAAAGTCCTTTTATTCTTTTACTTTTGCTCATTTAAAATATGGGGCGATACTTAGACGAGGATGAGTGATCATCCGTATTCAGAAGTCTACAGAAACATTTCGTCTGTAAAATATACAGAGAATGCATCTAAACTAATCAGGTGAAAGTTTATTATACAGCAGGATACTAACCCAAGAAATACTGCCGACATAACAAAGGTCTTCATCAGGGGAAAATATGGATAGTTTTAGATTGGCCAAGTCAATCACCAGATCCAGTAGAGCATGCATTTCATCTCTTGAAGAGAAAACTGAAAAAAGAACCTCCACCAACACACACACATCGAAACAAAGAATTGAAAGAGACTGCTTTAAAAGTCTGTGAAAGCATCTCAAATAAAGAATGCAGGAGTCCGGTGAAGTGAATGGGTTGCAGGCTTGAGGCAGTTATTACAAGCAAAGGCTATGCAACCAAATATTAAATGGTTCTTTACGTTTTCTCATCTAAAATGGTGAGATCTTATACAAAAGGCGGTATGTCCTAAATTGTTTAATACATCTAAGTGTAAATATGAGGAAATAAAGCTGGAATTCTGAACTTTTGTTTCATATTCATTTTTCGATCTTAAGCTAAATGTCTTCAGTGAACAACAAAAACAAATGAATTGGCCTTTCTGTTTCAATACTTTTGAAGGTGAGCGTGTATGTATGGCATTAGAACGAGGCTGACTTCCGCTGCCTCCGATCTAATCGAAACGTCAGAATTCTTTTGTATTTATTCTTAGCTGCCATAGATCGTTGATACTTAACATTTCAGCAAAGGACTTAACGGAAGTACAACCCGCCCGTTCTACTCTCTGATCAGAAAAACATTTTGACCTTGAACGCCGATTCTGGCAGTTTTAATCAATCAACTGTGATAGGCTAATTCTTCTTTTCGTAAATAAAGCTCACCAGAGACTTCTAAAGAACCATCTACTTGGTGTTTATTCGCCGACCAATCAGAACACAAAACAGTTGCCAATCAATCGGAACACAGGACACTTGTACCCCGACAATAGTGATCTACTGAGATGAAGATGTCTTACAATTTCCTCGATGTCATTTCTTTGAAATGTCTTTACGAGGAAACAAGGAGACCGGAGAATGTGTTTCGAATAAAATGTAAAACAGTACGATATGCAAACAAAATATTAGGATGTGTTAGTTGTCCATAAATATACACAATATACATCATATACTTTGCCATTTTTAAAACAACTTTAAAATATTTCATGTCACATGAGATAAGACTTTTTGTCAACATGTGTAGAAATTTATTTTTAAAAAACTACTTTTCAGTTTTGAGATGGATAAGTAAGTGCTCAACATATGAAAACAACACAGATGCATGAAATCTTCCAACCTATATTATCTATTCTACAGACAAAACTTCGCAAGCGTATCATCATTGTTTTTGACTCGTTTCACCCGAATGAATGAGATAATGACAGTAAGACGCAGGAGAGTACAGGAGGAGAATGTGTACCATTTTAGTGGGAATTATTGAGGAGAGGACAAAACAAGGAACAGGGTTCAAGAAGGCAGAAGATTGCGATTGATGTTGAAATTAAATCTTTGTAGAGGGTTGAGGAAAAGGATGAAAAAGGAACAGGTTTCTAGACAGAAGATGGACATTTACGTTGAAAGGAAAAAGGAAAAGTGTTCAAGACAGAATATGGCCATTGACGTTGAAAATAATGTCTGTAGAGGGTTGAGGAAAGGAAAAAAGGAACAGGATTCAAGAAGACACAAGATGGCGATTGATGTTGAAATTAAATCTTTGTAGAGAGTTGACGAAAGGACAAAAAAAAACCGGTTCAAGACAGATGATGGACATTGACGTTGAAATTAAAACTATTTAGAGTGTTGACGTTAGGACAAAAAAGGAAAAGGTTTTAAGACAGTATATTGCCATTGACGTTGAAAATAATGTCTGTAGAGGGTTGAGGAAAGGACAAAAAGGAAGAGCGTCCAAGAAGACAGTAGATGGCGATTGATGTTGAAATTAAATCTTTGTAGAGGGTTGAGGAAAGGATTAAAAAGGAACAGGGTTCAAGACAGAAGATGGACATTGACGTTGAAATTAAAACTATTTAGAGGGTTGACGTAAGGACAAAAAAAAGAAAATGTTTCAAGACAGAATATGGCCATTGACGTTGAAAATAATGTCTGTAGAGGGTTGAGGAAATGCCAAAAAAAACAGGGTCCAAGAAGGCAGAATATGGCGATTGATGTTAAAATTAAATCTTTGTAGAGGGTTGAGGAAAGGATTAAAAAGGAACAGGGTTCAAGACAGAAGATGGACATTGACGTTGAAATTAAAACTTTTTAGAGGGTTGACGTAAGGAGAAAAAAAGGAAAAGGGTTTAAGACAGTATATTGCCATTGACGTTGAAAATAATGCCTGTAGAGGGTTGAGGAAAGGACGAAAAAGGAACAGGGTCCATGAAGACAGTTGAGGTCGATTGATGTTGAAATTAAATCTTTGTAAAGGGTTGAGGAAAGGACAAAAAAGGAACAGGGTCCAAGAAGACAGAAGATGGCGATTGACGTTGAAATTAAATTTTTGTAGAGGGTCGATTAAAAACAAAAAGAACAGTGTTCAACAAGGCAGAAGATGGCGATTGACTTTGAAAGAAAATCTTTGTATAGGGTTTAGGTAAGGAGAAAAAAGGAACAGGGTTCATGAAGACTTATTTATTAGATTGTAGGTTTACAGGAAGCCAAATATCGAAAGCTTTCCCTCAGCTGAGAATTGCGAGAAATTAAACTGTTTAGGTAGAAATTACTGTTATATTTGTTAGACATTTTCATGACGGTCGTCTTCGAGTATAGAATCCAGAGGTTGGCAGTGAATATTTCGGAGACAGTAGGAAAGCGTAGTTCAGGTTCGCAGTGGATATCTTAGCAGAGCGTAGTTCTTCCTTCTATCCTCTTCGCCTGTCAAGTTAGCGCTGTCCTTCCGGTAGGTTAAACAAAGATGGCCGCCTTTATACACGACGAATACAATGTTCTGCAGCTTCTGATTGGTTAAGCTTCTATTGGTAGACTATAAAGGAAGTTGAGTCATTTGGATTGTCTCACTAGTCATACATATATATCCCCCCAAGTCGCTTGTTTCATTCTTGGGTGGGTTGGACTAGCAGTTGAAAGAAGGACCGATAAGTGTTGCAAGTTTTTGTTAAAAGTTTTTCATTTTTGTTTGAAAGTTTTTCCTTTTTGATTTAGTTTATTTGCATCTGTGTTGAATTTTTCGTTTATTTGTATCTGTGTTTATTTTTTGTTATTTGCTTTCCTACCTTTTGTTCCCCTCCTCACTGTTTTTTGTTTTGTTTGCTTTGGTTGCGCTTTTATTTAAATTTATCCTTTTGTTGTCCACCGTTTTTCTTTATTCATTTTATGTTTTAAAAAAACTAAAGAGACATTCGTTCTGTCGTGGTGGTCGTGGCAGCCCACCATGAATGAGAACGATCCAAACGTAACACCGCCGGTAGAAGGAGAATGAATTCCTAACGATACCCGAGGCCCTTGAAGCAGTGGAAACCAGAATTATCTCCCTGATGACATCAGATGTCAAAAGTAGAAAGCTAACAGGAGTCAGCAGAGAGACTATGGAGGAGGTCCTCAAGACCTTAAAAATCTTTCCAAAGGTTCTTGCGAGGAGGTCAAATGCTTTGTGGGCCATTCTCCTGCCAACGGAACAGGGGGCCAGGCAACTGGCAGGCAGCATACTAGTATCAAAAAATCTAAAGCTGCAAACGGAGTATATGGGCACCCGTAGGACTAAAATAACAGTCCACGGCGTGCCCGTAGACATCCCAAATGATAGAATGGGTGCCTTCTTCGCCAAATACGGGAAGGTCGAAGAGGTGAAGGCAATAGTGAGCAAATCTGGAATTGCCACTGGTGACGTCGAGTTACAAGTAACTCTTAACCAGGAAGAATTCAGAAGAGTACCGAACATTTTAGTCTGCAGAAAAAGGAGGATGTGGGTCGTTGTGGAGGGTAGGTGGCCGAATTGTTGGGTGTGCAGTGTCTCGGGACACATGGCGAGGGAGTGCCCGACAAAAAAGCCCCAGCCTGTGATCCAGCCCACTCCAGAAGTAACAGTAACAGACGCCAAAAAAATGGAAGAAGCCAAAAGCGCTGAGGGCGCCTGGAAGGAGGTGGGAAGTGGAAGGAAGAGGAAGAGTGCATCAGCTCCCCCGCAAAAGAGTGCACCAGCTCCCCACCAAAACGAGAAGCAGCAACCACCACCAAAGCAGCAGGCAGAAAAGCAGCAGAGAAGGAGGGGGAAAAACCAGAAGGGGCGAAAAAGGATTCGCCCAAGAAGCAGCAACAAAAAACGCAACAGCAGCAGCCTCAGGCGGAGGAAGGCATGGAGGTCGACAAAATGCCTCCCCCTAGAACACCCTCTCTGAAGAGAAGCAGAGAAGAGGAGGAGGATGAAGTAGATGCGGAAAAAAAATAGACAGTCGGGGCGTAGTAGGAAGGAGGAGGGCATGGAAAAAACCAGGTCCACCTCCATCCCTGCTGACCCCAAAGAAACAGTGGGGGCCCCCAAAAGTAGGCGTCTCCCCCCTTCCCCGTCGCGTGCTTCACGTGCACCGTCCCCCTCTCCCTCAAACACTTCCCGGAGTTCGTCCCCACAGCGATCGTCTGATCCCCAGCCCCATGATTCCAAAACAACCAAGAAGTAAAAGAAAAAACTCTTCGCGGGTCCGGAAGAAATTTGTAAGGTAGAGGGGGAAGAGCATAAAAAGAGCCAGTCCGGCCGGAAAAGGGTCCAACTAGGACTTTTGTATAAGAAAGTCTCTGTAGTGGGGAAATCAGTTGAAGATCCCCGTAACTTTCCGGGTGCCCCGGGGGTGCTCACCTGCATAAGGGATACTGGAAGTCCGTTAAAGGTATGGAGTCACGTAACGGAGGCAAAAGAAGCCTTCAACAATATAAGAATGGCGGAAATTGATTCCCCATACCTGAGAAAAATGCGCCACTACTGTGCTGGGAGGATCCCTGTTATTCTCCACCCTTCACTATATAGGTGCCTTAATTTAACGTACCCCACGGACGTCGGCGGGATTGTTCTAGATGGACATATGACGTCAGAGCTAGGTGTAGGGAGCCTAGGACATTCCGTCGGGGCCTAACTGACTCAGATTTCCTCCCCGTATGTGAGTAGGTTAAATCTGTCTTTTATTTCACAGGTCTTAGAAGATGTCAACCAAGATAGCGACTTCGAATGTGAGGGGCTTAAGGGATCGGGGTAAGGCTGCCCGCCTGCTCCGGGACCTTCTGTCCCTGGATGTGGATGTTGCCGCGATCGAGGAGACCCACTTTGTTTGCAGTTCCGATGCGTGTGTGCGGGACGATGACTTTGTCGTCTATTCAGCATATGGGGACCGTTCTGCCAGAGGAGTTTCTTTGCTTGTCAGGCGTACTCTCGATGCGAAGGTGGACCTTGTGCATACCGATGCCGAGGGCCGGTTGATCGTGGCCGATATTGCCGTGAAAAGTGGTTCGTTCCGAGTCGTTGCGGTTTATGCGCCCAACGACCGGGAGGAGCGGGTCTCGTTTTTTCGGCGGTTGGGGCCGTTCCTGGTGGATTCAACGCGCCTAGTTTTAATGGGGGACTGGAATGCCATCCTGGACCCCAAGTTAGACAGGGGGCGGGGAGCTAGCGGGAGAAGGGGCGATCGTAGCCTGGTTGATCTGATCGACGATTATGGTCTCGTCGATAGATACCGGGTCGATCATCCCGGGGGGAAAATGTGGACGTGGGCTCTTAATTGGCCTTTTGACAAGGTAGTTAGCTACCTTGACAGAATGTTAGTTAGAAGAGCCGACATAGATCTACTAGATTGCCCTACGTTCCACTGGGTAGGCTATTCGGACCACAAACTCGTTTGTGCCCGGGTGGCGTTAGACTGTAGGCCTAGAATGGCTGGTTACTGGAAGTTCAATCTGTCCTTACTGGACAGGGAGGACTTTCGGGAACAGCTAATTAGACTAGTGCAGCGGGAGCTAGTGGGGGCGGTTATCGGGAATAAGTGGTGGGAACGCCTTAAATGTAGGATTAGGTCCTTCACCACTGATTTCAGCAAACGGCTCGCTCTAGATAGAGCTGACAAGGTGAAGACGCTTAAAACTAGTTACACCCGAGCGGTGGCTGGGGGGGATCCCCTAGAGATAGCCTTAGCTAAGGAGGCCCTGGATCGTTCGAATAGCGAGCGGTACATGGGCCAGGTAATTAGACATAAGTTAAGCAAGATGTCTTCCGAAGCTGTGAATTTGGGCGCAGATCTGCGCAGGGAAGAGTTCTGTCGAGGTGGCGATCGTTACATTCGTGAAGTCGAATCCCCGGAGGGGCGTACTCTTCGGGCCACTGACGACATGTACGAGGCGTTTCGGTGCCATTTCGAGATCCGGTTTACCAAGGAGCCTGGTCTCCGTGAGGAGGAGTTTCGTAGCTATTTGGCTGACTTTCCTCGGCTTTCGCCGACTGAAGCGGCTAGCTGCGAGGGAGAGATCACGGACGGCGAAGTCTACGCGGTTTTGAAGAAGGTCGGCAGAGGCAAGTCGCCCGGTCTGGATGGTTTTCCCTATGAATTGTACTTGAGGCTGTCGCACATCTTTGTTCCGATTTTGACTGCAGTGTTCAACAACTGGTTTCGGTCGGGGTCCATCCCCAACCGGATCACCAGGGGCGTGATCACTCTGTTGAAAAAGGGCAAAGGTGGTGGGGGGAAACTAGATGACTACAGGCCCATTACTCTGCTAAACACAGAGTTAAAGATTATGGCCAAGATCCTGCAGGAGCGTTTGCAGTCAGTTGCCGAGTCTCTGTTGGGACCTGAGCAGACTTGTTCTGTGAGGGGCCGAACAATTCAGAGCAAATTGCATCTGATCCGCACGATCATAGAGGGTGTAAAAGACGACGAGCAAGCCGCGCTGATCAATTTGGATCAGTCCAAGGCATTTGATAGGGTCGACCATCGCTACCTTGCTACTGTCCTGCAGGCCGCTGGATTCGCACCCAACTTCTGCCGCTGGATTAGCCTCCTGTATCGCTCCCCCAGTGCTGTGGTACAGGTGAACGGAAGGTTGTCAGACGCGTTCGTGCTGTCTAGGTCGGTTCGTCAGGGTTGTTCGCTGTCGCCTCTCCTTTATGCTTTGGCGTTGGAGCCTCTCCTTCGCCGGCTGAAGGACGAGACCGGCAGTCTGGCCCTACGCGGAATCGCCGTTCCTGGAGGGGCTCGAGCCAGGGTTTCCGCGTACGCCGATGACGTATCTGCTTTCGTGTCGTCCCGGGACGACATCGAGGCGGTACAGAAGGCGCTTGATCGGTACGAGAAGGTGACAGTGGCCAAGATAAACCGCGACAAGTCTTCCGGCTTGCGGTTAGGTGCCTGGAAGGGGGTCGCTCTTCCGGGCCGCTTCGGTTGGACGGATGGACCGCATTCTTGGAGTGTGGTTTGGACCGGACCTCCAGCTGGAGAAGAATTGGTCTGAAGTACTTGCAAAGGTCGATTCTGCCGGCAAGACTTGGAATCGACGGCAGTTGTCCGTGAAGGGCAGGGCGGAGGTGTGTGCTACATACATTTTCCCCCTGATTCTTTATCGATTGTCTGTACTTCATCTCTGTGAGACCCATTGGAAGGCGCTCGAGCGATCGCTATCCTCCATTTTATGGAGGGGACGCGTGAACAGGGTCGACAGACGAGTCTGCACTAAACGTCCGTGTCATGGAGGGCTGGGAGTGCCGCACCTCTTGAGTCACGTCCGTGCCTCTAGGTTGGCTTTCCTACGCCGCGCATTGACTGGGAGAGATCCGATTCTGGAGGGGATTGTTAGGGACGCCTTCCCTAGCCTTACCATCAGTCCCCCCATCTCGAGGGTTGAGCGCCGTCGTAAACCCCGGGACGAGTCGGATTTCATCCGCGAGTGTCGGTCGGCCTTGAAGGCCATTCCCCGGTCCAGTGACCTTTCACGGCCTAGGAAGGTCTTCTATCGTGGATTAGTGGAGGGGCCCGCGAAGGATTCCCTACCTGATACGCTCGGCTTGTCGGAGGAGGAGTATCGCTCCTACTGGTCTTGGGCGCCAGCGGCGGATTACCTCAGTAACCCTGAGTTTTCGCTTACCTGGCGATTGGCTCGGAATCGGCTGCCTCTCAACGACAAGGCTTTCATATGGGGTTTGGCGGGTTTTCCAGTGAACGGTGTGGTCTTGGCTTACAAGAAACGGCTCCGCATGCCTTCTACCATTGCCCCCGGGTCCGCCCCTTATGGGACCATGTCGGTGAGCTGACGGCTTGTCTCGCTCCCGAACAGCTTGTGTCCATTGATCGCGCAACATGTGTTGCCCCCGTATTCCGGGGTGAAACCAATGGTGTTTCTGACGCTGCTGGCCACGGCTCGAATGGTGATTTGGACGACGCGAAAGGAGGAAGTCTTGCGGGGCAACCGTCTTTCTCATCAGCATCTAATCCTATTCTTTGAGCATCAGCTCAAGATGAAGATTAGATCTGATAGAAAACGATTGCATTCGACAGTCTTTGGCGAAAGGTGGGTAAAAGAGGCGAGCTTGGTTCGTGTGACCGGGGCTAGCCTTGATTTTCTCTTCTAGGTCAACCTATTGCACATCGGGGTGGCTTCCTGTGGAACCCTCCCCTTGGTTAGGTTAGACAAGCTTCAGTGTACCTAGTTAATGTGAGTAAGTGTTGTTCCTGGCCTGTAACCCGGCTACTCTTTGGTTATGGTCCAAGTCGAGATTCCCAACCTCCCCAGTTTGTTTCGGCCCCCCCTTTTATCTCGACTGGGTCAGCTTTATATTTTTCCCATTCCCGCATAATATTTTAGCCTTCTTCCCACTCCCTTAGCGAGAGTTGCCTCTTGATTTTGTCCCCTGGGCAGAATACAGCGCCCTCTCTATTTTGAGGGTTGGACGGTCCCCTACTAACATCTGTTATGTTTAGTTTGTATTTTGTGTTTATATTTATTTGATTATTGGGTTCATCTCCCTCCCCTCTCATTCTATCATTATTAAAATTTTATGTATTTTATGTATTATCATCAAATTTTTATGGTGTGGGGCGCGTTTTTGCTAGGTTCCCCTTGAGAGGATGTGGTATTATGGTGGTCGGAGGATTGTTTGGTGACGGACGAGTTCTTGTGGTGAATGGGTAAATTGTAATGTATGAATGGGTCGTGAATCTGATTAGCTAGGTATAGGATAGTTAGTTTGGACCAGCCTCTACCCCTCCCATTTTTTGGCCTTGTGCCGCAATTCTGTACATAGTACTGAATAAATCTCCTAGTCATACATATATATCCCCCCAAGTCGCTTGTTTCATTCTTGGGTGGGTTGGACTAGCAGTTGAAAGAAGGACCGATAAGTGTTGCAAGTTTTTGTTAAAAGTTTTTCATTTTTGTTTGAAAGTTTTTCCTTTTTGATTTAGTTTATTTGCATCTGTGTTGAATTTTTCGTTTATTTGTATCTGTGTTTATTTTTTGTTATTTGCTTTCCTACCTTTTGTTCCCCTCCTCACTGTTTTTTGTTTTGTTTGCTTTGGTTGCGCTTTTATTTAAATTTATCCTTTTGTTGTCCACCGTTTTTCTTTATTCATTTTATGTTTTAAAAAAACTAAAGAGACATTCGTTCTGTCGTGGTGGTCGTGGCAGCCCACCATGAATGAGAACGATCCAAACGTAACACCGCCGGTAGAAGGAGAATGAATTCCTAACGATACCCGAGGCCCTTGAAGCAGTGGAAACCAGAATTATCTCCCTGATGACATCAGATGTCAAAAGTAGAAAGCTAACAGGAGTCAGCAGAGAGACTATGGAGGAGGTCCTCAAGACCTTAAAAATCTTTCCAAAGGTTCTTGCGAGGAGGTCAAATGCTTTGTGGGCCATTCTCCTGCCAACGGAACAGGGGGCCAGGCAACTGGCAGGCAGCATACTAGTATCAAAAAATCTAAAGCTGCAAACGGAGTATATGGGCACCCGTAGGACTAAAATAACAGTCCACGGCGTGCCCGTAGACATCCCAAATGATAGAATGGGTGCCTTCTTCGCCAAATACGGGAAGGTCGAAGAGGTGAAGGCAATAGTGAGCAAATCTGGAATTGCCACTGGTGACGTCGAGTTACAAGTAACTCTTAACCAGGAAGAATTCAGAAGAGTACCGAACATTTTAGTCTGCAGAAAAAGGAGGATGTGGGTCGTTGTGGAGGGTAGGTGGCCGAATTGTTGGGTGTGCAGTGTCTCGGGACACATGGCGAGGGAGTGCCCGACAAAAAAGCCCCAGCCTGTGATCCAGCCCACTCCAGAAGTAACAGTAACAGACGCCAAAAAAATGGAAGAAGCCAAAAGCGCTGAGGGCGCCTGGAAGGAGGTGGGAAGTGGAAGGAAGAGGAAGAGTGCATCAGCTCCCCCGCAAAAGAGTGCACCAGCTCCCCACCAAAACGAGAAGCAGCAACCACCACCAAAGCAGCAGGCAGAAAAGAGCAGAGAAGGAGGGGGAAAAACCAGAAGGGGCGAAAAAGGATTCGCCCAAGAAGCAGCAACAAAAAACGCAACAGCAGCAGCCTCAGGCGGAGGAAGGCATGGAGGTCGACAAAATGCCTCCCCCTAGAACACCCTCTCTGAAGAGAAGCAGAGAAGAGGAGGAGGATGAAGTAGATGCGGAAAAAAAATAGACAGTCGGGGCGTAGTAGGAAGGAGGAGGGCATGGAAAAAACCAGGTCCACCTCCATCCCTGCTGACCCCAAAGAAACAGTGGGGGCCCCCAAAAGTAGGCGTCTCCCCCCTTCCCCGTCGCGTGCTTCACGTGCACCGTCCCCCTCTCCCTCAAACACTTCCCGGAGTTCGTCCCCACAGCGATCGTCTGATCCCCAGCCCCATGATTCCAAAACAACCAAGAAGTAAAAGAAAAAACTCTTCGCGGGTCCGGAAGAAATTTGTAAGGTAGAGGGGGAAGAGCATAAAAAGAGCCAGTCCGGCCGGAAAAGGGTCCAACTAGGACTTTTGTATAAGAAAGTCTCTGTAGTGGGGAAATCAGTTGAAGATCCCCGTAACTTTCCGGGTGCCCCGGGGGTGCTCACCTGCATAAGGGATACTGGAAGTCCGTTAAAGGTATGGAGTCACGTAACGGAGGCAAAAGAAGCCTTCAACAATATAAGAATGGCGGAAATTGATTCCCCATACCTGAGAAAAATGCGCCACTACTGTGCTGGGAGGATCCCTGTTATTCTCCACCCTTCACTATATAGGTGCCTTAATTTAACGTACCCCACGGACGTCGGCGGGATTGTTCTAGATGGACATATGACGTCAGAGCTAGGTGTAGGGAGCCTAGGACATTCCGTCGGGGCCTAACTGACTCAGATTTCCTCCCCGTATGTGAGTAGGTTAAATCTGTCTTTTATTTCACAGGTCTTAGAAGATGTCAACCAAGATAGCGACTTCGAATGTGAGGGGCTTAAGGGATCGGGGTAAGGCTGCCCGCCTGCTCCGGGACCTTCTGTCCCTGGATGTGGATGTTGCCGCGATCGAGGAGACCCACTTTGTTTGCAGTTCCGATGCGTGTGTGCGGGACGATGACTTTGTCGTCTATTCAGCATATGGGGACCGTTCTGCCAGAGGAGTTTCTTTGCTTGTCAGGCGTACTCTCGATGCGAAGGTGGACCTTGTGCATACCGATGCCGAGGGCCGGTTGATCGTGGCCGATATTGCCGTGAAAAGTGGTTCGTTCCGAGTCGTTGCGGTTTATGCGCCCAACGACCGGGAGGAGCGGGTCTCGTTTTTTCGGCGGTTGGGGCCGTTCCTGGTGGATTCAACGCGCCTAGTTTTAATGGGGGACTGGAATGCCATCCTGGACCCCAAGTTAGACAGGGGGCGGGGAGCTAGCGGGAGAAGGGGCGATCGTAGCCTGGTTGATCTGATCGACGATTATGGTCTCGTCGATAGATACCGGGTCGATCATCCCGGGGGGAAAATGTGGACGTGGGCTCTTAATTGGCCTTTTGACAAGGTAGTTAGCTACCTTGACAGAATGTTAGTTAGAAGAGCCGACATAGATCTACTAGATTGCCCTACGTTCCACTGGGTAGGCTATTCGGACCACAAACTCGTTTGTGCCCGGGTGGCGTTAGACTGTAGGCCTAGAATGGCTGGTTACTGGAAGTTCAATCTGTCCTTACTGGACAGGGAGGACTTTCGGGAACAGCTAATTAGACTAGTGCAGCGGGAGCTAGTGGGGGCGGTTATCGGGAATAAGTGGTGGGAACGCCTTAAATGTAGGATTAGGTCCTTCACCACTGATTTCAGCAAACGGCTCGCTCTAGATAGAGCTGACAAGGTGAAGACGCTTAAAACTAGTTACACCCGAGCGGTGGCTGGGGGGGATCCCCTAGAGATAGCCTTAGCTAAGGAGGCCCTGGATCGTTCGAATAGCGAGCGGTACATGGGCCAGGTAATTAGACATAAGTTAAGCAAGATGTCTTCCGAAGCTGTGAATTTGGGCGCAGATCTGCGCAGGGAAGAGTTCTGTCGAGGTGGCGATCGTTACATTCGTGAAGTCGAATCCCCGGAGGGGCGTACTCTTCGGGCCACTGACGACATGTGCGAGGCGTTTCGGTGCCATTTCGAGATCCGGTTTACCAAGGAGCCTGGTCTCCGTGAGGAGGAGTTTCGTAGCTATTTGGCTGACTTTCCTCGGCTTTCGCCGACTGAAGCGGCTAGCTGCGAGGGAGAGATCACGGACGGCGAAGTCTACGCGGTTTTGAAGAAGGTCGGCAGAGGCAAGTCGCCCGGTCTGGATGGTTTTCCCTATGAATTGTACATCTTTGTTCCGATTTTGACTGCAGTGTTCAACAACTGGTTTCGGTCGGGGTCCATCCCCAACCGGATCACCAGGGGCGTGATCACTCTGTTGAAAAAGGGCAAAGGTGGTGGGGGGAAACTAGATGACTACAGGCCCATTACTCTGCTAAACACAGAGTTAAAGATTATGGCCAAGATCCTGCAGGAGCGTTTGCAGTCAGTTGCCGAGTCTCTGTTGGGACCTGAGCAGACTTGTTCTGTGAGGGGCCGAACAATTCAGAGCAAATTGCATCTGATCCGCACGATCATAGAGGGTGTAAAAGACGACGAGCAAGCCGCGCTGATCAATTTGGATCAGTCCAAGGCATTTGATAGGGTTGACCATCGCTACCTTGCTACTGTCCTGCAGGCCGCTGGATTCGCACCCAACTTCTGCCGCTGGATTAGCCTCCTGTATCGCTCCCCCAGTGCTGTGGTACAGGTGAACGGAAGGTTGTCAGACGCGTTCGTGCTGTCTAGGTCGGTTCGTCAGGGTTGTTCGCTGTCGCCTCTCCTTTATGCTTTGGCGTTGGAGCCTCTCCTTCGCCGGCTGAAGGACGAGACCGGCAGTCTGGCCCTACGCGGAATCGCCGTTCCTGGAGGGGCTCGAGCCAGGGTTTCCGCGTACGCCGATGACGTATCTGCTTTCGTGTCGTCCCGGGACGACATCGAGGCGGTACAGAAGGCGCTTGATCGGTACGAGAAGGTGACAGTGGCCAAGATAAACCGCGACAAGTCTTCCGGCTTGCGGTTAGGTGCCTGGAAGGGGGTCGCTCTTCCGGGCCGCTTCGGTTGGACGGATGGACCGCATTCTTGGAGTGTGGTTTGGACCGGACCTCCAGCTGGAGAAGAATTGGTCTGAAGTACTTGCAAAGGTCGATTCTGCCGGCAAGACTTGGAATCGACGGCAGTTGTCCGTGAAGGGCAGGGCGGAGGTGTGTGCTACATACATTTTCCCCCTGATTCTTTATCGATTGTCTGTACTTCATCTCTGTGAGACCCATTGGAAGGCGCTCGAGCGATCGCTATCCTCCATTTTATGGAGGGGACGCGTGAACAGGGTCGACAGACGAGTCTGCACTAAACGTCCGTGTCATGGAGGGCTGGGAGTGCCGCACCTCTTGAGTCACGTCCGTGCCTCTAGGTTGGCTTTCCTACGCCGCGCATTGACTGGGAGAGATCCGATTCTGGAGGGGATTGTTAGGGACGCCTTCCCTAGCCTTACCATCAGTCCCCCCATCTCGAGGGTTGAGCGCCGTCGTAAACCCCGGGACGAGTCGGATTTCATCCGCGAGTGTCGGTCGGCCTTGAAGGCCATTCCCCGGTCCAGTGACCTTTCACGGCCTAGGAAGGTCTTCTATCGTGGATTAGTGGAGGGGCCCGCGAAGGATTCCCTACCTGATACGCTCGGCTTGTCGGAGGAGGAGTATCGCTCCTACTGGTCTTGGGCGCCAGCGGCGGATTACCTCAGTAACCCTGAGTTTTCGCTTACCTGGCGATTGGCTCGGAATCGGCTGCCTCTCAACGACAAGGCTTTCATATGGGGTTTGGCGGGTTTTCCAGTGAACGGTGTGGTCTTGGCTTACAAGAAACGGCTCCGCATGCCTTCTACCATTGCCCCCGGGTCCGCCCCTTATGGGACCATGTCGGTGAGCTGACGGCTTGTCTCGCTCCCGAACAGCTTGTGTCCATTGATCGCGCAACATGTGTTGCCCCCGTATTCCGGGGTGAAACCAATGGTGTTTCTGACGCTGCTGGCCACGGCTCGAATGGTGATTTGGACGACGCGAAAGGAGGAAGTCTTGCGGGGCAACCGTCTTTCTCATCAGCATCTAATCCAATTCTTTGAGCATCAGCTCAAGATGAAGATTAGATCTGATAGAAAACGATTGCATTCGACAGTCTTTAGCGAAAGGTGGGTAAAAGAGGCGAGCTTGGTTCGTGTGACCGGGGCTAGCGTTGATTTTCTCTTCTAGGTCGACCTATTGCACATCGGGGTGGCTTCCTGTGGATCCCTCCCCTTGGTTAGGTTAGACAAGCTTCATTGTACCTAGTTAATGTGAGTAAGTGTTGTTCCTGGCCTGTAACCCGGCTACTCTTTGGTTATGATCCAAGTCGAGATTCCCAACCTCCCCAGTTTGTTTTGGCCTACTTTTATCTCGAATGGGTCAGCTTTATATTTTCCCATTCCCGCATAATGTTTTTGCCCTTCTTCCCACTCCCTTAGCGAGATTTGCCTCTTGATTTTGTCCCCAGGGGAGAATACAGCGGCCTCTCTATTTTGAGAGTTGGGCGGCTCCCTACTAACATATGTTATGTTTAGTTTGCATTTTAGGTTATTTTTAGTTGATTATTGGGTTCATCTCCCCCACCTCTCTCGCATACCATCATTATTAGATTTTTATGTATAGCATGTGTTTCATCTCTACAATTTTTTATGGTGTGGGGCGCGTTTTGGTAGGTTCCCCTTGAGAGGATGTGGTATTATGGTGGTTAGAGGATTGTTTGGTGATGGACGAGTTCTTGTGGTGAATGGGTAAATTGTAACGTATGAATGGTTCGTGAATCTGATTAGCTAGGTATAGGATAGTTAGTTTGGACCAGCCTTTACCCCTTCCCTTCATCGGCTTCGTGCCACAATTATGTATAAAAACATAATAAATATCCTAGTCATACATATATATATCCAAAAAACCGTAAAAATATTTACGTAGTTCAATATTAAAACTGTGTGTCTGTGTGTCTGTTGCGAATCTAGTAGCCCCTTTAAATTCACGTAATCGGGGCCCCAGCTTAAAAAATATCACAAGACTTGTTGCCACGGGAATATTTGTAAAAAATTCATAAGGAAGCCATGCTACGTCGTTTGGAAAGTTACTGAAGCCGTGACGCCTGGTCAGGATCCATTATATTACAGATAATTCTTTCAATTTTGTCAAGAATCTCAAGTTGTACGGCAGGAGCACCTGACCAGATCTGGCAACAGTATTCAATGAATGGATAAACGATAGATTTGTAAATGTGCAAGATTGATTTTGACGAGAAAGATTTCCTGGTACGACACATTGAACCATCTTTCCTTGGAGAAGATGTGGCAATTGATTCGATATGTTAGCTCCACTTCATATCAGTGGGAGGCATGAAACCAAGAAGGCGTAGTGTGATGTCTTGCATGTCACGTTTTTAAGCGAGTTACAGTTTTCGTACCTCATGCTCAAACATTGTACCCAACACCAGCGATGTTGAATTACCTTTATTCCATCTGTATTCCAATAGTAAGGAGGAAGTTCCATCCAAAAATCATCTTCCCAAGGATTCCTACTTTGTGGAACTGATGTTTGAGAGCATAGTTCCATGAGCATTGAAAGGTTAACCTCCTAACTTCAAGCTTGGATCAAGCTTTATCTGTCCCACATAACATATTTATTTTCACACACCTCATTTATTGACCCTCTATCTTGATTGGCTCTTGGGCCTTTTATTGGATGAATGAAAGAAAGAAATATCAACAGAATATTCATAGTAGTACCTTTACTTGGATGTTCGTTTGCCGCCACGTTTAGTCGATCGAAAGAAGGGATCGGTGAACAGATTTTAATTTTTGGTAAATGCTGTTGCACTGACTTACCCTTATATTCTTAAGAATGACATGGATCCATTTTTTTTAAGACCAAATTTAAAGAGCATTTTTATTGTTCTCTTTTTTCTTCTCTTTTCTCTTTTTCTTTTCAGTTTTTTATCTTGAATGAGGCAACGTGATGGATGTTTCATTTTCCCTTTCTCAAAAATGATATATAAAGAGTCTGCAATTGACTTAAATGAAAAAAAGGATTTGGTAAAAGACTATTCCTTGATGCTGACTACACTTAGGTCATCCAATTTCGAAGAATCTCCATTTCTGAAGGAATATTTTTATATTGTTTACATTATTCGGACTATTGTCCTCGTCTATGTCGCCATATTTATTACAATGTTTCGGCCGTTGAACTGTCGTTGTTGTACTGTCGAACTGAACCCTTTATTTCGCTCACTGGAGTCGACTGTTCTAATTCCACGTGTCATGACGCACGATCCAAGCTTGAAGTCACAAGATTAAGCTTTCAATGCTCAGGGAACTATCCTTTCAAACATCTGTCCCATTAATGGATGTCGGTTATCAGTTACCCCCTGTTAATTCCCCTCTCCAAGCTCTCTACTGAAGTTCTTAACCGGGTATTGAACTCACACTCTTTGGCTCCTGTCACTGGATCTAACCAACGCTTTTATCCACTGAGCCATGTGTCCTTGATGACATCTGTGTATGAATTTTTGGGCATTATAAACCAGTGCTCATATTGCAATTTTTGCTGTTATCGTTACATGTTTTTACCAGAGCTCATATTGCAATTTTTGTTGTTATTATCGCTTTTCTCTGGCACTCCTCATTACGGGTTCCCATATTGTATTCATTTCTATACTTGTTCGGCTCAGGAGATTTTTGTGGCTCAGTATATGTGCTGATTCCTTAAGTTATGAATTATTTGTCTATGATCTCAAGTTAAAAAATATCAACTATTAAAACTAACGAAACATTCTATTTTTTGTTTTATCTTTTCCTTTCAATATCTTAAATGCGATACTCGCTACCTTTGTGAAATGTGTTAAAGCCCCCTTCCCCAATAAAGGTAAAATTTAATTAATTTAGCAACAAGCATTATTAGAATAAGAATTCCTTGTCATTGCTTACTCAATAGGTTTGGTTTGGTTCGTTTAATGACATATCAACTCGTTATTGGTCATTTAATGCTGAAATTTAATTTCCTTTGGAGCTTTTATAATTAATTTCTTTTACTATTAAAATCTATTGCTGGAATTTTTTACTACAAAATGTATTTCTCTACTTCAATAGTGTTTCGACCTCGATATGCGTGTTCGCTATTTGCCCATAGCTGGGACCCTAACAGGTGCTACCATCCCAATACTCAGAGTAGATCAGGGGACAATGGCAATTACGAGGCGTTCCACGTTCCTCAAAATCTTCTGATTAGATGCATCGCTGCCAGATGTAGTTTATCGTCATACCTAGAACTTACTCGTTGTAAGATACTCTTATTCCTCTGTTTGTAAAATAAGAGATTGTTTAACTTTGGGAGAACAAAATAAAACTGGGAGAAGGCTTTTCACGAGAAGATTCATGTAATATTGACAGATATTAAAGAAAATAAGCTGTCTTGAAAGAAGATGGCATAAAAAAATATATATATTAACAATATTTGTCATTTTTATTTTGTCATATTTGTTGCTTTTATCCCAAACTTATGATTTTTCTGTTCTTATTATCTTATTATTACATAATATGTTTTCGTGTTTACAGAGTCTGTCCAAAGTTTATGCGTTTATGGCTCGCTTTTGATTGTGTAGCCCATAATGTAAGTAGCAGCCCTTAAACATAATAGCAGTAGCAGCTCAAAATAGAACCTT
The DNA here is from genome assembly GCA_963932145.1 of Acanthosepion lycidas. Lineage (NCBI taxonomy): Eukaryota > Metazoa > Mollusca > Cephalopoda > Sepiida > Sepiidae > Acanthosepion > Acanthosepion lycidas. The sequence goes on from OZ010610.1 coordinate 24,895,768, forward strand.
GTATCAGTAGCAGCCCTCGAATATAAAACACGTGGACCCTAAAACAATTACACCCTTGTGCAAATTAATCGAAACAACGTCTTTACTTTCCTTTGTTTCTCCATACGCTCGGTTTTAGAGCCACTGGAGTGACAGAGTGTAATCAATTTCTATTTTTTCTTCATATTAGGTCATTCTCATTGGAGTGTGGCAATATGAATCTATTTTCGGGGTGTATGATGAAATTTGTTTGGCCTTTGAAAAATATTGCGTCGTCCGTGATTGTATCAGATTTTCATCACGCCCCCACACTATTGTCTCGACTGTCGATTATTTGTCGTACGCCATTGTCTGCACGAACACACTCGTGAGCAAATCAAAGTACTATAGACTGGCTCAGAAACACCGCTGATTTTAATCCAATGACGAATCTGTGGTCAATCTGAAAGGAAAGACTTCGTGGAATGGACAGACGAAGTACTGATATGTGCACTGGTCATTTTTCATTGGGAACATTTGAAAAAAAAGTAAATAACGAAATTATTCGTTTTGTTTCAATAAATTTGCACAATGGTGTCTCTCTCTCTCTATCTACCTTTCTCTCTCTCTCTCTCTCTTTCTCTCTCTTCCTGGTTTTCCTTTTTCAAACTGATGTCGTGAATTTTTCACGCTGAAGCTAAATGAGCTGTGAGCGCTAAATGCATAAAACAAACGAACAAAGTTCCCACTGTAACATATTAATGAAACCTTACACTTTTAATTATTGAAGTATCTAATCACTAAAATTGTGTTCTTGTTTGCTCTATTGATTGATTCGTTTTCTATGGTTTATCAACATGTTGTGAACTAGGGAAGGTTACTGAATAAATCAAACGAAGTTTAGTAATTAACGATAATACTGAGAATAAGAAAAACGCATATAAGTTTCGCCAGCGGCGCGTAGAAGAAGTAGTCAACTGCTAGAAGTGAGTCAAGTGAATTCCACAATGAATCTTCAACTGCAGGATATCTACCAACTGCCCCACGCGGCCAGATGTGGCACAAAGCTGAATTTACTGTGGGGTATTCGAGCCCGTAGGCATGGCCAAAAAATCCTCGTAGTCTCCGTATAAAATGGGGTCGGGTAGCTGTTTCCCGAGGCGAAACTCTGCCCTTCGGCACAGACTTGTCTGGGGATCCTCTCTGCTTCCAGGCAGAGAATTTAACCAGCACAGCTGAGGAAGAATCTCCGACTGGAGGATATCTACCAACTGCCCCACGCGGTCAGATGTGGCAGAAGGCCGAATTTAATGTGGGGTATCCGAGTCTGTAGGCTCAGCCAAAATTTCCCCATAGACACCGTATGAAACGGGGACGTTTAGCTGTTTCCCGAGACGAGACTCTGCCCTTGAACATAGCCTTGTCTGGGGATCCTCTCTGCCTGGAGGTAGAGAGTTTGACCAGCACAGATGGAGACGAATTTCCAACTGCCGACCAACATACAGTATTTACTACTTATATTCATGTGAATGGAGACATAGCCATTATCGTTCGTAGGTATGCTACAATACACAGGTTATTTAAATCCAGAAAATATTTATAGAACGTCAGAATATTTTTGAGATAATCATGGTTAAGTGTTACAAGTTTTAGTAATAAACGCATATCTGACTGTAGAGAAAAGGTGGTTTGATACCTTTCACGAGGGTAGTAGTGCATAGAGGAATATAACGAACCCGACAGGAATTAGAACTCGGCTCTCAGATTAAAAAGGCTGGAATCATTAACCATTCGATCACCCACACATCGCCTACATACAGCAACTGTTATTCCTATGCATTTACCCATCTGACCAAGCTCAATGTTGCTTAATGTCGGTGATTGTACAGGAACCGGTGCTCCAACGTGATGTGGCCGAATGGAAGACACATATCTCAACATTTATTCAGGTGCGAAATAATTACTTACATGTTCAGTACAATTCTTTTTTTTAGTACTCGTTTCACCCCAAGCAAAGCAAAAAAAGCCACTAGGATGCAAGGGGTCAGAGAATATGAGAAAAAAAATCTGTTATTAAGGAGAGAAGACAATAAAATAACAAGAATAAAGAAGACAAAAGATAACGATTGACATTGCATTTAAATTTTTGAACACTAAAGTTGACTTCAATCTGGAAGTGTGATAGAAGAAACTGTTGGCATAGAACTTGCGGTTCCATTCAGCCATTTCAAATGTAAAACCTTGCCGCCAATCATGTACTGCGCTTAAATTCATAAAAGTCAGCTACTATAGTAGAAATTTTATCCGAACAATTACCATGAAAATATTTATAGAAAAAGCAGAAGGAGGTTACTTGCCAAATTCTTGTAATATTCAAAGTGTCCTTCTCTGTAATTAATGAAAGACCACAGGCACCGAGTGGCACACACGCCCGAAGAATACGATATGATTTCCTCAAATTTACCAGTGATCTGAGTTTTCAATTTCTGCGAGATACGAGCTTTTAAACGACAAAAAAAGGTCCTTTCTGAGCCGTGAAAGAAAGAAATCTGGGCTATGAGATTTGATGAACCTATCGACTATTCAATCTAAACGTGGAGTCCTATACACTTTCCGGCAATGTTTTCTTCAACTCATTGGGTGGAATAAAAACAAAATGAATTAAAACAAATTAACAATCTGTAAGAAAAATAACATCACTTCCCAGAAGGTGGACAAATATTTTTAAATCTCCACTTCTTGGGTATGACGATAAACTGCATCCACATCCTGGGTAAGACAATAAACTACATCCGCGTCCTAGGTATGACGATAAACTACGTCCAGCACCAAGGCCTCTGATCAGGAGGTTTTGAGTGGGGAACCACTTGATTAATTGCTGGTGTTCCCGGGTCTACTCTGACTCGGGATGGTAGCACTTGTTAGGGACGAACTATGGGCAAATAATTTACCCCGAAACTGGGATAAAAACACTATGAAAGTGTAAAAATAGGCTTTATTACTAGAAATACTTTGTAAAAAAATCCTTTCCAGAATATTATTAATCATTTTCCAAAATATTAGGGGCTATATATTTTTGGAAAAAGAAATATTACTAACAATACATTTTTGAGGGAAAAAATTATTACCAGAAATAGATTTTTAACAAAACAAAATATTACCAGCAATAAAAATTTTGTCGGAATTATATGACCCATTGAGGTTGATATGCTCTAAAACAAAGCAAACGAAACCAAACTGGACAAATATTAGGTTGGTGCAAAAATAATGACGTAATAATGTCGTTTTCTGACATATTTTTTAACCTCAAAAAACGACATTATTACGTCATTATTTTTGCACCAACCTAATAATTTTAAATCTCCCTGTAATTTTCACGTAAACTTTCGGCAGACTTGTCAAGAAGATTCCATATTGTTTTACACAGTTATGTTCGTTACTAAGAACAGTTTTCGATATTTTTTTGTATATTTACTGTTGTTTAATAAGAGGTTCAAGCCTATAAATGCATTAGTATACATTAGGTCTCGGTTGAATGAAATTATTTAGAAGTTCTCTCACTAGCATAAGACATTTGGTCTATGATCTTTAAAATTGATCTCCGTCTTCTTGAGAAGAAAAAGAAATAAATTTGAAATAAACTAATTTCAAAAGATGCGTCATTTTCAGAAGACTACATAAAATTTCAAATATGAAAGAAACTTAAACTTTGTATCTCCGTCTAGTTCGAAATATTCTTTATATTTGATTTCAAATACCGTTTCCCTAAACTCGATTAATGGCGCTGTTCAACTTCTATACGCCGTGTGGAAATATGACGGGCTGTGTATACAGGAAACGGGAATACTAAGACAGATGGTAGAAGAGGAAATCACCTTTTCACAGTTACTTTACTTTAGAACAAATGCTAAGTGATTTGTATGGCTATGGTCTCTAGACGATTGAGTGGTTGGAGGATGTGTGTATATAAGAAAGCTAGATTTATGGCAATATATTCTCTCACTCTCTTTCTCTTGCTCTTTCTCTGCACTTCTGTATCGAAAGGAAGCATGAAACTTACATTTTGTCACCATACAGTGTTAATTCCTATTTACAGAACGTCTATATTTGTAACACACACACATACACAAACACACACACACACACACACATATATATATATATATATATATATATATATATATATATATATATATATAAGATTTACAAACGCTCTATCTTTGATATTGAGCATTTTTAGCCTATATATACAACATAGTTTAAAACTATATTATTATCATATATATATATATATATATATATATATATATATATATATATATATAAGTCTCAAAACTAATATTCCAAGGTTATAATTTATTACATATCCAATTTATCACGATCCAATTCATCAGACCTACAAATTCAATTATAGGCTCCTGAAAAATTATTCTCAGGGGAAAAAGTGTAAATTTGTAAATACTAACTATTACTGCTACTAATGGAATATTCTTCGATAAAGCGAATTGAGTTCTCTCAGTAAGTGGCATGTTGATCTAAAAATAAAAACGCTTAAATTCACCTACATGCCTGCCATGCGCCAAAAGCTTAGGGGTAGATTCTCCAACTGAGACCAATTCAACTGGGTTTCGATCCTAGCTAGAAGCAACCGGACGTCTGGGTGATGAGCTATAATACAGCGAAACAGTCTGTATATGGATTGCAATATATATAAATATTGTAATCCACAATTACTTATATATATATATATTTATATATATAAGATTTACAAACGCTCTATCTTTGATTTTGTGCACTTTAGCCTATATGTACAGCATAGCTTAAAACTATATTATTATCATATATATATATATATATATGTGTGTGTGTGTGGGGGGGGTGTAGAAATATTGTAAATATAGTTTTAAGGTGTGGTATATTTTTGGAATACAATGCTCAATATCATGGATAGAGCGTATGCAAATATAAAAGTGAACATTGAAGTCAACACTCAGAGGCGACAGAGTGTACATGCTAGACGCAATGATCAAGCTATATATAGATATATATATATATATATATATATATATATATATATAGCTTGATCATTATTTTTAGTTAGTTGATTACTAGTATCCGGTTTTTTTCAGCTTTGGACCTGTATGCTGTACGATTATTTTCGACAGACGTTCATGTTCCTAGCTCTTTCATTTTTTTAAAACCTTTTTTCGTTCGATATTGATTCGCTAATGATCAAATCAAGAAACCGAAGGTTTTCCAAAACGAGTGTAGTTACATATATATATATATATATATATATATATGGTGATTAACCCACGCAAGCGTGGACTCTCCCAGCTATAAATAGGTGCAGGTACTGCCTTTTTGGAGATGGAAGTTTCCTGTAGTCAGCTCCGACAGTCGGATGGAACATTCTTGCTGAAACACTCTAGTTTGTATATGTTTGTATTACTGTTTCTGTTAATATATCTGTTTAACTCAATTCCTCATATATATCTGTTTAACTCAATTTTTTTTTTTTTTAAGACTTTTTCGCCGTCATCTCGATTTTGTCAGCTACTATTAGTTTGTCCCAAAAGTTCGTAAACACATGCAAAAAATTGAAATTTTACTCGCCAAGTAATAACAAAAACAAAAAAAAAACATTATTCCTCAAAAAAAAGACCATCATTTTCCAAGACTTTCTGCCATCGATCTGCAAGCTTTCGGATCTGGTGAAAGTACCATTCAGCCGTCCTCGAATCAAAGAATTCTTGACATTCTTCCTCGACTTCATCAAACGAGTCGAATCGGCGGCCCTTCAGAAAGTGTTGCATTGAGCAAAAAAGGCCGTAATCTGATGGAGCACAGTCCGGACTGTAGGTTGGATGTGGCAGAACCTCAACGCCGTCCAACTCTTCAAACTTGTCTTTGGTCTTCCTGGCTGTGTGTGGCTTGGCATTGTCCTGCAGCATCAAAGCGCGCTTTCGGTTGATCAGAGCCGGGTACTTTTGCTTCAACTTTTCGTAGACCCGCTCCAGTTGCTGACAGTAAAGTTCGGCACTGATGGCACGACCATTCAGAACCAACTCAAAATGCACGATTCCTTCAAAGTTCCACCAAACGCACAACATGACTTTCTTGCCGAATCGATCTTGTTTTGGAACCAACGATGTCTCTTGCCCTTTCTGAACCCATCGCTTGTCTCGATTGTGCTGGATTGTGTTGCATAAAAATTCAATTTTTCGCAAGTGTTTACGAACTTTTGGGACAACCTAATATGTTGTTTTTTTTCTGTTAAGTCTTTTGATATCCCATGATAAATTATTGTGATCTTCCTGTTTTGTGCTCTATGCTATAAAAGAACAGAAGATAAGAATTCAGTTATCTGGTTTAAATAAACCATTGGCATCTTTATCTGCCAACGATGTAATTGTTTGCTTTAATGAACATTCAGAAATCATCAAAATCATACGTAACAAAGAGTGACCATAATGAGAAGTATTCATAGAATCTTCCCTTCCTCTTTTACTCCTCCTCCTTCTTCTTTTTCTTCTTTTCCTTCTGCTTTTTTCTACTTCTCCTCCTTCTCCGCCCCCTCTTGCCTCTTTGTCTCCTCCGTTTCTATTCTTTCTTCTTTTCCCTCCTCCTTTCTTTTTTCTTCCTTCTCCTTCCTCTTCATGTCCTGATCTTCCGCCTTCTCCTACTAACCCCTTATCTACTTTTTCTTCTTCTCCTGACCCTCCTTTCCTCCTCCTCTTTTATGTTATTTTTCTTTTTCTTCTGCCTCTTTCCTTGTTCTTCTTTCTGTTCTCTTCCTCTTCTTCCTCTTCTTCTGCCTCTTTCCTTGTTCTTCTTTCTTCTTTTACTTCTTCTTCTTCTGTCTCTTTTTTTGTTCTTTTTGTTTTCTTCTTCTCCTTCTTCTTCAGCCTCTTTCCTTGTTCTTCCTTCTGTTCTCTTCTTCTTCTTCCTTTTCTTCTGTCTCTTTCCTTGTTCTTCTTCTTCTTTTTCCTCTTCTTCTGCCTCTTTCCTTGTTCTTCTTTCTTCTTCTTCTTCCTCTTCTTCTGCCTCTTTCCTTGTTCTTCTTCTTGTTCTCTTCCTCTTCCTCTTCTTCTGCCTCTTTCCTTGTTCTTCCTTCTGTTCTCTTTCTCTTCTTCCTCTTCTTCTGCCCTTTTCCTTGTTCTTTCTTCTCTTTTTTTTATATTTTTCTTTTTTTCTTTCCCTCCTTCTCTTCTTTTTTTATAATTCTACTTCAAGATTCTTTGTACCGTCATAATTTTCACCCAAATCAATTAATCAAATTAGGCACAAATTTAAAAAAAAAAAAAAAAAAAAAAAAAAACTTATCTCCTTTTCCTACATTTTCAACCACCATTAATATAAGAACTCATAGATAATGCTATCAGTTTTTGTTAGTGGTGCCATTAAAAATTGATAATCGAACTCTGCTTTCTATTGGTAAATAAAATAACATTTATTAACAAATTTACTGGAACTCGGTGTATCCATCAGCTATAACAAATTTAATATTGGCGATAAGGAATTTGAATTTATAATACGCTGAGCAAAAGATAGTTCCACACAACACCGGCAATTCCTACAAAACCTAAATATTATCCTGAAACCTCGAATCTTGTTGTTAAGCACCCCACTCACATAAAAGCTTCCAGATGAATGTTATGTATAGCACCAGGCTCGTTCAGAATAAACTAAATTGTCAGCTGTATTCAAACGCTCTCTCTGATCAATGATTAAAAAATGGCTTTGAGCAAATAAAGCCTGTAGGTCTTAGGAGGACCATCCTACTTTAAACTACGTCGAGTGGTGCCAGGCAATCACAAAGAATTGTGGCAAATAACAGAAAACAAATAACTTGGGAAATCTCAACAGCAGCAACAAATAAAACAGACAGTGAATGTAACTTGAAAAGAAAATGAGGCCATAATCAAGATATTTAAAGTTCTGTGCGCGGAAAGATCAATGAGTTACGGGAGTTGAGAAAACTATTTTTTTTTTTTTTTTTTTTTGAGAAATTGTTTTAAAAGAAAGATTTTATAAATTTCAACTGACAGTAGAACTGGCTGCTTGGACAATAAATATCAAATGTTTTCTCATAAGGAAATGGTTAATATTTCCATTTCCACAATATATGTTCATATTTAGCGTTAATAACAGAAGTAGTTTTAAAGAAAGGTGGAGTAATGGATAGCGGCTCGGATTGAGGAATCGGAGAGCCGAGTTCAAATTCTAGTCGAATCCATTACATTCACTTACGTGCTAATACCCTTGCGAAAAGTCTGTATCCTATTCTTCTCCACGCGGCTTTGAGTAAATAGCAGGACAGATCGCAGAAAAAATGGTAACCTACTGCGGGAAAAAATCTGCTTCGTCAATCATGTATGGAAAAGATACAGACTCACCTATGCGTGTATCACGAATAGCACATAACTGACTAAGTTTTAAATTGTTTAAATTCCTTAGATGAAGCATGAATTTTTGACTTATTTCTTGCATACTTTTTATCACAATTTTCAGATTTTTTTAGATTATCGTAAAATAGACAGATCTGAAAATATTTTCTAAGGCAATTTAAAATATTTATCAGTATTATGTGCAAACAACAGAAAATATCAGATGAAAAACGAAAATGTCTATACTACCAGATTTGAAATTTGCTTCTGGTCAGTCTCTTAGAGACAACTTCTTTCATTTCCACTCAAATTTGCCTGCTTAGTGGTCAGAGCTTCAATTCATTTTATAACATGAAAAAAGCAACAATAATAAAATGACAGATAAACTAGTGGAAAAAATTGAAGGTTTCACTTGTAAACTTTTTTTTTTAATGTGATTATGTTGTGATGAGAAAATAATGACATAATCAAGATGTTGATATTCCACACTATTTCAGACAAAAGGTTAAGAAGGAAACCCCAGTCAATAGTAGAATGAGAAATAATGCTGTTGGACGTGAGAAACCTACTTTCATGAAAAATTGTTTCAAGAGAAAGTGTTTGTAATTTTCAACTTAAAGTGGCACTGATGTTGGAATTTTTGGGAACCCTGTACTAGTGAGTCAGCCAAAATGAGCTGACTCATTTTATAGTTCACTAATAGAAGGGTTAACCAATCAGAAAGCTCAAAATATTCAATCCGACGTGTATAAAGGCAGCCATTTTCTTTTTTCTTCAAAAATATCTTCACTGCTAAACTCTGATATCGAAGACCTGAAGAATAATTGAACATCTGCTACTTTCTCCGAATATTCACTGCCAACCTCTGATATCGAAGACCTGAAGAATTACTGACAGCTGCCACTAGCGATATTGGCGTTGTTCCATTGAACAAATTACGTATTGCACTGGATTCTATATTCAAAGACTACGGCAAACATGGTCAAAAGCTGGTTGGTCAATTAATGACGAGTGTTCCTTTGTAAGGAAATGGTAAATATTATCTTTACATATATGAATCCATACATAATCATATTTCTATTTTCTTTTTGTTTTTCAATTACCAATCGCAGAGTAAGTCTAAGTGTTTTTTGTTTAGGTAAATAAAATTATATTTATTATATAAGTGGGTGTCATTAACGGCCAACATTTTTGGTTGGCAAACTGAATTTCACCAAGCATGCACTACATAACAACGACTGAAGTGACTTGATTGGTTGGGTGGTCAAAATTGCTTAAATTAATTAACAATTTAACCCTATCTCCTTGTAGCCGCACGACCGTAACAACGTCCCGTTATCTTGAGAAACATGTCAGGTTAATGTACGTCTAAAATCCGAGACTTACAATGTACGTCTAAAATCCGAGACTTACAATGAATTTAGATTATATCATGCTGCATCCTTCTTATAGTGGAACACACCTATTCTATAGTTAATAGACTCTCCCACCTATAGTAAGTAGGAGTAGTAAGAGTCGCTCAGGGGGTTCGGTCAGTCAGTTGATGCCGGACGACCGTTAGTCGGATACTAAAGTATCAGCGACCACAACTAGATTTCTCTGCGTCATTACCTATTATATCAAGTTCCTAACGTTTTGTACGTTGAACCTATTTTAGGAACGACACTGTGAAACCACTCCATAACAATCCTTTTTATGCATTTTTCGATTTTTGGCGACATTTTTTAGGTTTTATTTTTCTTCTTGTATATTCTGCATGAAGCCTTTCAAGAAATAGGCGATCATGGCTCTACACAAATCTATGTACTATCAACAACTCTTATGTAAGATTATGCTTTGTTCTTAAAACTGAATTGATATTGAACTATAATTGTCATAATTTGAACTGTCTGGCTCTGTATAGGGTCATTTCACAAATTTCAATAAAAGTTTGGGAGCTGCTTTCGCTCACATCCTTTCACTGTCAAAACTGTTAAATGTACCCGTCTCTTCTATTCCAATAGCTTCCTGTCTCGCAATTCTCACCTGTGGAACTCCCTCCCCCCTTCCTGTTTCCCTGATAGCTATAATCCCCTACTATTCAAATATAATGTCAGTTGACATCTCCAGATGCCCTGATCTATCCCCTATCCTTCTCTCAATCCTTTCCTCTATCACTCCTATTTTCTCTAGCTCCAACTCTCTGTAACCCCTTGCGTACTAGTGGCTTCCGCCTTGCTTGGGGTGAAACGCTTAAAAAAATTAGTAAGATTGTGCCTCATCGTCGTTTTATTTTAGACAAATAAACACGATACGAATCCAGATAAAGGAGTAATAACTCTAAGGAAAATAACTGTTACTTAGTAAAGGATAATTTTTTTCAAACTCACAAGAAAAACTTTACAGAAAATGTACATCCTTTGAATAAAACCCTGGAGTGAACTCATATGGAAAAGGGAAATATACTACATCCACAAAGCCCTACACGGGTGTTCTATTTGAGTAAACGACCTCAAAAATATTTTAATTATAGCAATTTCGGGAAATGTGACATAAAATTTTAGAGTACCTTTACTAATATCCATAGCCTTTCAAAGAGCAGTTCTCCAAATAAGGGGTCATCGGCTCCTATAGCAGATATATTCTATCCTCACGGAATGTATATTTTATTGGCCTTCAGACGAAACTAAACAGAAGATAATGATGAGGACCTTGCATTGGTGAATTTCTTGTTAGTCATCCAAGTATGTTGAAATGTTAGAGAAAGAACGAGAATACCGATTGATTATTGAAGTCCGATCATTGGTGGTATATGTATAGTTTTGGAGATAGATAGATAGATAGATAGATAGATAGATAGATAGATAGATAGATAGATAGATAATGAACAGACTGAGATAGATAGATAGATAGATAGATAGATAGATAGATAGATAGATAGATAGATAGATAGATAATGAACAGACTGAGATAGATAGATAGATAGATAGATAGATAGATAGATAGATAATGAACAGACTGAGATAGATAGATAGATAGATAGATAGATAGATAATGAACAGACTGAGATAGATAGATAGATAGATAGATAGATAGATAGATAGATAGATAATGAACAGACTGAGTTAGATAGATATATTCTATCTTTATCTTTTAAAGATGAGTTCAATAAAATAATTATTATCTATCTTCCTCTCTCTATTATTCCCTCTTCTTTTTATCACTGTTTATTGCCATCTCTTATTCTATCTATTTCTGTCTCTTACTTATCCCTCGCTTAGCATCTCTCTCTCCCTCTCTCTCTCTCTCTCTCTCTCTCTCTCTGACTCGCTCTTTTTCTCTCTCTCTTTTTCTTCTGTCCAGTGCCATCTTTATTTCTTGATTACACTATTTTTCTCTTCTGTCTGTCTCTCTCTCTCTCTCTGTCTTATTGTCTCTTTTTTACTTCTCTCTGCATCCATCTCCCTTGCCCACTCTCTCCTTTCTCTGTCTTGTTCTTTCTATAATTCGCTCTATCACTTCTGTCTCTCTCTTTTACACACTCTTTATCTTTCTTTTTATCTGATTTTTTCTCACTCACCTTACAGCTTTCTCACTCTCGGCCTCTCGATCTGTCATATATATACATATATATATATATATATATATATATATATATTGATGATATATTTATCTATTGGAAATTAATAAAGGAAGATAGAAGATTGCCATGAGCATAATAAATAACAAAGGTTAATCATAAGAATGATCAATAATAATTGAGGAAAAACATGAAGCTTTTGATTTAACTAATAATTCAGTAGATCCATAGCTTCAACAATATACTTTATAGATTCTTACACACATTTATAAGGAGTGCCTCTACTTGTAACATTGCGAGGACAATACATTTAAGATAAAGATTAGGGAGGCAAAATAAATATCTCTAAATTAAAAAAAAATAGCCACTCAGTTTGTTGGAAATATATTGTAAATCGAAAATACAATATATTTTATATAAGTTGGCGGTCAGATGTCAAACAAAAATAGCCCCATTATTAACGAATAAATAAATTGAGGCAAGCCGGGTTTTCCTGGTAAAAGAAAAGTTTCTTCGTCAAGAAATCTTTATTGAGAATTCTCGTCTCGAACAAAAGTGAGTCTGAAAATGCTAGTAACGTGAAATCTTTCTTAGTTTACATTCTTAGTCACTGACGAGTAGTCGGCAAAATTCCCTTACTTGAGACAATAAAAGTAGCAGATACTTGTGGTGTAGTATTTAATGCAGTAGATACATGCGGTGTGGTATTTATTACTAAAAAGAAAGCTTTATGCTGTTGAAAAGATGGTTGATTTCACGTTCAGGACACCTTATAATTCTGTTTCTGCCTTAGAAACTAACACACCGCCACAACCGATACGGCCCACTACGGAATAACTGCCGTTTTCGCCAAGCAACAGTTCGAACAAGATACTTATAAATGAATTCGTGATTATGCCACACTACTCACATACATACAGTATCTGCAAGTTGAGTATAATTCAGTCATTTGTCTTCCAGATATGTTAACGTAAATGTCAAAAGTCGTCTTATTATGCAGAGGCCCATTAAATTTTCCCTACTGACCAGAAGACGGTGATGTCAATAAGTTACGCTAAATCAGTACTTCTCAAACTATCAGATGTGGCGTGCCAATAGTTTTTTTTTTGTGGGGGTCAATGCCCGAAAGACCGGCGAGCGAAACTTTCCAATCCACCTGAGGGTTCTGACTTTTTTTTTTTTTTTTAGATATATCCTATTTCAGGGTCATTATGTCTTATTCATTCTAAGGCCAGACATTGAGGTAACAAGTCATCCGGGTACCATATTTGTGCCGTATCATTATATAATAACGACGCGAGAAAATACCATTTGATCATTCTAGTATTATTAATTTATAACAGAAAAAATACAATGAATACAAAAGTTTCATCCGTTTTTGTTTTTGTTTTTTTTTGTGTTTTGTTGGTTTTTTTTTTATTTTATATTAAATCTGTAGAAATATATGTCCATGAAAATGTCCTTTGGTATCCCTAAATGTGCTTCCCACACAGGCACGCCCCACATCACCATAATGTTGTTGTCATACGCTTTTCATTTCATTGTTCTGCTGTTCATTATATCGCATTCGTTAGTCATACATCAATGACTTTCTACATTATGTGTCTATATTTCTGAGATGAGGTATTATGTACATTATTTACATTATTCGGACTATTGTCCTCATCTTTGTCACCATATTTATTACAACGTTTCGGCATTTCAGTATCTTTCTATATTTCTGAGATGAGGTATTATGTACACTATTTACATTATTCGGGCCATTTTCATCATATTTGTCGACATATTTATTACAAATGTTCGGCCCTTCAGTATCTGTCTATATTTCTGAGATGAGATATTATGTACAATATTTACATTATTCGGACTATTGTCCTCATATTTGTCGCCATATTTATTACAAATTTTCGGCCCTTCAGTATCTGTCTATATTTCTGAGATGAGATATTATGTACAATATTTACATCATTCGGACTATTGTCCTCATCTTTGTCGCCATATTTATTACAACGTTTCGGCCGTTGTACGCTCCGACCTTCTTTATTTTGTTCACTGGTGTAGACTGTTCTAGTTCCACGTGCCATGTTTTAATGGATGTTAATTATCAGGACACATGGTACAGTGGATAAAGGCGTTAGTAACAGGACCCAAAGAGTGTGAGTTCAATACCTGGCAGTGGAGAGCTTGGAAAGAGGAATTAACAGGAGATAAAATGATAACTTTAGCCAGTAAGCCATCATCTTCTCCAGGAGGCCTACAACTTCAGCCAATCATCCTAGTCAGCAGCAACGATTAACTGTCCTTTTCAGAACACATTTTAACGATAAAAAAGTGTCTCTTCCGGGACAATAGTCCCGAAGCTCTTCTCTACATGAGCAAGCAGAGATATTTTTGCCTAGAACATTGTTCCTTATTTTTGTCGATGAATCTTCTCAAGTTCTTATTTTGTCTGTTTGTTGTTGTCTTACGTCATTCAATATCTGCTTGTGGTCGAATGAATTACACGGGAAAATATAACTACCAAATATTCTAGGTTTCATATAATGTTTTCGATAATTTTAATTACACCTAATATTAGTAGTCGTAAATTAAATTACTACCCGCAGATCTGTTAATAGTTTATCATCAAAGGCAATCATTATTTTCTATTACGAATTTAACCGTCATTATTATCTATGTTAAGTGCAAACATCATTATTCATAATGACAAAAGCCTTCATCAGTCCTTATTATCGTCTGATAAAATCAATCATCACTCATGTCAACAGCAAGCATATCTTTTATTATTGACATATATGATCGATAAAACACGCAGGCCTCCTTATCGCCAATGGCAAAAGCAGTCATTATTCAAAATTACTTAATTTTCATCCTTATTAGCGACGAAAAAAGCTTTCATCGATATTGATTGATTAGTTGTCTGTGGCTAATCAACTCTTTGAAGGTTATTTAAAGTTCGAAATTTATTTAAATAGTACATTTTTTTTTATTTTTAGATAATAATTATTTAGTTATACATGTTTTACTAATTAACCCATAGATTGAGAGATAATACGTGATCATATCTTCCTAAGGGCATTTCCTCGGAAGTGATTATAATGGAATTAACTGAGATTGGAACTCAGCTTCCCGATTATCAATTCTGGGCCACCATCCATTACACCACCCGCACATCCAAACGTACAGCAATTGATATTCCCAAACGATCGGTCACCCATCTAGGTAATGACTAGACTCTACATTGTTTAATTTTGGTGATCGTACGGGAACCTGCGTTTCAACGTGATATGGCCTTAAGCAGCATCATTGTTGGTATTTAATGACAGAATCATTAGTGATAATAGCGCACATCATGTTTTCTTTCCTAAAAGCCATCCATATCTTTTAGGACGAAAACCATTATTATTACTAACAATGGCAAATGCTATCAACCGTAGTTTTTGGTGTAAATAAATTTTATTTCTTTCTGATATTGTTACAGTGAAAAATGGTGAGGAGGCATGTTGGAGTAATGGATAGCGTCTTTGATTGAGGAATCGGAGAGCCGAGTTCGGATTCCAGTCGAATCCATTACATTCACTTACGTGCTAATACCCTTGGGAAAGGTGTGATTTCCTTTCTTCTCCCTCCTGCTGTAGGTGAATAGCAGGACAGACTGGATTCTATAGCCTTGGATGGCAACTGGTCTAGGAGAAGGACAACTCTGAATTCAAACCCGGAGTGGAGCCCCTAAGGTGGATGGATGCCACTTTGTGCTACCTTCCGGCAACTACTGCAGCCGCGCTGGTACCAAATTGTATTGGTCTATCCTCTCTTTTGGACTCTGCTAGCAAGGCCGAGAGGGGGAACTAGATGTCCGGGAAGCCCTAGTTCTCCATATATCCCGCCCAGGCTCGTAGCACACCGCGCTACTCCATCGTCTCTCGAGACGGACTGATGCCGACGACGACTGTGAAAAAATAAGTTTTAAAATTCTCATTATCATAAAATACAACAAAAAAAGGTAATTTAGCAATAACCACAGGAATCATGTCTTCGGAATGAAAACGCAACCATTTTTATTGTCGATGGCAAAATCTATCAGTTTGGTTAGCGATAAAAAAGGCCTCCGTGAAAAAGCGCTCCTAATGAAGTGTGAAGCCTGTTGTGTCGAAAGGTTACAATGAGATATCTTGACCTCACGACTATATTTATTTTTGATTTTATATCAATGTGTTTTATTTATATTTTCATTCTTCAGAATTAGATGTTCATCACAGCTGGATACTTTCAGATTAAAATCTTTGTTTTCTTTTCAATTATTTAAAATGTTGACAGTAAAGTCTAGCATGTATTTTCTTGATTGTTCTGAGAACAGATCGTAAATGAAATCTTCCTAAATCTACAAAACAAAACTTTGTTTTCCTCACATTTGTTTCATTAAAGAATAAAAGAATTATTTCATAGCATACTCTCTTTATCAATAATAATAATAATAATAAAACAAAAAAGGTGCGTCTTATTGATATGTCAGTCCCTGCACACTGCAATGTATCTTTGAAATTATTTAAAAAGCTGTCAAAATACAAGAACCTTGAAATCGAAATCTCAAAAATGTGGCACATGGGAACATCAACAATCCCTGTTGTAGTTGGAGCCCTCGGATTGGTTGGAAAAGATTCCAGTAGACTAATTGGATGTGGCAGAACCTCAACGCCGTCCAACTCTTCAAACTTGTCTTTGGTCTTCCTGGCTGTGTGTGGCTTGGCATTGTCCTGCTGCATCAAAGCGCGCTTTCGGTTGATCAGAGCCGGGTACTTTTGCTTCAACTTTTCGTAGACCCGCTCCAGTTGCTGACAGTAAAGTTCGGCACTGATGGCACGACCATTCAGAACCAACTCAAAATGCACGATTCCTTCAAAGTTCCACAAAACGCACAACATGACTTTCTTGCCGAATCGATCTTGTTTTGGAACCAACGATGTCTCTTGCCCTTTCTGAACCCATCGCTTGTCTCGATTGTGCTGGATTGTGTTGCATAAAAATTCAATTTTTCGCAAGTGTTTACGAACTTTTGGGACAACCTAATATTTTATTTATTTTTTTTTTTTTTTGTCAGTGGAAAGTGTCATGGTGCCATTTCTAACTTTAGGTCTCAGGGAGGGACCTGGAAAGAAATGTGTACACGCCAGGAACCAAAAGGAAATAAAAACAATAATAATAATATTCTTGATAACGTTTGGTGGCATATGAATCGGTTTTATTTCCTCTCTAGAAGTACATTACTTTCGGCAGAATAGTTGCTGCTTAGATACTAATCCGATCTGTAATACCTTAGTTAAAGCACCAGCTTCTAGTAGGAGAAGTTTTTCAGCAATTTACGTGCTCGATTTTAGTTCAACAATTAGTTTACCAACGGCAACTGAGAAAGACTAGAAAACTTCAAAACTAACAGATGCGAAATATCATCATCATCATCATCATCATCATCATCACTATCATCATTATCATCTTTCTCGTGCTCAGCTGTGGTTCTAGGGCTGCTACTCATCTGATTTGCTGACCAGACCCCCCCCCCCGGCCACATATCTGGAAGGTCTTCCTTAATGCGTAGCGTGTCTTGGAGACAGTAATCCTGATGAAGCTCATCCGTCATCAGTTGAAGGAGCAGTCGATGTCCGCCAACTTGAATCCTCGGCTTGGTTAGGTAAAAGTGACCATTGGTTCCATCGAGGGAAGCCTCCCCTCTGACCGCGTACTTGAATCTTGGAAGCCCTCCGCGCAACGATGCCTTCTCATCGTCGTACTGACGGCATACATCGATGGCCGTTGACTCACTTCATCTGCATTTTAATAGGAATTAGAAGAATTAGAAAACATGGCAACGGAAAAAGACACAATCGCTATCTGGATACAATGTGGGATGGGAGAGAAATTCCAAAGCCAAAATTTGATTCTTAGGACATCTGAGAACCAATAAACAGATTTATAGAACGTCGACCATCTCCCTCGACTTCGAGCAAAACGTCGTGAAAGACACCGACATTTTTTTTCGTTCACACGAGCACAGATATGTTATAATGGATTTTTGAAAAGCGGGGGTGTTTGCTTGACAAATTTATTTTTTTCTCCGAAGAATGTCTTCAAGTATTTGAAATTTTACAGGATTTTTCTCTTACTTTTTATCTCTTATTTGAATTTTTCTTTGTCTATGGAACTAATGACTTTATCAAGCGTGAGAGTTCTAATACAATTAAACAAATGCTTCAATGAAATAGCTTTATTTACAATACAAAGAATTTATACTGAATATACTTTGAAACAAGTACTTTGAAGTCACAAAAATACCTGTTTCGAATGTTGAATTAAGACTATAAGTAACTTTTTTCAAAATTAAAAAAAAAATCAGTTAAACATATGATGTCAGCAATTATGAAACAAGGAATTATTCTCTAGATTAACCATTGCCTTTGGAATAATTCATAAATTTCCTTTTTCGCTACTCTCTATTTTTAGTAACATGTCTGGAGTTTCAAATCAATAATTCAGTCACAAAAGGAACAGAATCAATTAAAGCTTTTATGCGCGGACAAAAATACCGATATCTCGATAGTTTCTTCTATATAATTTTTGATACTTTCTTTTCAATCAGGACAGGGGAATTTCTGTTTTCCTTAATTTATATATAAGCTATTTAATATATAATATTATATAAATTTCTCGGATGTTCAGGCCGGTAAATATTGTAAGACTGTTTATTATAAACAAAGCATTTACTTGAATATTTGTGTATACACAAATAACGTATAACGACAAAGTATATAAAAATAAGTGCCCCTTTCGTAGTGTGTAATATCATTTGTTTACGTTAAGATGCATTTCGTGATATAGGCTCTCGAAGGAAATCATGGGAGATTTGTAGTTTAAAAGAAGTAAAATCAACCTTGCTAACCTGACGCTTCCTTCGTAGCTAAACTGGTATAGCACGTCAGGCAATATGACGGTTCTGTGTAGGATGCAGCTTCGATTCCTGTCGGAGGACACATTTTTGTACAAAATTTCTCGGACGTTCACACCGGTAAATATTGTTAATACTGTTTATTATAAACAGAACGTTTATTCTAATTTGTGTATATATAAATAAGGCACAACTATAAAATATATTAAAATAATTGTCGGACTTAGTTAATAAGCTATTATAGATTCTGTTAATATTACTATCAACACTGTCTAATGAATTATTTAAATGAGCATTCCTCAAAATTGTTATTTTGATTATAACAGTTGCAAAGAACATTACAATCACTTAGACAAAACTTATTGGTTGTTAGCCAAAGCTTGCAAAAGACTTTGGCTATGATGCCACGAATTAGCATAAAATGTTAAAATAGTTTTCTTTTTTTGCTGAAGAATTGGTAAAGAAAGACAGCAGTCAGCCAACGTGATTGAAGAACTGATCACTACTACAAAAGTTTGTTCTGTTTGGTTCTACAATCATTTTAGGATTTTTCCCGAATTTCTAATGGCCGTCGAAATAGCAGAACATGTGCTTCTGGAGAATGCACCATGTGATGAATCCAACCAGGCGACTGTTGACACCCAAATTACACCACTCAGTCTCTGTCATCAGATGATTTGGGGGGGCACCAGTTTGGCAATATCACTTGGGAGAATAACGGACCTGTACTCATAGTTGTCATCATAATATCTCTCTGAGCAAGAGATTTGATCAAATGACATTGTGGCAGTTAAAAAAAAAGTTACAATCAATAAAATCGACAATTTAAACGCGTACAATCAGTAGAAATATCCCCAGATAACGTTGTGGAGATTATGTCGTTTTCTTTTCCTTCAATCTACGCTACAAATAATTCAATCAATCGATTGTTAATTGGCGCCCAGATCTTACTGCTTCGTTTCTGTTGTGCCACTGCGACATTAGAAATTTCAACAAGGCGCATGCTCAATCATTTGATTATTGTATTTCAAATGATTAGTTATTCATATCTTGTAATCTTTTTCCTGTCTGAATTTCTGGTTAAGTGATGGCAAACATATATCTTGGAATTTTGCTTTTACTATTTATGCTCCTTATGATGGCCAAAAGATCGAAGCAGCTGAATCTGTAGTAGTTCAAACGTTAAAGATTAGGTTATGAATCTTAATAAATAACATCAACGGAATCTCAAGTACTATATTACTCACATCTATTAGGTGAGAGTTAAACAGCTTTCATCTGTAAAAAGAAATATTTTTCCTTTTACTAATCAAAATGACGGTCCTTCTGATTTCTATTTACATTGTTCGAACTATTGTCCTCATCATTATTGTCATATTCACGACGTTTCGACATTTGTACGTTCCGGTCTCCTTCACGATCTGTTTATATTTCTGAGATGAGATATTGTAACTATTTACTTTATTTACATTGTTCGGACAGTTGTCCTCATCATTATTGTCATATTCACGACGTTTCGGCTGTTATACGTTCCAGGCTTCTTCAGGTGTTATACGTTGGTATTTCGAATCGGACCCTTTATTTCGTCCAACGGTGTAGATTGTTCTAGTTCTACATGCCATCTTTTTGTGGATATATCAGGCTAAGTTATCTCCCTTTAGTAACTCGGATCACCAAATTTTGATCACCTCTACTGTGATCACAATCCAAGTCACAAGTAAAGTCACTGGATTATTTCAACCACCGCTCTTATCCACTTGGTCATGTGTCCTTTGGGACACATTATTTTATTTATACATTTATCAGTATATTGCAATTTTGTCTTCAACAACCAATTTCGAAAGGCATTTGACGGAAGAAAATTAACTAATAAAGCCATTTTAAGACAGACAATCATTGATTATTGAATGATTATTAAAAGCTATCATCAAAATCATTTTTCCTCTTTACTTTGTAATTTGTCGCTGATTTAAATTGCCGTTGGTCGATTTCTGAGTTATTCAAAAAGATGGAATCAATAAATCTGATTAAAATTTCGTATTAGATATTCATGTCTGAGACAACGTTCTAAGATGAATGTTTACAGATCTTATCAACAGTCTGTGTCGGAAAAATGTTTAAGGCAGCTTCCATCTTAATTTTAAATCATAGCCTTTCTAATAAAATGTCTGTTCCTCGAGGTAAAAATTATTGACTTATTTCTCGATATAAATTTACCATATTTTATTATATGTAAAGCATTGTTTTCTAAATAGTAGCTCAAAACTCGTAATTACCGCTGGTCATACATGAGGAACGTTAAACTTTCTACTGGCTAATGTTTAGATATCTGCTGTAGACTGCAATTAATCGTGACAAACTTACTGGAGTAGTGAATACGAAAAGAGAAATCATGTACACGATCAAATATGACAAGTAATAGATGATTTGCATATCCAGAGAACCTTAAGTTTTATAATGAAACCTTAATTTGAAAAGACAAGAATTAGACATTGACCGGATGTAATCTTATTTTGTATGAATGAAAATACCATATATTATGGCCTATACAACAACTAGGTTATGATGACCTTATTAGTAGGTCGAGCATAGCAATAATTACCATAATGGAGCAATTAACTCAGTATTAATCACATCGGATATCCGAAAAAGAATACCGTCCCCCGGGTTGTGGACACACCCCAATACAAAGCTGTTTATAGTGTTAAAATTATGTAAAATATCGTACGACTATATAATAACATAATTTCCGTTGCAAATAGACATTAAATCAAAATGTAAATTGAAGATAAAATTATTCGGTGAAATGAAGATTATAATAAATTTGTTGCATTGGCATATGTTGTAAATTTTAGATGAAATACAGCAATACAATAAGAGAGTAAAGTTTTATCCGTTCAGAAGAGCCACAATATATTTCCATGAATTGAAATGATAAGAAAAATCAGTTTAAACTCATTATGTAACCATTACCGTTCAGTCTCATTCACTACCATTTGCTATATTCTCGCAACTTGTGCAGTTAACAATCATATTATCTAATCACTGAGTTAATTAGATAGATAGATAGATAGATAGATAGATAGATAGATAATGAAATAACTGAGATAGATAGATAGATAGATAGATAGATAGATAGATAGATAGATAGATAGATGCTGAAATAACTGAGATAGATAGATAGATAGATAGATAGATAGATAGATAGATAGATAGATAGATAGATACTGAAATAACTGTGATAGATAGATAGATAGATAGATAGATACTGAAATAACTGAAATAACTGAGATAGATAGATAGATAGATAGATAGATAGATAGATTCTATCTTTATCTTTTAATTCATTAGTTCAATAGAATAATTATTCTCTCTCTCTCTTTCTCTCTCTCTTTCTCTCTCTCTCTCTCTCTCTCACTCTCTCTTTGGGTCTGGTTTGCTACCTTCTCACAATTTGTGCAACTCACAATCATCTTACTGTGATCGCTGCAAACATGTTTCCCGCAATTGTTGCACTCTATTTTCACCTTGCGAGCCATTGACATGGCACAAAATTTACAAGTCCTTGTAATGACTGTGAAGTTGTAGAGGTTATCGCAGATGCAGCTGCGGGAAATCATGAAAACTTACCTTCGTTAGTCGGATGGGGGTGACAGGACACCCCAAAGACGGCAAAGCAATGTCTACCTCTCACAGCAACTTTGCTACAACGGCGCCGTTCCGCGTACTGCACAGCCTGTCTTTAAAATTGCAAATACAAATTTTAAAAAAGTTCTGTTAAAAAAAAATTAAAATATCCACGAGGTCATATAAGCGACCTTGAGTAAACTGTCCGTCTAATCTTTAGACAGAAGTTTAAAACCGTTGAAAATTGACAATGACCTGTATTTAAAATGTTAACTCATGTTGAAATAGGAAAAATTAAAATTGGAAAAAATTGCATTAGAAAATACAATTATAAATAAAGAAGACATGTTACAAATTAAAATTACAACTATTATTTAATTTTAATATTAAACAAAGGAATTTATTATTATAATAATAAAAATTAAGACCTTATTAGTATATAAGCAAGAAAACCTGAATATTAAAAATAAGTTAAATGCCATTATTAATCTTCAACCGTTTTTAACTTCTGTCTAGACTTGTATATGTTCTGTCTTCCTTTTCCCCCACTCTCTACTTGGGTGATTATTTCTTTTTCTTTCTTTTCTCTCTCTCTCTCTCTCTTAAATGCCTTTTCCCTTATTTGTTGTTTGTTCCCCTGTTTTCCTTTCTCTTTTTTTCTATCCTTTTTTTAATTTTAAAATTAAAAAAAGAACATTGATTCATTTTTTTATCAAACGTTTCAGTGTTGACAAGCTCCAGCGAATTTATCCCTAGGAGTGACATGGCTAAAAAAGTCGGGTACAATTGAGTTTCATTTTTTATCTAATATATGCGTGTGTGTGTGTGTATACATAAATAGATATATATATATATTAATTGATTCATGGAGTCTGATAGAAACCTCAACAAAACGCAGAAAGCACAGGGACTATATTTGGGACTCATCAGCAGTGCGCATCCACTACCCAGGGAATCGAAACCACGACGGTTAGGTTGGTAAGCGAACACCATACCAACTGATCCACCGGGCCTCGGTGACGAAGAGATTGCAAATCAGACTCAATGTAGCGCCGCTCACTCTCATATTCCGTGGTGGAACTCAACTGAGATTCTCTCTAACAATAGGACTGATCCCCCTGGAGCCACGACTACTCTCACCAAGCCACTCCAACTGGAGCATTAGAAGCCGGTTCAAGCGATGATAAACACAGATAGTAATTAGGAGGATTTGATAATTATATTAATTGATTCATCGAGTCTGATAGATCTATCAGACTCGATGAATCAATTAATATAATTATCAAATCCTCCTAATTACTATATATATATATATATATATATACACAGAGAGAGAGAGAGAGAGATATTGGTCGATCGATCTAACGTTTATATACACGAATTCGTAAAGAGTTTTGGGATTTAAATATCGTAATCGTATAACTCCGTTTGAATTCTCGTGATTGTTATGCTTTTTTCTTTTTTTCACAATATTTCTCTGTGATTGATGGATTTGTTTGTTTTTTTACGACTTATCAACCTTTATTTAAAACCAGACAGTTTTGATTTTAAATGTGAATATAACAAAACCAACTGGAATTCGAACTCAGCTCTCCGATTTCGAGCCATTATCCATTACGCCATCCGCACATCCAAGTTTGCAACACCTGGCATTTCCAAGTGGTCACCCATCTAGGTACTGACTAGGCTCAACATCGCTTAACTTCAGTGATCGTAGGAGAATTGGTGTTTGAACGTGATATGGCTGTAGCCATATGTAATACGATTCTCTTACATATATTGATTGCATCATATTTTTGCCTCTAAGTAACCTTTAAAATTTACAAATCCACCATTGTCCTTGTTTTGCTAGCTATTCACGCAAAGTGGTTCACAGTTTTAATAGCACTTTCCCAGTGTTTCACTAGCCTTAAATATGTGAAGAATGAATTTTCCAAGTCATCTTCTTACGTGTTCCAAAACTTGTTCCAAATCTTCCAGCTGTCTCCTTCTGACTTGTCTTTCTTTTTTATGTGGCGTATCCCTGCAAGATATGGGTGATCCTGATTCTTCACTTCCCCCTATCTTCTTCTTTTATGTGCTGTGTCCTTGCAGGTTCGTAGGCAATCATTGCTATCCACTCCCCTCTAACTCTTGTAGCTCTCAAAAGGTTTTGTGTTTCTCTCAACTACCCCAGGCCGCACTCCGCCCTCCACCTATCCAAGTCCGCCACCTATGTCATGCACTGCTTTCCCTTGTCTCTTTTTCCCTCCGTCCTGTGAGCATCAGATTCTCCAATCCCTCCTTTCTCATCAGGTGTCCCAGAAATTTCATCTGACTCTTCCTTATGTTAAGCATAAGTTTCATCCTTGTTTGCATCCTCTTAAAGACCTCATCGTTGCTCACATGCTCGGTCCATGATATCGTTAGCATTTATTCGGACATCTGGTTTCACATACGCCTCGGGTGATCATTGTTTCGACTGTTCATTTCTTGTTTCACATTGTCTAGGTTGCCGCACTATACCTTTGCTAATTCCCTCAGGTCACCAACTTGCTTTAGCACGCTAGGTATATCATGCGTTGCTTTCCCTTGTCTTGCTTTCCCTCTATTCGACCTGTAAGTATCAGATTCACCAAGCCATCCTTTCTCGTTACGTCTCCCTAAATTTCAGCTGCTTCTTCTTGATGTTAAGAATAAGCTTCCACCTTGTTTGCAACCTCTCCAAAACCTCATCGTTGCTCAAACGCTCGGTCCATGATATCCTTAGCATCCTTCTGAACATCGGTTGTCTCTAGTCTCATCTTTGAGGAGACCATCCAACATTAGCTGCCGTAAAGAAGGACAGATATTACGTAGCACCTCAGTAATCTTTTGTTACCAACGAAATCCTCCTGTCACATAATACCCTGCCTAGCTTTTGGAATGCACTTACAAAATATTTAAATTTCCGCACTTGCTTGATTTTAGTGTCCCCGACCTGTAAATCACATTTCGGGCTCATCCTTTTACTGATGACCATGCATTCCCTCCCTCTCTCTCTCTCTCTCTCTCTCTCTCTCTCTCTATATATATATATATATATATATATATATATATATATATATATATATACATATATATATATTAGGTTGGTGCCAAAATAATGTCGTTTTCTCACATATGTTAATATGTGAGAAAACGACATTATTTTTGCACCAAACTAATATATATATATATATATATATATATATATATATATATATATATATATATATATATATATTCCACCGTATTCGTGTATTTATTTATGTATTTATTTTATTTATTTATCTATTTTTCTTTGTTCTTTGTCCGACTAATTTAACATTGGTACTTGGTCTAACCATTCTAACCTAACTTATAACACTATGTTTGTGTAGTTGGAAATCCCCTCCCTCGAAAGAAGGGAAAAAATGTCTCTTCACCAGGCGTTAGTATGTCTTCAGTATTCTTATGGTCCAGTAGCCTTGTCTTTTGCTAGATAAAATGATCTAACGTGGAATTTTGTTATGCCGTTCGTTGATCTGCTTTCACTGGTTCCCAGTCTTCATGAATTCAAGTGCCCTACGAGGCTGGCATCCCGCTCTCAGCCTTTCACTGAGGAAACTTTTAAACGTAGCCGTCTCTTCTACTCCGATAGCTTCATGTCTCGCACCTCTCGCCTGTGAAACACCCTTCTCTATTACGGTTTCCCTGAGAGCTATAATCTCCAACTATTTAAATGTAATGTCAATCGACATATCCGGTTACCTTGATCTATCCACTATCCTTCTCCTCATCCTTTCCTCTATCACTCCTATCTGCTCTCGCTCCAAATCTTCTGCAACCCCCTGCATCCTAGTGGCTTCACGCTTTTCTCGGGGCCTAATGCTTAAAAAAAATCTGTCTTTTTGTAAAGTCCCTCCCTTTTTACTTAGTCCCTTCTTCTCGCTCTCCTTCTCTACCTTCTTTAGGATATTTTATAATTTCTATTCCGTGTCTGCTATCAGTACTGTGTCATCTGCGTATCTTATTTTGATGAATCCCGATAGGACTTCCAAGTCTCTGAGAATTTCCTCGCGCTATAGGTTCAGTTTCAATTAAGCTGCTATTTTTCTTCCCCATTAGTTACATGTTCTGGCCATGGTACTCTCAGCATTCAGCGGTAGAATAACATCTTTTCGCTTCAAGACTCTTCTTCGTCTTTAAAGATATTAATCAGCATTCACCGTCATATAATAGATTAGATTTACTCATTCATCTCAAACAAGGCAATAAAGCAACTAAGATACAATCGGTTATTGAATGTTAGCGGATATGAGAAAAACGTCTATTAAGGAGAAAGGAAAATAAACGAACAAGAATTAAGAAGACAGGAGCAAACGTTTGACATTGCATTTAGTTGGAGACATGCAGCCGGAAGAGAGACCCACAAGCAGCAAATGTGATAGAAGAAACTGTTAACGTAGAACCTACGGTTAGAGCTAGCTATTTCAAATGTAAAATGATGAGACTTTGCTGCCAATCTTCAGATAGAGTAAAATTAATAAAGTCTAGGTACCACAGCAGAAATTTCAGTAGAACAATTACCTTGAAAATATTTATAGTAAAGGCAGAGGGAAGCTATGTTACAGCGGTCGGAAAGTGACTGAAGCCGAAATGACGGGTGAGAAGCAAAAGCGTTGCAAACTCTTTGAATTCTATCAAGAATCTTTAAATATATAACAGAAACACCAGACCTGATTTGACCAATATGAAAAGCAAGAACGAATAAATAAGATATATTTCTGGCAAATATAATTGTCTAGCTCGACACAGTGGATATTTTTTCCTCACTGTAAACTTAGCTGTTGATTCAACATAATCTTTCCACTTTGTACTTTGGGGCATTCACCCCTCCGTTATTTCTCTGCTTAGTTTCTGGGAAACATCTTTTGTTATTTCCGTCACCACATTAACTTGAAACAATTTTATTTTCTGTCAGTGTATATGAAATTATTTTTGTGCCTGGTGGAAAAATGTTTAATACACGAAAAGATTTAACTCGTTTATTTCTGTTTAGCATCTTCGGACAGAATTTTTTTTTTTTTTTTTCAGTCTTTTTTTACCTGCCATCGTTTTTATTTTATTTTACAGTTCATTTTTTTTAACTTAAATTTGATTTATTTTTAATTTCTTTAGACCTTTTTAAACTTTAAATGAAAATCGACATTTTTCTCCTGAGTTTCCTCTATTCTATCAACCAATGTGCAATGTCAAATGGGTTAAATGCTTTGTCAAACGCTCAAGGACAATTAACAATTTTGCCCCGTTTATTGGATCGTGAAATGTTCATCAATCACAAATACATTCACCAGCTGACAAAAAAGACTCCGCACCCAATACAGAGAGATTTCGCGGGAAATGGCTAATCGAATATCAATAAAATATTACATACCATCCCAGTAATATAATATATACTACTATTAATTATTATTGGTTTTATCATCATCATAATTATTATTGTTATTATTATCCTATTATAATTATGCCTGTCACTCTCTTCGTTATTTAGCTCGACCATTACGCCCTACCAATAATGGACTCTACCGTTTTGATAGCGAGGAAAGACAAAGATGTACTGGAGACACTATTTGGTTTCAGTGATAAAATGCCAGTTAGATCGTGATTTTCCAAGTGTAGTTTATATGTGGCACAAGACCGAAAGTATGCAGCACCCAGTGAAGATCAAACTCAATACAAGGTGATTTTCCAACCGTAGCCAGATGCGGCACATGGCCGAAAGTATGGGTCACCCAGTAAGGATCAAACTCACTACTCAGACGTAACTGTTCTAGCGAGACAAGCTTGCTAACCATTACACAAGCACGCCCATGTCAGATAGATAGATAAATCGAGAGACAGATTCCTTTCTTCTTTTGCGACGTGCCGCTTCAGAATGTAGGCGGTCATGACCCTCCACCTTTTCCTGCAGCTCTTAATAAGTTTTTTTTTGTTATTTCTCCAAGACCCTGTTCTGCCATGCACTTGCTAAAACTTGTTAAGAATGTCAGGCGTTGATTTCCCCTGTCCCTATTTCCCTGTATCTGTCCTGAGAGCATCAGATTTTCCAAGCCCTCTTTCTTCATTAGGTTTCACAGAAATTTCAACTGCATATTCCTGATGGCATGTAAAAGTTTACTCTTTGTATTACATTCTCTCCAGGGCCTTGTCTTCTGTAGAACCACATTTCTGTTGGTGCAAGTCTCTTCTTCATTTTTAAGAAAGTTGTTCAGCCTTCGCTACCATACAGATAGGCAGTTATCATGTGGCAGTTAGGTACTCTTTTCTTTGTTTCTAACGAAACTTCCCTGTTTCGTAATACTCTGCTTACCTTTCGGAATGTGTCTTTGGCCATCCCAGTACGTCTTCAGATCTCCGTGTCGTACTTTCCTCTGTTAAAACACTTCTCAGATATTTAAATTTCTGTACCTGCTTAATTTAAGTATCCCCGGTCTGTAAATTGCATTTGGGGCTTAACGTCTTGCTGATGACCATGCATTCTCTTATTGTAGTCCCTTCTTCTTTCTCTACTTCGCTACCTTTCTGTAGAAGGATTTGTAGGTTCCTTTCCGTGTCTGATGTCAGCACTGTTCCTTGCCATATCGTATGTTTCTAAGATTTTGACCGCCAATGATGAATCCTAGTGTGATTTCCAGTTCTCTCAGAATTGCTTCACTGTTTAGGTTGGATAAGTCTGGTGAGAAGACACATCCTTGCCTTATACCTTTTCTATTTTTGTATATATACTGAGCTCATTTTTTTTATCCGTATGCAAGCGATTTGCTACCAGAAGAGCTTTTTTTATTATTGATTTCCTCAAAGATGAAGAAGTGACTTGAGGCGACAGAGATGTGGTTCTACAGAAGGATGCTAAGGATATCATGGACCGAGAATTTGAGCAACGATGAGGTCTTAGAGAGGATGCAAACAAGGAGAAGGCTTATAAACATCAAGAAGAGGCAGCTGAAGTTTCTGTGACGCATAATGAGGAAGGAGGGCCTGGAGAATCTGATACTCACGGGTCAAATAGAGAGAAAGTGAGACAAGGGAAAACAACGCGTGACATACCTGGCGGGCAAGTGGATGACAGAACGTGTTCTGGGGGAGGAAGTAGAGAGAAAGAACTTGTTGAGTGCTGTAATGGATTGAGGGAGGTAGAGAGAACATGAAAGAACATGACACAAACAGAAAGAATGTCTTTTCCTGGTATGCCAAGGTTGTCGAGAAGCTCTAACATATCTTTGTGTCGTAATTTATCGAACGCTTTTGCGTTGTCTATAAAACACAGGAACGCGTTCTTCTGCATTTGTATTACTCTTTCTGGTAACATTATGAAAATTCTTCATCCCGATGTCTTTAACGAACCCGTACTGTTCTTGTCCTATGTCTGGCTTGATTCTGTAGCGCGCTCTATTAATCAAAATTCGGATGATGAGTTTTGTTAGGTGGCTCATTAAGCTGATTGCACCTGGTTTCTTAGGCAGTACTATGAAAGTAGGTCTGCTTAGGTCTTCCGGTGTATCACGACTGTTGTCAATTTCATCTCTTATTTCTTATTCTTCATTCCACTATCTATAATACAATTACGTCTGGCTCCGTCGCTTTGTTTCTGTTCAATTTGGCCAGTGCAGTTTCCACTTCAGTTTTTAATGTTTCCGGTCCGTCTTTATTTCTATATATTGCCAGATGTTCTCTGTCGTCGTGGACAAGATCTCCAATATATTCTTTGCAGTGCTGAAGAATTTTTCCTTCTCTAATATGATCGTTGCAGGTGGCTATTTTTGCCAAGCATAATGTTACCCCTGCCAATGCAAATTGAATTTGAATTTCTTGGTTGTGAAATCATATCCTTCTATGGCAACACCTAAAACAATATTGGCTGAAATTGAGAGCCAGGCTACTGGAATTTCAAATATATACAAGTAATATAAAACAAACTATATTTTGAGGCTTTTCCATGTAAAAGAGAAGCAATATCTATAATAATGCTAAATGTTAATGTCTCCTGCTAATCCTTTATTAATAATGGACTATTCTGTTTTGATCGTGTGAAAAGACAAAAGACATCAATGATGCTACTTGGTTTTAGTGATAAAATGTAAGAATGAAGTGGAAATAGACGTGATTAATGTCGGTTTCATTGAAAAGGAAAAAGTTGCGCTTTTCAGATCTTGTCGTGAGTGTTATTCTAATATTTTTTTAAAGCTTTTTAAGTTGCTAAGCTCAACTATTTAACTTTGCAATAAAATGTCTGTCCAATAACATTCAATTGACAGTCTTCGATTTTACGACAGTATTTGATAGTTTTTAGACCGGGTTGTTATTTACAAATTTCAAACAGATTAAAATTAAATTAAATGCCATGCATGAGAAATGCTTGGGCGATCATTTATCTTCCGATACATAACTGACGAGGCAGATTTTTTTCCGCAGTAGGTATACATTTCTTTCTGCGGTACACCAATAGCCATCCAAGTCCACAAAACCCGGTCTGTCCTGCTATTTACCCATAGCTGGGGGAGGGAGAAAGAAGAGGATTCATAACTTTCCCAGAGGTTTTCGCACGTAACTGAATGTAATGGAATTGACTGAAATTCAAACTCGGCTCTCTGATTCCTCAATCCGAGTCGCTACCGTGCCTCCTCGAAACTGATATATATATATATATATTTTCTGAATTTTTAAACGGGATCCAAAATACACGCACAAACAAACATTGGGTAGATAATCATTACTTCACGCCTTTGAAGAATAAACAGATAAATTGATTTACAACGCGTTGCTTAGTTGTGACACAAGGTCGAAAATGTAGGACACCAAGAGTGGATCGAACTCACTCGTAATTGATTTAGCGATACAAACTTGCTAACCATTACACCGCGTGGATATTTACTTTTAATAAATAGTAATATTTTCCTCTATTTAAAAAAAAATCTTTTTGTAAAAATATTTATTTTATCGTACACATAATATCTAAATACAGATAACGCAAAAAAAGTAAAAAAGTCAGTGACTGATTTTACATTGTATCGATATTATGAACAAGAAATCCCTTTTACGATAAAAAGTCAATATTTTTTTCAAATGTGACAAATATCGAACCTTGACAAAGGTCTGTTGAAGGTCTACGAAAAAAATATTTTAATGAGTGGAACTCTGTATTTAAGGAGTTCCGCCGGAAGTCATTATTTGAGGAGTTCCGCTGGAAGTCTGTATTTAAGGAGTTCCGCCGGAAGTCATTATTTAATGAGTTCCGTTGAAAGTCTGTATTTAAGGAGTTCCGTCGGAAGTCTGCATTTAAGGAGTTTCGCCGGATGTCTCTATTTAAGGAGTTCTGCCGGAAGTCTCTATTTAAGTAGTTCCGCTGTTTTCTCTCTAGACGTAAGCGACCATCGCCTTTGACAGTTTGCATGTCGTTATCATTTGTGAATTGTTTCTTGATAAATGTATTACAATGGTCTCCCGTTTCCTTCTCAAAGTTTTTGAATTCAGAGATGTTCATTTTATAGACCGGTTGCCACTCAAGGGTAGAGAGTCCAGGCTACCCTACGATTTAACTCAATGAGATAGTTTCATGCCTTTTGTTTGTTTGTTTCCAGATTCTTTCTTTCTAGTTGTCTTAAAAATCCACTACCGCGTTTCTTCCACCTCACATTACGAAGATCACTAATGAATTATTTTCTTCTGAACCACTGCAATTAAAAGCTTATTATTCATTTTTTTTTAATTCTGTCTGCACTTAACTGAACAGACTATCATATGAGATTTCCCTCTTTCTAGAATTCAGATAGGTCAGGAAGAAAAGACACAGCATTTGAGAAAAAAATTAACCTTTTATCGAAGGTAATTAAACTTCTTTGCTTCTATTTAAACAGACAATTTAATTACAACAGTCGCTTATTGATGACCGCGAGAGATAATATTCAGCGCTGAAAACAATCATATTTCTTGAAAGTACATGAATCCCAATTATCACTACCATCGGTCTTCCTCCAGTGTATTTTTCATCCAAGAATATTTAGAAATAACTGGTGTAACAGCAAATCTGTCCAAATTCCATAATTATCCATCCCATAAAATGTTTAAAATCTAAAAAAAAAAAAACACTAAACTAATTGAGTTTCTTTTTCAAGATATTCTAATAAGATTTTTAGTCATCGTGATATCATTTGTCGTAAGAACCATTGAAAAAAAAAACTTTGAGTTATTCAGATAGAAAGAGAACAGGTTAAAATCGTTTCATGTCAGCTCCACTATCTTCTCAACTGAGCAATGGTAAGAGGAAAAAACATTCAGACCTTCAGTAGCGGTACCAACTTTCATAATTTGGATTCCATCTTCAAAGTCCATTCAAGAACTATCGAGATAACGGTTAATAATTTTAAAAAAGAACAGTCGAGAGGAAGAATGGATCAGAATGTCACAACAGGAACAGCAATCATCATTTTAGCTAAAGAGACCAATCAGAAAAAATCCAACTCAATCCACAAGACGCTTGGCACATGAGAGGAGTTTCAGCTATGACAATCCAAAAAGCAGCAAAAAAAGACTTGAAAATGAAGTGGTACGTGAAACGTGTGAGGTACTTTCTAATAGAAAGTTACAACGTTAGAGAAGGCGATGATAATCTTGAATAAGTTTGAAAATGATCCCTGAATAATATATATATATATATATATATATATATATATATATATATATATATATATATATATGGACTTTATTTCAATCCTTCATGAGCTTCCGATCCTCAGCTATGATTAATTAATGATGGACATGTCATTTCCTTTATGTTCGATTTCTGTTAAGCTTGAAGAGAAATTATATATACGTATTGCTCAAAGTAGAGACCAATAGTGTAATAAAAATCTTTGTGAATTCCAGTAAGATATCTTTAATCATATCTAAGATACAATGTTTAAAAGCTTAATCTAAGAATTGAAAAATATGCTGTTACATGATTTGAACAATTTTGCTGTTATACTCGGTATATTTGCATATTTCTGTTTATTATTAAGGATTGTAGATCTAATTATTTTTAAACTGTTGTTTACAATGTCAAGATTTCCCGCCCAACGTTCTATCAAAATGCCAGCATCAGCGGGTTAACATGGAATGTGTCCTCCTTGCCGCCAACACGTGGGATAACCGATGATTTGGAAAGAAATATAGAGTCTCTCAAATTTTTGTGAGAAGAACCCATATTCAGAGAAAACTCCCAAAGCAACACACCATCTAACCGATATTAATTGACGAAGAAAAATATTTTCGTATGTGAGATTTTGTCTCATATCGTGACCTGTAGAAGTTAGAGATTTACTTTACAGTATTCTCTCTCAATGTCTGCAATGTTTTAACAATATAGAAAGCTATCAATTTAATATGATGAAGATCTGGGAATTTTCCTAAGAAAGGTCTTTAATTGAAGTAGAATGTGATTATTATCGAGAAGAAAGCCTTAGAAGACGCCAGCAATGACCTCATATGCTTCAGAGGGCAATATATAAACGACGACTCTCATGAACCTATTTGGTCTTAGTCTCGTTTTAGCGAGAGAGATTTCGATTGAACCTAATAAGAAATCTGTCTAGTTTTATTGAGGTACCCCCACAATATGTGAAACGTTAACATTAAAAAATCTCAAACACTAGATCTTCCATGATGCCTAAATATAAACTAGTTTTTGCTGACAAATATTAACAAAACACATTAGCACCATTCAAATTACAAATCTTCTAGAGTTAGGCTTTATAATTTTACCATCATTCTAGAATGTATGACAAAGTGGAAGAAGTTTTTGTGACGTACTTCATCCGTTGGGACTTCATCGGACTTGGTTTGTTGACGTTGTTATCGACACAAAATAATTCTTTCAAACATTTTGTAACTACCAGTGTCTCTCGTTCATGAGCACGCGTAGTTAACGAGAAGAACATTTCTAATTTATCAGACATCTTTTCTTTCGAAATTAATATAATTCCATCAATTGGCTACTTCGAAGTGGTCTAATGGCCAGCGAGCCTGTCTTGTTAGATCAACTATAACTGAATATTGAGTTCGATCCTCACTGGATGCTCCATACTTTTGAAGTTGTGCCACATCTAAGCTATACTTAGAAGATCACCAGAAGAAAAAAAAATTACTTTATTTCAATGATTTCTTTCTTGCGAACGAAACGTGTTATCCTGGATTTTTCAAATTTTCATTCAATTCCCTAATTATGATCCTTTAGATTCAATTTCTCAGGATATCATTTTTTAGATAAACGTAATCGTAACGCTGATTTGTTTCCGTGAGTTTTTCCTTTAATTCAAATAGTACTATTTTTTATTCATTCATTCATTCATGTGATTATTACGCTCTACAAGTTCCTATCTCTATAGGTCTAAGCACTATTTATTCCCTTTGTTCTATCAACTTCATTTATCGATAGGTAAGTTACTCAATGTTTCTCTTTGACTCCTTTTCCGAAAATATGCCTATGCGTGTCAAATTCTTCAAGCCTCATTTCAGAATTTCTTAAATGTCAAATAACTTTATCTGATTTTTTTCCCATTGTTTTTAAAACTGCATCTTTGCATATATCTTCCGACTATAGCATTCTCAGTATACTTCAGTAGAACCGCATTGCTTTTAACTCAAATCTCCTCTTCATATGTGAGAAAATTGTCTAGTATTATCTGCCTTATGGCAGGATTAATATTCCATAGCAATTTAGAAGGTTTTTCTCTGCTTTTAATATATAATCTCTCAGATATGTGCAATAACTGAGTGAATATATACTTATTACTCTTGCTAATCTAATATATTTCTATTGATAGAAATATATTGTGTCTATTTTTGAGGAATAAAACTTTTCTCTTTTATTGATATGCTTCACTTACGATTAACAGCACAAGTTTATGCCACAAATATATTCCAACTTTAATTTCAATGAAAATTCTTCAGTACAAGATGTTAATCAATTAATATTGTAACGGAGATTAACCTGATATGTCATTTTTCAACAATACGACAAAATTGTACGTACTTTTTTTTACTATAAGCAGTTTAGTATTAGACTGTGTAAACACCATAGGTGACTAACCATTTCTGGAAATCCGAGTTTACTAACACCAGCTTAAATAGGAATGCTGAACTGAATGGATTTCTATGGATTAAATAAATAACTATATCCGGAATTCCTAAAAAATGTTTCCAAATATGACAAATGAAGCCAAAGATAAAAGAATTGAAATATTTTGGTTAAAAAAAAACAAATAGAAAGAATCTTCTGTCTATATCTCTGAGGTGAGGTATTATGATTACTTGCGTTATTTACATTATTCAGACTTATTATCATCTTCATTGCCATATTCACAACGTGTCTGCTGTTTTACGCTCCAGCCTTTTTGTCTATGTCTCTCTATATATCTGTCTAAATCTCTGAGGTGAGGTGCTATGATTACTTGCATTATTTACATTATTCGGACTGTTATCCTCATCTTCATTGCCATATTCCCAACTTTTAGGCCGTTGTACGCTTCGGCCTTTATGTCTATGTCTCTCTATATATCTGTCTATATATCTAAGATGAGAAATTATGATTATTTAAATTATTTATATTATTTGGGCTGTTTCCCCATCTTCATTGCTATATTCACAACATTTCGGCCGTTGTACCCTCCGGCCTTTATGTCTATGTCCCTATATCTCTGTCTATATTACTGAGATGAACTATTATGATTATTTGCATTAATTACATTATTCGGACTGTTATCCCCATCTTCATTGCCATATTAACAGAGTAAGACCCCTCATAGAGGTGAACATGACTAAGGACTGTGTATACCCCATCCTGTGTAGCTTTGGTAGGATATACAAAGGAGAAACAGGATGCCTCCTTAAGGTAAGACTCCAAGAACATTGTAACGAGGTGACACAAGTGGAAATAGAAAAATCAGGCTTAGCTGAGCACATATGGAGGGAAAAGGGTGATCACCGCCCCCCTGTGAGATGAGGAAATAATAGACAGGGAGCATCACTGGAAAATACAAAAAATTAAGGAATCAGCACATATGCTAGGGAACAAAAATCTCCTGAGCCGACCAAGCATAGAAATGAATACAATATGGAAACCAGTAATAAGGAGTGCAAGAGAAAACCAATAAATAACGAGAAAAATTGCAATATAAGCTCTGGTAAAAAATTAAATAATGATAATAGAAAAATTGGTAAAAAATGGAAATGAATACAATATGGGAACCTGTAATAAGGAGTGTTTTATGGTCCAATATCCTCGCACCACAGTTATGGTCCAAGGTTAGAACCAAGGAAGAACAACACGAACACAAGAGTAGAATGACAAAGATATATTACAACAGAAATATAGTACAAGAAGTTGAAGGTGTTAGTAATAACTGTCCGTCTGGTTTAGAGTGAACTAATATTGTCTCACTGGGTGAAATTTTCTTTTTGGTACACACGTCCTTGGTATTTGCTTTGTTTGTTTTGGTAGCAATTTGTCAAATACTGATCTGATTTTTCGGGCGAACATCACTTCCGCGGGTGATAATGCCGATCACGTAGCACTGTTTGGTGTAATTCGATATACTTGTAAATATTGTTACAACGTCTTTTCTTTTGGCACGTCATATGCTTTCCTTAACGCTCTTTTGTGTCTACAAATCTCTCCGGTTGCCCGTTTGATCTTGGGTGATATGGCGGGGATTTGATATGTTTAACTTGAAAAATTTCACAAAATTCTTGAAAGTCCGCAGATGTGAATTGTGTCCCATTATCAGTGACTAGACAATCAACCACTCCAAAGCGAGCAAACAGCTTGTGGAGGCAATTTATGGTAGTTTCAGAAGTAGGCTTTCTGCAACGAAACACTTCTAGCCATATTGCTATAACTGTCTACTATGATCAAATAGTAGAAACCATCTATTGGACCTGCAAAGTCTATATGGATTCTTGACCATGGTCGATCTGTCTCTGGCTATGGCTTATGGATGACCAGCGGTGCTTTCGCTGCTAAGGAACAACCCTTGCATTTTTCCACCATCTGTTAATGTTTTGATCCATGTTTTGCCAACATACGTAACTTCGCATGAACGATTTCATTCTATTCTTTCCTGGATGGCCCATGTTGAAGTCCTTTAGGATTCGCCTTTGTAGAGTTTTTGGAATTACTACCCTTTCGTTATATAGTAGAACATTGTCACATGACGAAAAAAATGTCTGACAAATTTTCATTTTTTTCTGCAATTTTTGTTTTTGTTTCTTTTATGAATTCATCATTTTCTGTTTCATTTCTTATTTCTTGTAGTGTGACGGGGAGGTTTCGAACTGTACTACATAGTGATGTCCTGATATCTTCTTCATGTT
Source organism: Acanthosepion lycidas (assembly GCA_963932145.1). Lineage (NCBI taxonomy): Eukaryota > Metazoa > Mollusca > Cephalopoda > Sepiida > Sepiidae > Acanthosepion > Acanthosepion lycidas. The sequence goes on from OZ010610.1 coordinate 24,933,629, forward strand.
GTAGGGCTGCAATTACAATGGCTCCGTTTTCTTAGGTATTAGTCTCGAGAGACCATCAACATGTCAAATTTTGTTCGTGAGAAGATACTCCAATTTGAAATTGTAGTTCAGTAAATTTGTACCCCATCTTAGTAAACTATTTGCAGTGTAAACAGGTAGACCTTTCTTCGATCCGAATATTGTTAATAACGGCTGGTGGTCCGTCTGTAAAATAAAAAATATATATCTATGAAATCTTGTAATTGCAGAAATAATTCCAAGCGCTTTTTTTTTTTTTTTGATTTGTGAGTAATTTTTCTCTGCTGCAATATGAGCACTAGTAAAAAAAAAAAAAAAAAAAAAAAAAAAAAAACGTTGCTGAGACATCAGGTTTATAAGTCCCAAAATTTCATACTCAGATGTTCTCAAGGACACATGACACAGTGGATAAAGATGTTGGTTAGATCCAGTGACTAGACCAAAAGAGTTGTGAGTTCAATACCAGGCCACAGTAGTGGTTAAACAAGCTTGAGTTAAAAGGAAATAACTGAAACCTGTAGAATAGGCATGGTATGTGGAACCGGTGGACGAAATAAATTCCAATCACCCGAAGAAGGCCGGAGCGTACAATGGCCGAAACATTGTGAATATAGCAATGAGAATAACGGTCCGAATGATATAAATAACGAAGAAACTTGTCTGAAAATATCATTGTATAAAGTATTTGATTATTCCTTTTCTTGTGAAGACTCCCAACAAATGCAAACAGTTTCACCTTTCTCTAAAGGACATGCTCGTTTTGAGAAATTCACATAGGTCAATACTTTTAGCTTACGTACCTCCCAGTAAAGTTCATTATCTAAAGGTTGTTACATGCCTTTCTCCACCTTTGCCTGTTTTGTTAGGCAAGGATCCATAGTTTAACCTTAGATAATGGCGTCTGATTTTAGCCAGCCTAATTACGAAAGGCGCATAAAGTTCGTTCATGATGTTCTTTTTTTCTCTTCTTCATTGTATGTCGTGAGTAAAAACTCTTTACGTATTTACCGTATTTGGAAATGCGGCCTTTTCGTTGATATTTCGAACGTTTATCGCAAAATCTAATCTAATTTGGACAGTAAATCCATTGAATATTACATGCATCTTTTTCTCATATAAAAATGTGGTCATTCTAATTTTATCACTGGAATTTTAACTCTTGTTTTTTTTTTGATGATTTCAGATATTGTATTTTTTATTGGATAAGAATTGTTTATATTCATTACATGGAACAGTCTATTCTGAAAGAACAGATTTCCGTTTTCAGATCACCAAATTAAAAAGCATGCATCATATTTCAAAATCAACAAAGCTTAAGAAAATTATCCGAAAGGTAATTGAATAATAAAAATATTTCATTTAATAATGTGAGTTTATAGAGTAATGTCAAAGAAAGGTTGATACATTGTGTCAAAAGACGGAATTTTATATTTTTGGTTGATTTCTTTTTCTAAGTGTTATGGGACCTTACCCATAATAACATAATGGACTATTCCATACGTAATAAATACTGCGCCTCAAGAGTTCAGCCCGTAGTCGGGCGACCGGCTGATCTCTCTGCCTTCGGGCGGGGAGGAACCCGAACGAGGCTACGCCGAAGGGTGTAGTCTCGTTCGGGGAGGTAAACCGACCCTGAACCCGTTTATACGGGTTCAAAGGGTATATTTTTGGCCGAGCCCACGGGCTCGGAGATCCCACGGGCTCGGAGATCCCACGTTAAAACGGCCTTGTACCACATGATACCCTCGTGTGGGGTGACTAAATACTAGTCGGGCGACCGGCTGACCTCTCTACCTTCGGGCAGGGAGGAACCCGAACGAGGCTACGCCGAAGGGCGGATTCTCTTTCGGGGAGGTAAAATGACCCTGAACCCGTTTATACGGGTTCAATGGGCATATTTTTGGCCGAGCCCGGGGGCTCGGAGATCCCACGTTAAACCGGCCTTGTGCCACATGATACCCCCGTGGGGGTGACTAAATACTGTTCAGTCTGAAGTCTGGAGTGAGGTCCGTCAGGAGTCTGTCAGTCAGTCAGAGCGAGCGAGTCAGTCAGTCGAGTCAGAGGCAGTCCGAAAAAGAGTGGCGTTCAGACAATTACTACTAAACCTGATTGTTCGTACTAACATTTTCTACTTCTCTCTATATATTCCTGTTTGTAATATATCTGATTTATTCCATATCCGTGTTCGAGTTCTTCTTTATTGGTTCTACCTTGGACTATCACCGTGGTACAAGGAACCGGACCATAACAGTGGTGACGAGCGATTCGAACTCATTCGATGGAAGAAAAAAAAAATTTTGTTTGCCACAGCATAACAGTGGCGACGAGGAAACCAACTCTCTACGTGGAGGACATACCTTTTTTTTTTGGGGGGGGGGCTATCCGTCACGCATAAGAACTGGCGACGAAGATTCGAACTCTCACGTGGAGAACAAACATTAAAATCATCTCTCGTCAACATAACACGACGAAGAAACCCCTAAAAAGAAAATACGAACTCTATACACGGAGGACTTTATTTTTTTGCTATACGTCACACATGACAAGAGGCGATCTGGAAAACCCTTAAAGAAAAATAAACTCCCTACTCGGAGGACATATTTTTTTTTTTGCTATCCGTCGTACGTAACAGTGGACGACAATTAAATTCTAAAAAAAAAAATTCTTTTCTTGATATCAAATTTCACTGACAACAAACGAAAGGTTGTTTTTTTTTTTGCGAGCACAGGCTACAGAATATCAGGTTACACAAAAAAAATACGTTAACATGCAAGATTTTAAGTCAACCATTATGGAACTTATCAAAATCCAGTTTGAACAAAAACAAAGTTACGAACAAAAACATCTAGAAATGCAAGAATTATTGATACGTGCAATGGCGAATACGGATCAAAAACCCGAGAACGAATCAGTTCTCTCTCAAGACGCTATTTGGAGTAATATCGAAGATTTCAAGTACGCACCCGACAAAGATAAAACTTTTTCAAATTACTTCCGAAGGTATGAAGATCTATATGATTTTGACTGCAAAGATTGGTCAGACGCACGTAAAGTACGCCTTTTATTAAGAAAATTAGGCACAGGCGAATATACCAAATTCGTTGATTATATCCTTCCCAGAAAAACAAGCGAGTTAACGTTCAAAGAATCGATAAAATTCCTAACGGAACTTTTCAGCCATAATACTTCACAATTTCATAAAAGATGGAAATGCATGAACCTTACAAAAAAGGATAGCGAAGATTACGTAACCTTCGCATCCATTGTTAATAAATATTGTGACGACTTCAGATTATCGGAACTCAGCGCTGACAATTTCAAATCTTAATTTACTTCCAAGTTCTGGTTTCAACCAAAGACGCCGAAATGAGACGTAGAATACTTACTAAATTGGAAAATGAACAAGATCTGACACTTCAAAAACTAACCGAAGACTGCCAGAGATGCGTCAGCGTAAAAAGACATAGAACAAGCTGGCATAGCATATATACGCAAAGTACGAAGACAAACAAATTTTCTCTCCTCACAAACAAAGCAAACAAATTTTCCCTCCTCACAAACAAACCGAACTGATTTTCCCGCCTCAAGAACAGGTAAAACAAAATTTTCTAATTATAATCAACATAAAAAGAAACTACCACCAAGTCCATGCTATCGTTGTGGGTCTTGGCATTGGGTTTAAGTACATATCGTGCTAAAACTTGACTATCAAGTAAAAAAAATGGTCACAAAAGTTCTCACTGTTGGTATAGAAAAGAAAGCAGAATAAGAATTACGAGGACCGATCAAACAGATGAGACTAATATAAGAAAATATGTACAAGTTGAAATGCAAAACAGAAAAGTTAGGTTACAGCTGGATTCTGGCTCAGACTTAACTATCATAAATCTACAAACATGGAGAAAACTGAACAAACCTGTCATGTTAAAAACGGATGAAATTGCGAGATCAGTTACGGGGAGAAAGATAAAATTCGAGGGTGAAATAATCACAAACGTAACATTTAATGGAATGACGAAAAAACTAAATATACGTCTTAAGAAATACCGAAAACCTATTCGGGACAGACTGGATGCAAAAATTCGAATTGTGGGATCTACCTATTAGCACCTACTGCCAGAATGTAAAAAGTTTATCAACCGAGGCAGACAAATTAAAAGGAAAACTAAAAACGAGTTTCCCCGAAGTATTTTCGGCAGGTCTCGGAACATGCAAGAAAATGGCAGCTAATAACAAAATAAAGGATAACGTTCAACCTATTTTCAAGAAAAAAATGAGTGTACCGTTTGCGTCAATAGAAAAGATTGAACAAGAATTATCTAGACTCGAAAATACGGGCATATTGAAAAAAGTAGAGTACAGCAAATGGGCCGCACCGACGGTCTACGTTAAGAAGAAATCAGGAGAAATTCGAGTTTGTGCTGATTTTTCTACAGGTTTGAACGCAGCGATAAAGGACTACCACTATCCGCTACCTAGTCCTGAAGAAGTATTCACTAAATTAAATGGCGGAAAATATTTTTCAAAAATTGATCTAAGTGAGGCCTACCTGCAAATTCCAGTCGATGAAGAAAGTTCAAAACTACTATGCATAAACACACATAAGGATAATTGAGAAAAGAATTGGCAATATGATGTAGAGGAAAAAGGAAAAAATTCTCACACAGAAGACACGTAAACCAAATAAGGGAGAGACCATTACAGGATGCTAACGGTCCACCTCAAGAAGAGGTATTGGACACGATATTCGACACATTCGATATAACAAGACCGCAAATAATGCCAGAACCAAGAAAATTGTCTAGAAAAAGAAAATTTACTGAACCTTTGGAAATAGATCCAAAGAAAAAAAGATATTAAAAAACCTCTGCTACGCAAAATTTTCGGAAGGGGGGTGTTGTGGAACCTTACCCATAATAACATAATGGACTATTCCATATGTAATAAATACTGCGCCTCAAGAGGAAGCAGGGAGTTCAGTCCTAAGTCGGGCGACCGGCTGACCGGCTGATAGGTTGAACTCTCTGTCTCCGGGCGGGGAGGAACCCGATCGAGGCTACGTCGAAGGACGTAGTCTCTTTCGGGGAGTTAAACCGACCCTGAACCCGTTTATACGGGTTCAAAGGGCATATTTTGGGCCGAGCCCACGGGCTCGGAAATGCCACGTTAAACCGGCCTTGTGCCATATGATGCCCTCGTGGGGGGGGGGGTGACTAAATACTGTTTAGTCCGAAGTCTGGAGTGAAGTCCGTCAGAAGTCTGTCAGTCAGTCAGTCAGAACGAGTCAGTCAGTCGAGTCAGAGGCAGTCCGAAACAGAGTCGTGTTCAGATAATTACTACAAGACATTGGAATAGTGATACTGGTCGAGACTACATTGTTCTCCCTACTAAACCTGATTGTTCGTACTAACCCTTTCTACTACTCTGTATATATTCCTGTTTGTAATATATCTTGTGTTATTCCATATCCGTATTCGAGTTCTTTATTCGTTCTACCTTGGACTATCACAGTGGTACAAGGAACCGGATCATAACACCTAGGTTTATCAATACATTGCAAGTTATTTTTAGATTGTAAGACATTTTTGGCAGATAATGATTTATTGATACAAGTTCTACTAATTAACCCATAGCTTGGAGGAGAAGATGTGAATTCATGCTCTTTCCAAAGGTATTTGTACGTAAATGAATATAATGAACTTGACTGGAATTAGAACTCGGCTCTCCGCTCTCCAATTCCGTGTCCTTATCTATTACATCACCTGCACATCCAAGCTTGCACTATATTCCCAAACGCTCACCTATCTAGGTACTAACTGGGATCGACGTTGCTTAATTGCTATGATCGTACGGAACCGGTGTTTCAACGTGATATGGCCGAAAGCCGATATTATAGAATAATACCAAAGAATACTTTGCTTGATACGTTGTGTTCAAAGAATGAATTATATAATATTCGAAATATTTTACAGAAAATGCGCCAAAAATATCGGAACTAATAAAAACTAGTTTATCTCAGAACATCAGATAACGTAAGAAGACCAAAGAATATATCGGCTGAAAGGTTGAGTCGAAGGTTTTATGCGATTAACACCAGAGAAAGTGTTTTAGTCAAATATAATGTCAATAAGGTAGAGTTGTTCTGAGAGAAGTTGATCTGCGATAACACCAATATGTAATTAGCTAATTTCAGATGATACCAAAAAATGACATTGCGCTTGATGTCATATCAGAAAAGCTAGGTGCAGTAGCGGATTGACATGGAACTTTCCCTCCTGGTCATCATGTGCAGATTTGTGGCCCAACATATTAAACAGGTGGCTAACGCATCTGCCTTTGTACACGTGGGATAACCGACGATAGGTGCATATATAAGCACCCACCTAAAGGAGAAAGAAAGAGTCCCTCACATGTCCGCGAGAAGAACTCACATTCGGAGGAAATTCCCAAAGCCACAAACCTTCTAACCAATATAAACTGACAAAGAAAAAAATGAAATATAAGTAATGTTGTGTCGTGGTCTTATTAATCTATATAACGATAACACTGCAGTAGAAATTTGCGCACAATATTCGAAAAATGTATGGAATAATAAAAATAGATCGTCTTAGGGCAATGCTGAATATTTCTCAGAAAAGATGGAATTAAGAAAAGGAAGTCGAATAACTATTATTTTGCATGTTCATTCTATTTTGTTTTGCAGAATCAACTGGCGAGATAAAAACTGACTGCAGACTTTCTGACCCGAAGATAAATATCCAAACGATATGTTAGGAACAAGTCTATGAAACAGATTTATCGCACAGAATACTGATAAACTTCCGACCAAATTTTTCTTTCAACTTCCTCAACATGAAGTTCTGTGGATAATAATAATATGTACACATGTAGATGTTAGACATTTCTTTTTAAGTATTCTCTCTCATTGTTAGCAAAGTTTTAACAACAATATGTAAATCTGTCTATATTTCTGAGATGAGGTATTATGTACAATATTTACATTATTCAGACTATTGTCCTCATCTTTGTCACCATATTTATTACAACGTTTCGGCCCTTCAGTATCTGTCTATATTTCTGAGATGTGGTATTATGTACACTATTTACATTATTCGGACTATTGTCCTCATCTTTGTCACCATATTTATTACAACGTTTCGGCCGTTGTACGCTCTGGTCTTCTTCAGGTGATTGGAATGTCGAACTTAACCCTTTATTTCGTTCACTGGGGTAGACTGTTCTAGTTCCACGTTCCATGTTTTAATGGATGTCAGTTATCAGTTATCTCCTGTTAATTTCCCTCTGAAAGTTCTCTACTGCGTTAACCGGGTATTGAACTCACACTCTTTGGGTCCTGTTACTGGATCTAACCAACGCCACGATGACACATGGCACAGTAGATAAAGACGTTGGTTAGATCCAGAGACAGGACCCAAAAAAGTGTGAGTTCAATACCCAGGTGAGCGTGTTATCTATCTGAATCAATTTGAATAAGACAAGGACGCTCAAGCCCTCGGCCACGATGACTTGTGAATTCGTGCTAAAACACCGTCTATCCAGTTTCACTCACAAGACTTGGGTCAACCCATGGTATGGTTTTCAGGCACTTTCCAAAGGTGCCGCACGCTGGGATCGACCCCTCCCATCCAATAACATCAGGAAGATTCCTTTCTGACAAATCGACTATAGTGAGATTCGAACCCGAGTCTCATTATCAGAATGCGAATGGTCTAACCACTCGGCCATCATGGATAAGGATCACAACTACAACGGTAGAAGTTAGACATTTATTTTTAACTGTTCTCTCTCATTGCTGGGAAAGTTTTAACAACAATATGTAATGTTATCGAGCTTAAAGTTAATATTAACTTATATGGTCTGTATTTTCTTTGTATTTTGACGGTGTATCGACAATTACTCATCAAGAGCATCCTACGATGCTTCAACAGACTAAATCAAAGCCAGAAAAAAAACTCAAGATTCTTTTTCCCTCGCTTTATTTATTTAGCATCGTTTCTTAACGGAATCGAGAGAGGGAGTGATCGAGAGAGAAAGAGCTGATTTCGCAAAGTCTGCTAAGTATTTCCCTCTCTACGGGCGTGGCGTGTTTTCCTGATAAAACAACGGTTACACAAAGGTTACAAAGGTTACACAAAGGTAACAAAGGAATCAGGGAGAGGAAGAACCTAATGAATATTTGAGCTCTCGGACTTTTACTGCCAAAGGGTACTGACCATTTTCTCGGATTTTCACTCTCATATAAGGCTGTCATACATGAAATGACAAACTTTATAGGATATTAATAAAATGATTTTGAAATGATACATAACTAATTTATTTACTTGAAATAATAACAATGTTGATGGATGACTATTCGCCGACGTAGTTCTAGATTATTTTTAAAAAAACAACTTAAAAGAGGCTGTTTGCCCAACACAAGGACCTACCAACATCCAAGAAAAAAAATATGTTAAAAAAATAAAAAATAAAAAAGCAAATGAAAACTACCGACGAGAGTTGACTTTCTCTATCAAGTCATTCATTTCTGTAGTTCGCTGCTACTAACAAGCAGAATCTTTTTCTCCTGATGATGGCCATGTTGGCCGAAACTAGTCGAGGAATATAAATGAAATAATAAAAACGAAAGAATATTAATATACAACACAGTGTGTCTGAAGATTTTAATTTTTTAATATTTTTATTGTTCAAAACACACACACGTATATATATATGTGTGTATGTGTGTGTGTGTGTGTGCATGTATGTGTGTGTGTATTGAAAAGTATTTGGTTTTAGTGTGGAATTTCTTTTATTTTAAGTATTATACTTTATTTTTCATAATTTTTCTACACGAGTTTCCGGTAGGCGCCTTCATCAGGCAAAGAGTGGGTATTTCCACATATTATTAAAAGAAATTATTTGTTTATGTTTTTTGATGTTAAACATTGTCGATGTTATACATTCTTTCTTTTGTGTGTTCGTAGCCCAAATGTCTTCCTTGAATTTGTCTGAGAAAAGATGAGAAAAGATATCTGTATTCTTATCTATTAATAACCCCTGTGTGTTCTTAGATCTATTTCCATTTTTTCGTGTTTTGTCAGCATGCGTGCGTATACATATATTCCGTCTTCATACATACATACTGTCTTATTAAGAATTAGTATACACATATATACACATATACATATATACACACACGCATACACACACACAAACACACACATACACACAGTTCCCATGTTGTGTAAGATTCGCGTGTGTGCCCGTGAGCAGTCTTGTTTTAGCCAATATGTGCATGTGCATATATATATATATATATATATATATATATATATATATATATATATATATTGTTACTCTGTCCTGGACATTGAGTTCTACAATTCTACCTTTATTCTATCCTCTTAGGAATTTATATATTTATTATATTATTTTGAGGAGGTATTGCTGTTCTGAGTAAAGAGGGTGACTGCTGTCTGAAAACAGGACTCTTCACCATGTCACACAAGCAGTAGATCTCAGTCAGGTCTGTCAGACAATTTCTGCAACCACAACATCCCTTACACCTAGCCACTTAACTCCTCAGACTGCAACACCCTTGATTATTATGTGTGGGGCGCTGTTGACAACAAAACTCCTTGTTACTTCAAAGATGAACTGAAGACAAGGATTATGGTAACATTCACAAACTTGTTTAAGTTTGTGAATGTTACACCGTCTAGAAGAGATGCTGGAGATTCCAAAGTCGTTGGAGGACGTGGCTGAAAGCAATGGCGATTTTATTGAATAAATGTACTCTTTAGTATTTCAAGATATTTGCTGAATATATCTGTAAAATGAGATGTCAGTGTTATTTTCATTTTTGCGTAATTTAGACGTACATTATATCACTCGTACATTATATATATATATATATCGGTACGCGCATGTATACGTTCCCTGTCCATATATACACGTATGTTGTGTGTTTTCGATCTATTTAGTGCTGGCTTAAATTTGTTTATGAAGTTTTTTCTTGCATTTGTACGTAAAAATAACTGTCTATTTGGTATATTGGCACAATTTTAAATTCACCCGGTTTACATTACTGGATGTGTTGTGACACAAAGATTTTTCTGCTGTCGGGTAATTTTATGTTGCTTTTGTGGAGGGAAAACTTTTTGTTTAGTCGTTGGCTGATACCTATCTCTGACTCCTTGCATTTTGTGCAAATATATATATATATATATATATATATATATATATATATGTCTTTATTTTTACCAGAAATTAAAGCAAACATTCGAACATTAGAACGGGTCATGATCAGACATAATAGACATTCATTGTCTGTTGTCTGTTATATTTAATATATATATATATATATATATATATATATATATATATATATATATATATGGCCTGACGATTGCGTCTAGCATGAAACAGACTGTCGCCTCTAAGTGTTGACTTCTATGTTCACTTTTATATGTACACACGCTCTATCTCTGATTTTGAGAACTTTGTCCCATAAATATAGCACATTTTCATATATATATATATATATATATATATATATATATATATATATATATATATATATATATATTAATCGGGATTGTTTAAATAATTTATATATATATATATATGTGTGTGTGTATGTCTGTATGTGTGTGTGTATGCATATCTCTTTTCCTATGTCTGTTTATAGCTACTATCTATCCTAGTATATTGATATCTATCTGTCATGTTCCAATCGAAATGGCTTTATTCATGACAGTCAGTTTTATCTTTCGACTGATCTATTTGGTGAATGAATTCTGAAGTTTTAAATGTGTTTATTCATTAGAAATCGAATTTTGTCCTATAAATTCATGCTCTAATATCAAAGGTGAATATCGTGTTGTGTATTGATAAGAAAATTGCTTATTCGAGCGGAGTGATAGAAAGTGTATTTGATTTATTCAATATGTTTTTGTCTCTACAAATGTACTAGCTTGCAAGAAATATGGTTTGCATATGAAACCCAATGTAAAGAGAATTTGGCCACAAAGCTTCGTGAAATCAATATATAAATCTTTAAAGACATGACGTTAACTAAGGGACATAGATTAGGATCTTTCTTTCATAAAACTTTTCTTCAAACATTTAGATAGCATATAGAAACCATATCAGATTGTTTTCACAATTAGATTATTATTAGCAAGTCAGTATTGTTAATATTTTCAGGATATGTTCACATAACAAAAGTACTATGTGCATTTCAGCTTATCTGTTTTATTAGAACTATTTGCAACTCGCAGATGGTTGATCAGAAAAAATCGTTCAATTAGAATGGAGTAAAAACAGCATCATATTTACGTGTAATAGACTCTATCTTCTTGAATTACTTTAAAGTACTTTCATTAAATATTTTTTTGAATTAATGCAGTAGTCTGTATTTATTCAATCGAAGTTAGCAGAGGACATGGAAGGGTAAAACAACATGAAGACACATTTCAGACCACAATTATTTCGGAGTTTTCGATATTCAATTTGACAGTGTGCTTCCAAGGATATAAAAGAGGATACATTTATAAAGCAATTATTAAATTTGATCAAAATTGGTTGAAAAATCAACGAAAAATAAGAAAGAAACCAATAAAAATCGACATTTTTTTTTTTTTTTTTTTTTGCTATTTACGCGGGTTTTCACTATATGTGTAGACTCGATTACGAAGTTAAATAATCAACTTATGGTTGGATACAATTGAGTGAAGTTTGTATTAGATTGCTTGAAAATTAAGGGAGTTTTTAATTTGAAATTTGTGTTGAAATCGATTTTTCGTTTTTAGCTGTTTTTGCTAAATATAGTGGCGTAGAAATAAAAAAAAATGAGGCATCATTGAGCTCGTCATTCTGTAAATAACCTACATATCGGGTTTGAACAAAATCGGTGATAAAAGTTGAATTTATCGATTTTCGATTGGCTTTATCGATTACTAGTTTCTTAACAAAATTACGCTAAGAACCTTCTCTTATATGGTACAATGTTTGTGCCAAATTTGCTAAAAATGGGTCGGATGGATCACGAGTGAAATGGTATCATACAGACACACAGACATCCTTTGTTTTATATATGGAGATAACTTATTTCCTTAACTATTTACTTCTTTGTCATATTTTGCAACTCGAGTTTGGTCATCATATTTTAAATAAATATATATTTTGCCGGGTACCTACTAAAAGTATTATTATTAGAAATAACAAAATCATAATAAAATATCGCTTCAAGTATTATTCTTTATATATACATATATAAACTGACACAGCTGTTCCTTAGACACACAAACATATATATATATATATCTTCGCATAGCGAATTGAGTTACTGTCAGTCACTGGTCTTTTTCTAAAAATAAACACGGTAAAAATCCACCTGCTTCCCTGGTAGTGGTAGAATCTCCGGCTGATACCAATTCAGTCGGGTTTCGACCCGAGCTAGAGGCAACCGGATGTCTAGCCTCACTGATGAGCTGTGAAACAGCGAAACAGTCTGTTTGTGGATGACGTTATATATATATAACCTGAAGATGTCTTTTTTCAAGGATGAATTGCGTGAAGTATAAATTATTCCCATTGTCATTATCTCATCTTGCCTCCACTCATTTGGACTTCATTCCAGGTCTTTTAAAGAGGGAATGCTGTTCCACGAAACATATTTATATATATATATATATATATATATATATATATATATATATATATATATATATATATATATATAATTAAGTAATGAAAATATTGGTAATCCGTATGGATAATCCTAAGGAGGATAAATCCGAAGAGCTCAATGTTAAGTCAGATCGAATAATTTAATTTAAGCAAATATATGGATATAGATCCGATAGTATGAAGAAAAATATACGGAAAAAACAAACAAAAATCCTAATATTAACATTGAAACAGCATAATTGCATATTAGGATTTTTGTTTGTTTTTCCGTATATTTTTCTTCATATATATATATATATATATATATATATATTCCTCACCTTATTTCTATCGCTCTCATCCTATTTTCAATTAAAATCTTAAAATTTTCACTTGTTCGTTGATAAACTTTATTTTCTAATTAAATGTAAATGTTTTGCAAATATAGTTTGATGAAAGTACCAGTATTTTATATTTTTTAACCTTTTTGTATCTGGTCATAAGATTTTGATCAGAGGTGTATGTGTTTGTGTGTGTGTGAAATGTCCGTAAATTGATGTAGGTGTAAACCCTTATTTTAAATCGTTTCTGAAAACTTTGTCCATTAGCCACTTTTTTTCCACAAAAGAAAAATTAAATTTTACTCGAAAATCATCATCAACACCTGAGAAAAAAAACTTCCAATCAACACCTAACCCGAAATGTAAAGGACTATTTGAACAATAAAAATACTGATCAGTCCATCAAACAACAGTAGATGACCAAAGAATATATGGGCTGAAATGTATTTAAAGGAACAAAAATATATGGCCTTACGCAAATCGTCTTAGAATTTAAGTCAATCTGAGGGTTGAAAATTCACAAATCCTAACATAGTCATCAAAAAAACGTCAGTCAATATTATTTTTTAATATACAGACGTTAAATATAAAATATAAGACCAGGAAACCAGATAATGATGCCTATCCAATATCTCAAGAAATAAAGACAACCTTTAATCTAAACATCTCTAATGGCAAGAAAGGTCAAAGAACGCAAGAATTTAAAGAATTATTTTAAAGATGGGGATGTCAGACGGATGCTGCATTTGATAATGAAAATATTTCATCACGAACAGCAGGTGGTAATTTTCTGCAAGTCTTGAATCGGAGTTCCTCTGGATTGTCGCCAGTGATTTACTGAATAGATAAAAGCGCATTGAATAAAGCAAAGTAGTTTTCTCTCCATCCGCTCGAAGGAATGTTTTTCCCCATCAATAAACACCACGATATTGACCTTTTGGGATATTGACAGTTTCAAACGGGATTTTATAGGACAACATTCGATTTCTGTTAAATAGCTCTTTTTTAAACATCAGATTCCTCCCATAATATAGATAAATCGAAAGACAATTCTTACGTTCATTAATGTAGATATTTCGATGAAAAGATTAAAGTATACATTTATTTGAAGCAATCTATCACGACTAATGGTATGTAGATAGATAGATAGATAGATAGATAGATAGATAGATAGATAGATAGATAGATAGATATGAACAGACTGAGGGAGATAAATGGATAGGTATGAACAGAGATAGATAGATAGATAGATAGATAGATAGATAGATATGAACAGGCTTAGATATGAACAGATTTAGATACGAACACAGATATATATATATATATATATATAGATAGATAGATAGATAGATAGATAGATAGATAGATAGATAGATATGAACAGGCTTAGATATGAACAGATAGATATGAACAGATTTTGATACGAACACAGATAGATAGATAGATAGATAGATAGATAGATAGATAGATAGATATCAATAGGATTAGATATAAACAGATAGATATGAACAGATTTAGATCGATCTGAACAGACTGAGATGAAGTAAAGAATGAAAAAAAAAGGATTTTAAAAAACATTGAATTTCTAAAAACATTCCACTTGCGAATGATATTAACTCTCTGTGATAAGCAAAGTAAGATTATGTCAATTTGCTGGCTGAAACAGCTTCATTTCACCTGAATTGAATTTGAAAAGGATTGGAATGCACGTAAGAGCATTTATTTTACATGCTGCCTTTCAAGGTAGGCAGATTCATTAATTAGTAATTCGATTTTATGCTAAACCTTCAAATTAATACATATTTAGTGATCCTTATCATAGTGATCATTCCATTGCCGGGTATGTTCGTAATGTAGCTGCGCCGCTGACCGTCCGACGTGTTCCATTCACATATTGTGACTGAAACCCCAAGTTATTGATCGGAGAATAAACCTTTCTACTATAGCTCACCTTTTACTGACACCAAAAGAGTTTATTATACAAATCCATTGTCTCATTCCATTGTCAAGCAACTGGCAAAAGTCTTTAGTAGAGTTAATCGCGAGTGACAAAAATTCCCCGGGCAACCGACAAACCACGGATTTGAGAGAATGAAAGCGTTTATAGATCCCCTCTGGGCGATCTTATTCTTGTCAATAAGGGTGACATTTCTATTAAAACTCGATGTCTCTAATTAGTTGACTGAAGCTTAGGCGTTCACGCGCTGGGCAGGGCAGTAAATTTTTATTATTTTTCTCTTTAACCGCAACAAATAAGCGTAAATATACATTCACCTAAGCGATTATGTAGAACCTGATTCGGGAAAGTCTTCAGTTTACAGAGGTTTGAATAGTAAAATTGTATTTTAACGTCTATCACGTTTGAACCCAATAAATGTTTTCGAGAATTGATTGTTTTTATCGTTGCACATTAAGATTAACTTTTTTTCCGCAACACAAATTAAAATCGACATTATCAGTAACAGTGAATCACAGAAAATCAGAACGATAAAGATTGTAGATTGTCAGCAAATAATTTATGCCTTATTGAAAGAACATCTCTGTTATATATATATATATATATATATATATATATATATATATATATATATATATATATATATATATATGTATATGTATATATACATATATATATATATATATATATATATACATACATATATATATATATATATATATATATATATATATATATATATATATACTATTTACATTATTCGGACTATTGTCCTCTTCTTTGTTGTCATATTTATTACAACGTTTCGGCCGTTGTACGCTCCGGCCTTCTTCAGGTTGTTGCACTGTCGAACTAAACCCTTTCTTTCGCTCACTGGGGTAGACTGTTCTAGTTCCACGTGCCATGGCACAGTAGATAAAGGCGTTGGTTATATCCGGTGACAGGACCCAAAGTGTGTGAGTTCAATACCCGGTTAAGTCAGTGGAGAACTTGGAGAGGGGAATTAACAGAAGATAACTGATAACTGACATCCATTAAACATGGCAGGTGGAAGTAGAACAGCCTACCCCAGTGAGCAAAATAAAAGGTTCGACATTCCAAGCAACTGAAGTAGGCCGGAGCGTGCAACGGCCGAAACGTTGTAATAAACATGGCGACAAAGATGAAGACAATAGTCCAAATAATGTAAATAGCGTACATAACACCTCATCTCAGAAATATAGACATATATATATATATATATATATATATATATATATATATATATATGTGTGTGTGTGTGTGTGTGTGTGTGTGTGTGTGTGTGTGTGTGTGTCATATGGTTATAATATAATGAAAGGTAATTTCTTTCAAAGGCGTACGCGTTAGTGTTGTCCCAGGAGGAAATAAAGATAGAGATCAGGTGATTTTTTTATCGATTATCAAAGTTTGTCTGAATCAATTTCGATTCTGATTTCGGAAGAATTTCGCGGCAAACAACTGATTTGA
>OZ010610.1:24955104-24987604 GCA_963932145.1 Acanthosepion lycidas
ATCTAATATTGAAATATTCCCATAGTTGGAGATCTCACATTGTTCTTTATTGAAAACTCAATTTATTCAGTGTCTCCCTACATTACACACAGAAAGTTAAATACGTATATGCTTACACCTTATATATATATATATATATATTTATTTATATATATATATATATATACATATATATATATATATATATATATATATATATATATATATATATATATATATATATATAAATGATCATACATAGAATCAATCAGCAATATTTATGCGATTAATGGTGAAATCATTTCGCTAGTAGAAAATAATGTATGCATTAAAATATTGTTAATCCATTGAATGATGTGATCCTTATTTATAAAACTGTTGTCAGATGTTTCTAGTGTATATTTATTTAAGTTAAGCAAGTACTTTCGAAGATCCATGCCTCCATCATCAGGCTGTAATTTTTTCCTTTAAAGTTAAAACTTAAAAACGAAATAATTGCTTGTAGACCGAAAGATGTTTTTTAAGAATGTGGTATTTATTGACGCTTGTCCAATCTCGGAACGTGCGAGTCGCAACGCTAAAGTTCATGATTTCAAGAGAATATATATATTTGATTGAGCCATGTGTTATTAATGATGACGTAACTTTTCCATTTAATAATCTGTCTTTCAGTTTTTCTTGCTTTCTCGCAAGTTATTTATATTTGGGTCTCAGTTGTTGAAAAAAGGCCCTCATCTTTGTTTTTTGCCTGGCGCCTTCGAGTGTCCTCAACCGTCATCATAGCTGTATATTTGCGTTTGAAGTAGGTTGCCTTTTATTTTTATTTTTCATCCAGAAAGGAAGAAAAACCTGAAAAAAAGATGGCATGCTTCCAATATATATATATATATATATATATATATATATGTTTTATTGTGCGTGTTTTATATTTCGAACAACATCTATGTGAAATGTACATACGTATGTTTGTATATATATATATATATATATATATATATATATATATATATATATATATATATATACGTGGACATCGAAACCAACACTCAGAGGCGACAGGCTGTTTCATGTTGGACGCAATCGTCAGAGTGCTGATTGCATCCAGTATGAAACAACCTGTCACCTCTGAGTGTTGACTTCAAAGTTTACTTTTATATTTACATACGCTCTATCTCTGATATTGAGCACTTTGTCCCATAAATATAGCACACCTTAAAACTGTATTTCTTCATATATATATATATATATATATATATATATATATATATATATATATATATGTGTGTGTGTGTGTGTGTGTGTGTGTGTGTGTGTGTGTGTGTATTTACTATGATATACATGGTCCGAGCGCTGATGCTGGTGTCTAACCAGTATTGTAACATGGGGTTTCAGATCCGCCCACAAATGCTGGTTGTGTAAATCTTTATTCAATGTCTTCGAAATTTTGCCTCATCAGTAAACCAAACTGAAGAGACCAAAACGATAGGGCAGTTTGTGAAATAAACGATCAGAAACAATTATCCCGTGTTGAGGGATCAGAGGGCGAAAGATCCTGCACACGTTGCAGATGATACGTATACATGCAGTACACTATGAGCTGTACGACATGCTAGGAATAATTGACGTTTGCTAATGCCGGGTTCGTCTCCGACAGCCTCTAGAATATCTTCTTCGTTGTCAGGAGTTCATGGTGATACGGATACTGTCTCAGCAACCCGACAATAAACAGGAGCAACGTTTGAATGACTCAGCTGCCTTTGATCTGGAAACGCAATCTGGTACAGCCGCGACATTACTGTTCGCGCGGCTGTAACTAAAAATCCTATCTACCTGTTCACAGTATGAATGTCCTGCCATTGTTACGTGGATCACTTCTCAGTTAACTCACTACTACACACGTTAAACGTTGAAGACAGATTAGCCATAAATGTACACGAATGATAAATGTAACCTAATCTCTATTTCAACGCAGCGAAATTTACCTTAAAATTTGTTTAAACTTAATAACTAAAATACGTAAGATATAAGGACATATATTGATATGGACCTTTGTCCTTGTTTTGGTGTGAGGAACACGCCCTCAATATAGGGTGTAACAAGAATACTTTTACACAAATTGGGGACGGATTCCTCAGACGAAAACAAGTTCAAATTCCATATGATAGATGGATAGGTAAAAAGGGATCAGTTCCATGGCCTGCTCGTTCCCTCGGCCTCAGTAGACGTTTATTATGCATGGACTTTTCATTAATGTATCATAGAGGCCTGTTAAATCATTCGACACAGTGTAAGTATTTGAAAGGCTCCACCAGTCAATGATCCGACGGGTTCATCCGTCTGTAGAAGCAAGTGGAGGACATTTTGAACATGTGTTCTGAGTTGTTGTGTTGAGGGGCAACGATGACCTTTTAGACATATGTCTGTTTGGATATTATACATTATTTTGGTGTAAAGATCACACCCCCAAAGTGTGTAAATGTTTGGGTTTTTTTTTTTGTTTGATTGTTTGTAAATTTAAAATTTACGTCCACTGTAACTCAAAAAGGAAGGATTTTCGAACTTATTTTAAGTGAACTTTCGACATAGTCTTGGTGAGATACCCGCACCAAAGTTTGTAAAATATTCTTCATACAACCTGCATATATATATATATATATATATATATATATATATATATATATATATATATATATATGCAGGTTGTATGAAGAATATAAAAATAACGTTCACTGTGATATATATATATATATATATATATATATATATATATATATATATATATATATATATATATATATATATATATATATATATATATATATATATATATATATATTGTCCTGCAAAGGGAGACGCAGGATCGATTCCTACCGGAGGGTGATTTTCTTTAATAGGTTTTCTCCAATATGCAGACTGGAAAAATAAATATACCGTTTAAAACATAAACGGCTCGTCTACGCAAATATAGGTATACACTAAAAATAACGTTCAATGTGATATATATATATATATATATTTATATATATATATATATATATATATATATATATATAGAGAGAGAGAGAGAGAGAGAGAGAGAGAGAGAGAGAGAAAAGTGAGCATTGAAGTCAACAATCGTCTGACTGTTGACTCCAATGTTCACATTTATATTTACATACGCTCTATCTCTGATATAGAGCACTTGATTAAGCACACCTTAAAACTCTATTTCTTGAGATATATATATATATATATATATATATATATATATATATATATATATATATATATATATCCCAGAATGTTCCAATGATGTTTCAGTAGTTATTTTTAGCCTAAAAAATACAAACAAACTATCCTGTAATTGATATTCGTACAAGAAGGTTATCATCACTATTAAGATTTGACAAATTCCGAAAAGAACTAATTGTTAAGCTCTGGAAAGAAGATAAAAGTTATAGAAAAATCTCAGACAACCTGAAATCTTCCATTTACTACCATTTGTTCATTCATTGCAAGGTTAAAAAAAACTCAAAACTATTGAAGAACCAAACAAGAACAGGTCCTCCACGTAAGAATTCTTCAAGATCTTCGAGGAAATTAATGCGTCAAATTAAACAAAATCCAGTGGTTACTCGTCAAGAGTTGCATGATGATTTGCTTTCATCAGCAATCTGTGTCACTAAACAAACAATAATCAATAAACCTCATAGGAAGAATCTAAAATCACGCTCCACTCAGAAAACTCCACTGCTATTGAAAAGACACAGAAATGTCAGGTTGAAATTCGTTCATGAACATAAGGCTAAAGGAAAATCGTATTGGTAAATATTGGAGTATTATGGACAGACAAAACCAAAATTGAATTGTTTGGACGTAATTCTAGTAATCATGTATGAAGGAAAGATGGCGATGCTTTCAAACAAAAGAATGCAGTACCAACACTGAAATTTGGTGGTGGCAGCATCAAGGTTTGAGGATTTTGTTTCTGTAAAAGTTCCTGGCAACATATCAGCAATAGATGGTAAGATGAATGCTACAGCATATCAAAATATTTTGGAAGTAAATTTAATGATTTCATTTGAGATTCTTGAACTTCCTCCTGATTGGATCTTCCAACAAGATCTACGAGGAAATGGTTTGCTGAAAATAATTTGAATATGCTGAAATAGCCAAGTCAGTCCCCAGATTTAAACCTAGCCGAAAATCTGTTGTGTTATTTGAAAATTCAAATCCAAGCAAGAGTTCTAGCAAACATCCCAGATCTGAAATGCAAATGATTCATTGAGAACTGCGCACACACATACACACACATACACACACACACACATATATATATATATATATATATATATATATATATATATATATATATATATATATATATATGTGAAGAAATATAAAGATATACTTATATATTTATAGGATAAAGTGCTCAATATCAGAAATAGAGCCTGTGTAAATATAAAAATGAACATTGAAGTCAACACTCAGAGGCGACAGGCTGTTTCATGCTAGATGCAATCGTTTTATATTTACATACGCTCTATTTCTGACATTGAGCACTTCATATAAGCTCACCTTAAAACTCTTTTTCTTGATATATATATATATTCTTGATATATATTTTCTTCATATACACACACACACATATATATATATATATATATATATACATATATATATATATATATATATATATATATATATATATATATATATATATATATATATATATATGAAGTTATGTAACGGTCAGTCTCACTTTAACATATTAAGATTGCGTTGTGCGTGAAGTTGTGTAACCAGAAAGGAAAAACATATATTTAATATTAATATATAATTTATGGCTCTATTATATTACATTGAGCACTATTTTATTAACACCAGCAATCAATATGCAACAGACTGTCGCCTCTGAATGTTGCCTTCAATTTTCACTTTCATATTTATATTTACATACACTCTATCTCTGACATTGATCTGACATTGATCACTTTATCCCATAAATATAGAATACCTTAAAACTATATTTTTTCATATATATATATATATATATATATATATATATATATATGGAGACACGGTGGCGTAATGGATATTATTAATATTAATATATAATTTATATTATCTATTATATTACATTGAGCACTATTTTATTAACACCAGCAATCAATATGTGATATCGCATATTTATTCATATATATATATATATATATATATATATATATATATATATATATATATATATATACTAAAAGTTTTCACGCTTGTCGGACACATTTTGAGCAAGTGTCATGTACACAGATTTGATACGACAGCGTTTTTCTGATATATATATATATATATATATATATATATATATATATATATATATATATATATATATATATATGGGGACATTGATGCGAAGAACTGTTGAGAAGCCCCTTAAAACCATATGACTGGTTGATCTACCCTTGTCAGAGAAATTAGATAGACAAAGGTGTTAGAAATATGTTGATGGTTGTGCTAGCGAAATTCCCAACGGTTTGAGCAGATTGCGCTTGCTCAGTCACTGATTTTGTAATTAATGTATATTCACCATAGTTGCAGTCTAAACACGCTGGCTCTAAGAAATAGCAGGCGTGTGAAACCAACATAAGCTAGCCATCCTAGCCGGCGGACATAGGAACGAATTTTTACTAATAGACTTTAGAGGATCTTTGTTTTGCTTCTTTTAAATTCTACTTTGGTTTTTGATTTTCGTTCTCAGACGAGACAGTAGAAAACATTTTCTTTATTTAAAGTTACTTTTGCTTTCTCTTACGGTTCAGTCGTATCTTGGATTCGCTACAATATTTTTGCCAGTTGCCGGTTGATTTTATTTACCAGTATATCAACATTATGGATTATTTAATGACGAAATCTAAAAAAAAATTATGTAATTTTATGCTTTTAACTACAGATATCTTTATAGATAATTTTATACTTTCACGGTGAAGTTATGTTTTTTTTTTAGATATATATTTTGTAGATCATAAAATGTATCGTTGATAATTTTACTATAAAAATTTATTTTTATATTTTTCTCGTGTTGCATTCATTGTCATTTTGATATAAAAACGTATTTTTTACTCTTTTTATTATAAAAACGTGTACTGTTGACTTTGTTGAGGGTTCAGCATTTTCCCATAGCAGGGACCCTAACAAGTGCTACCACCCTTGTCAGGGAAGACCTGGGAACAACAGCAACTAAGAGGTGGTTCCAGGCTGCTTAAAACCTCCAATCTCCCAATCAGAGGCATTGCTGTCTTCTGCTTTAACAATAAGAATAGCCTACAGGCTATAACAGGGGTGACCAAACAGCGGCTCGCGACCCACATGTGCTCTTTGACCTTTAAGATAAATTAACTGTTTAATTTTGTTCATGATTTGCCGATCTTATATATCTGGACGTTATCTTATGTATCTCTTACATTAAGCTTGTTTGGCCACTCATCGCTCATAAGAACCAGTGTAGCAACATTTAACCTGGTCAGGGTAAGGACCAACAACGGTATCTACAGACTCAAAAAGAGGGCTGCTAATATTCAGACTAATTCTATATATGCTGGGCATTCGGAATGTTACTGTGCACTTTTCTAATTGTATTATTTTAATTTCTGATTTAACCCTAATATGTTTATATGGAAATTTTACCTTGTTTTAGTGTCAAAAACTCGCCCCAAAAATTTGTAAATTTTCATTCATTCAGTTCGTACATTTTCCATTTACGCCTACAGTAAAGCAAAAACGAGGGATTTTCCTATTCCATTCATATTCATTATGTACACTTACACAGAAATGCTCTTGGGAAATGTAGTAGTCCTCCATACTCACCAGCAGCAGAGATTTAATTATTAAGACTTGTATCAATTTCTTCCAAATGTAAAACTTCCATCAAGTTCTTAAGCAGTAGCTATGGATTAATTATTAAGCCTTGTATCAATTTCTCACAAAATTAAGGCTTCCATCAATTTCTTCAGCATTAGCAATGGTTGAATTATTAAGACTTGTATAAATTTCTTTCAAAATTAAGACTTCCATCAATTTCTTCAGCAGTAGCTATGGTTTAATTATTAAGACTTGTAACAATTGCTTTAGAAAATTAAGACTTCCAAGAATTTCTTCACCAGAAGCTATGGTTTAATTATTAAGACTTGTATCAATTTCTCCCAAAATAAAGACTTCCATCAATTTCTCAAGCAGTAGCTATGGTTGAATTATTAAGACTTGTATAAATTTCTTCCGAAATTAAGATTCCCAAGAAATTCTTCACCAGTAGATATGGTTTAATTATTAAGACTTATAATAATTTCGTCCAAAATTAAGTCTTCCAAGAATTTCTTCACCAGTAGGTATGGTTTAATTAGTAAGACTTGTATCAAGTTCTCCCAAAATTAAGACTTCCATCAATTTCTCCAGCAGTAGCTATGGTTGAATTATTAAGACCTGTATCAATTTCTTACAAAAATTAAGACTTCCATCAATTTTTTTCACCAGTAACTATGGTTTAATTTTAAAGACTTGTGTCAATCTCTTTCAAAATTAAGACTTCCATCAATTTCTTCACCGGTAGCCATGGTTTATTTATTAAGACTTGTATCAATTTCTTCCAAATGCAAAACTTCCATCAAGTTCTTAAGCAGTAGCTATGGTTTAATTATTAAGACTTGTAACAATTGCTTTCAAAATTAAGACTTCCATCAATTTCTTCACCAGAAGCTATGGTTTAATTATTAAGACTTGTAAGAATTTCTTCTAAAATTAAGACTTCCATCAATTTCTCCAGCAGTAGCTATGGTTGAATTATTAAGACCTGTATCAATTTCTTACAAAAATTAAGACTTCCATCAATTTTTTTCACCAGTAACTATGGTTTAATTTTAAAGACTTGTGTCAATCTCTTTCAAAATTAAGACTTCCATCAATTTCTTCACCGGTAGCCATGGTTTATTTATTAAGACTTGTATCAATTTCTTCCAAATGCAAAACTTCCATCAAGTTCTTAAGCAGTAGCTATGGTTTAATTATTAAGACTTGTAACAATTGCTTTCAAAATTAAGACTTCCATCAATTTCTTCATCAGAAGCTATGGTTTAATTATTAAGACTTGTATAAATTTCTTCCGAAATTAAGTCTTCCAAGAATTTCTTCACCAGTATCTATGGTTTAATTATTAAGCCTTGTATCAATTTCTCCCAAAATTAAGACTCCCAAGAAATTCTTCACCAGTAGATATGGTTTAATTATTAAGACTTTTAATAATTTCGTCCAAAATTAAGTCTTCCAAGAATTTCTTCACCAGTAGGTATGGTTTAATTAGTAAGACTTGTATCAAGTTCTCCCAAAATTAAGACTTCCATCAATTTCTCCAGCAGTAGCTATGGTTTAATTATTAAGACTTGTAAGAATTTCTTCCAAAATTAAGACTTCCATCAATTTCTCCAGCAGTAGCTATGGTTTAATTATTAAGACTTGTATCAATTTCTTTCAAAATTAAGACTTCCATCAATTTCTTCACCTGTAGCTACGGTTTAATTATTAAAACTTGTATCAATTCCTTACAAAAATTAAGACTTCTATCAATTTCTTCACCAGTAACTATGGTTTAATTATTAAGCCTTGTATCAATTTCTCACAAAATTAAGACTTCCATCAATTTCTTTAGCAGTAGCTATGGTTTAATTATTAAGACTTGTAACAATTCCTTTCAAAATTAAGATATCCATCAATTTATTCACCAGTAGCTATG
Source organism: Acanthosepion lycidas (assembly GCA_963932145.1). Lineage (NCBI taxonomy): Eukaryota > Metazoa > Mollusca > Cephalopoda > Sepiida > Sepiidae > Acanthosepion > Acanthosepion lycidas. The sequence goes on from OZ010610.1 coordinate 24,963,839, forward strand.
GTTTAATTATTAAGACCTGCATCAATTTCTCCCAAATTTAAGACTTCCATCAATTTCTCCAGCAGTAGCTATGGTTGAATTATTAAGACTTGTATAAATTTCTTTGCAAAATTAAGACTTCTATCAATTTCTTCACCAGTAACTATGGTTTATTTATTAAGACTTGTAACAATTTCTTCCAAAATTGAGACTTCCAAGAATTTCTTCACCAGTAGCTATGGTTTAATTATTAAGACTTGTATCAATTTTTTTCAAAATTAAGACTGCCATCAATTTCTTCAGCAGTAGCTATGGTTTAATTATCAAGACTTGTATCAATTTCTCCCTCAATTAAGACTTCCATCAATTTTTTTCACCAGTAGCTATGGTTTAATTTTTAAGACTTGTATCAATCTCTTTCAAAATTAAGACTTCCATAAATTTCTTCACCGGTAGCCATGGTTTATTTATTAAGACTTGTATCAATTGCTTTCAAATTTAAAACTGTCTTCAATTTTTCACTAGTAGCTATGGTTTAATTATTAAGACTTATATCAATTTCTTACAAAATTAAATCTTACAACAATTTCTTCACAAAATTAATTCTATTCTAAAATATTTTCTGTTTTTTTAATGACCTGCTAGAGTTCAATAAGCCGTAAAAATTTAATGAATCAATAAATCGGTATATAACTTGAAATAGTATAATTTGAAAGCTGTTCATCATCAGTCCTCTTGGAACACTGAAGAACGTTTATTTCTCTTTGAATTTTTTTTTCATTTATTCAGTCCCCACGAGGTCAGTTTCTGACACAAAGTTGGTTTGTGGAGTCCGAGCGCATACACCCGGGCATGAACAAAAATTTCCCGCAGCTGTCACAACCGTCACTGAGAGTTTGCGGCCTCAAGCAGTTGTTTTCCAGGGATGGGCTCCTCTAAGTATAATTTTCCTCGGTGGCAACTCTGTCTTTTGACGGAATCGCCCCTGAGGGCACTCTGTCCAAAGACAGAAAAGCAACTTTGATGAATAGATGTGTTACAAACTACTCGAGAGAGTAATTTTCACACTCGTCGAACACTTATTTCAAGAAAGTGGTATGTACACAGATTTGGTACAACAGCATTTTGCTGATAGATTTTCAGATTCACCTCTTCCACATCGCAATGCAGTTTGTAACCTTGTTGATAAATTTCGGGAAATAGGTTCAGTGCACCAAACTTTGTGGGAGACCCGAACAATGTTATCGGAAGAGAAACCGTTGGATATTTCTAACGGTATGCAGCAGATCAAAGAAAATTATTACGAAAGTTAGCGCGGCAGTAAGACATTTGTCTTGGATCTGTTCATAAGGCCGTCAGACAAAAATTTAAAATCTTCCTATACAAAATCATGGAGGTACATGAACTGAAGTCAAACAATCATGAAAAGCAACTACGCTATTGTAGATGGTTTAACTAATGTATCAAAAAGAATACTGTTAATGTCTTGGACATTTTTTAACGATCGGACATGTTTCTGTCCCTCGTGTTACATTAACTTGTAAAACACAGATTGTGGTCATCTAATAATCCTGACAGTTTGCAGAAATCATCCGACAGGATCTCAAGTTTGGAGTGCAGGTTAGCACTATTTTCTTTATGAATACTGTTGTTCATAGATTCCCACCTTCATCAGTTAGTTAACAAGTATAACAAGCATAGTTCCATCTCTTGGGTTCCGCTTATACTCAAAACACACAAAAAAAAAGATTGTCATCCTCCAATAATATTCGCTGTTTGCATGAAAACAACTCTACAAGTCAGGGGTGTGGGTTGCGATTTCCAGAAGTGCTGGCCATATTTGTTTTTGAACAAGATAAACAGCGAGTGCTCTTGTCTGTAGATTCCAACCTTCATCGGTTCTAGGACAAGTGAATAAATCAAATTTCTCATGGTTTCAACAGGACTATGCGACTGCCTGCACATCTCTCAGATCTATGCAGGTTTAGGAGAAAATCTTTGTAGACCATAGTATTTCCAAAAACATGTGGCCACAATACTCGCCAGATGTAAATCTACCAGACTTTTCTCTATTGGCAGTATCAAAGTTTTCAGTATATGCAGATCGTCCGTGGACATTGGATGACTTGAAAACAGTCTTCATTCAATCAATTTCAAATGAGCAACGGATTGCGGAGTTCAGAAACAAAAAACAAGGATCCAAGCTTGCATTGAACCCACGAAACTCGACTTTCAACATTTTTATGACTTTCATTCATATTCTTCTCCTGTATTCTACATTGAAACATGTCTTTTAATTAAAAAAAAGTGCATCGTGACTGTCCTAACATCCCTTATATATATAAATGTAATAAGAAACTTCTCACTCTCATATATATATTTCTAAAATCTATTAACTTATTATTTCTATATATATATATATATATATATATATATATATATATATATATATTATATATATATATATATATATATATATATATATATATATGTATGTATGTATGTATCTGTGTATATATATATATATATATATATATATATATATATATATACACACACACATACATACATACATACATACATATATATATATATATATACATACGTATGTATGTGTGTATATATATATATATATATATATACACACACATACATACATATATATATATATATATTAGTGATAGAAATTAGGAGGGTTTGAGATCACTTCTACCACTTGTATATCCTTGCTTGCACCGGCTTCTAATGCTATGGATGGAGCGGTTTGGGGATAGTAGTTGTGGATCGTGGAGGCACAGTTCTATGGGTAAAAGAGAAACTCGGATGAGTTCCACCAGGTTATATGTGATCGAGTGGCGCTACATTGTGTCTGATTCGCTTCCTCTTTGTCACCGAGGCCAGTTGGTATGACATTTGCCTGATGATGTAACTGCCCGGATTTCAGTTCTCAGTAATGGATGCGCACTGATGATGATTCCAAAATTTAGGACAAAACGGCCGTCCAGTGCTTTCTGCATTCTGTTGAGGTTTCTTCTAGACTCGATGAATTTTTTAATATATATATATATATATATATATATATATATATATATATATATATATATAAGTAATTGTTGATTACAATATATATATATATTGTAATCCACATACAGACTGTTTCGCTGGATTACAGCTCATCAGCCAGGCGCCCGGTTGCCTCTAGCTAGGATCGAAACCCAGTTGAATTGGTCTCAGTTGGAGAATCTACCCCTAAGCCTTTGGTGCATGGCAGGCATGTAGGTGAATTTAAGCGTTTTTATTTTCAGATCAACATGCCACTTACTGAGAGAACTCGATTCGCTTTATCGAAGAATATTCCATTAGTAGCAGTAATAGTTAGTATTTACAAATTTACACTTTTTCTACCGAGAATAATTTTTCAGGAGCATATATTTGAATTTGTAGGTCTGATGAATTGGATCGTGATAAATTGGATATGTAATAAATTATAACCTTGGAATATTAGTGTTTGAGACTTTTATATTATATATATATATATATATATATATATATATATAGATATATGATAATAATATAGTCGACAGTGATATATATATATGATAATAAGTGAGTCGACAGGGATATATATATATATATATATATATATATATATATATATATATATATATATATATATATATATATATATATATAATATCCGCGTGTAGAAAAATCATAAAAAACGGAAAGCTTTTTTATTGGGATGTTTCATCTTCGTTACGTAGCTGACCTGAAGACTCCTAGCAAACGAAGACGAAGTGTGTTCTCAATAAAATATTTTCCACTTCATATGATTTTTTCCACTTTTGTTCAGATTCTAAGACGAATATACCTTTGAGTAAAGTTTTGCTAAGTATCCAATGGAAGAGTAAATGTATAAAATTTAGAGAAATACTGCGGATTTATTTGTCACATATGGTTTCCGTACTAAACGTGTATGGACAGGGTATACATTGTTAAAACATTGACAAAATAGTTTTCTTTGATTAATATACAATCGGGTTATTTTAGTTTATAGAATAAATATTGTTATTACAAGACTATCCTGATATTCTAAAAATACTTAATATATCACTCGCAATCTTCACAAGAAATAGGTAATAGTATTTCATGAGGATTTTAACTTTCCCGGATGAATAATTAACAATCTGAAAATACACAATATATATATATATATATATATATATATATATATATATATATATATATATATATATATTAGGTTGGTGCAAAAATAATGACGTAATGATGTCGTTTTATGACGTATTTTTAACGTCAAAAAACGACATTATTACGTCATTATTTTTGCACCAACCTAATATATATATATATATATATATATATATATATATATATATATATATATATATATATATATATATAAAATTTTCAAGGGGATAGAATCCAGATAGAGCTCAATGTTTCGGACAGAGCAAGTATATAATATAAAAGGGTCAAGCACTAATATTCCATGGTTATAATTTATTACATTGGAATCGTAATCAGAATCCAGTTCATAAATATTTTACCATTTCTTTTTGAATTTGTAGGTCTGATGAATTGGGTCGTGATTACGATTTCAATGTAATAAATTATAATCTTGGAATATTAGTGTTTGAGACTTTTATATTATATATATATATATATATATATATATATATATATATATATATATATATATATATATATATATATATATGTGTGTATGTGCGTGTGTAGTTGTTTGTTGTTGCCAAATGGTGCGACTTTTAATATTGTTTATAACTTTCATTCATATTCTCCTCCTGTATTCTATATTGGAATATGTCTGTTCATAAGAATATAAGTGTATCATGACTTTTAGAATACCCTGTATTTAAGAGCTAACCCCCGGTATTACCTTTATTTCTTCTTTTTCTTTTTCTTCACAAACCTTTCGCTACTTCGTCTTTCTTTCACTGCTTTCTCTACCCTAATATATTTTACACATATCTCCCTTCATTGATCGCCATGATTTTTTCTCCCTCTCTTCCTTCCTTATTCCGTTTTGTCTATTTGCATCTTTCTTTCTTTTTTTTTTCTTTCTTTCTTTCACTCAGCTATACAACTGTATATGGTGCACCTCCAAAACACTAGATGAACAGACCTTGGCAACTCTTTTGACCTTGCTCCAACAGCCCATCGATGTCGGTTTTGACTGATAACATCCAAAGCCTCAAAAACCAAACAAGTGACGTCCTACGAACACCCAGACCCAGTACTTTCGCAAATCTTGTGAACGGGTTTTTTGCCAAGGAAGCTCCATGCCTTGCGCGCCGACTGGAACTTAATCCAGACCTCAAATGGAAATCGTACATAGGATCCATCGCCTAAAATGCTGTAAAAATGGTCCGTTCTCTGTAGAGCTCCAGCAAGTACCTGACTCCTGTTGCTATTCTCTATGTTTAGGAGAGCCAGATCCGACCGAAAATGGAGTGCTGCTTATATATATATATATATATATATATATATATATATATATATATATATATATATATATATATGAGCAGGAGCTGTGCAATCTTCAGTTTCCAGGCTCGAAAGAAACTAAAAATTTCTTTGCATCTTTTTGGTGACGAAATATTTTCTACCCTACAATTATATTCGTTAGTTCTACCAGTTCTAAACTTTACAACCTAAACCCGCCATGCCACGGTCATTTTAGGGAGTCAACCTCATTCCTTTCGCATTTCATCGGTAAGATTTAAATTATTGACGAGCATTTTCTTCCTACGATCTGTTGCTTTGTGGGACCGGCTTCCCTGATCTATACCTTCTTAATCTGTTCACGTCTGGAATCAACTATCATCTTGCTCATATATCCGCGTAAACTGTTCCTCCTACATCGAGTGGCTTTAGGGCCTTGATACAAAGTGAACATCATTGTTAGACATGACAAAAGTTGTTTCCTCTTTGCTTTTCTGCTTTTTCCATTGTTTTACCCAGGCATTCTTCTTTTTCTTTCCATTCCTTTACCCAGCTCTCCTTCTTCTTCGCCGCTTTCCTGGTTCATGCTTTCTTTCAACCAAGTCTCTTTTCTCATCTCTGCTTTTCAACATTCTCTCATTCACATACTTCTCCTTCTGTAAGGCGTTCTTCTTCGACTTTTCTTTCATTTGCACAGTACTTCTTCTTCCTCTCCGCATTTCTGCTTCATGGTTTCTTTCAACGAACTCACTTTTTTCATCTATGCCTTTCAACATTCTCTCTTTCGCATACTTCTCCTTCATCTCTAAAGCGTTCTTCTTCATCTTTCCATACTTTTACGCAGCTCTCATTCTTTTTCTCATGCCTGCCTTTCAGCATTCTCTCTTTCGCATACATCTCCTTCTTCTTTTCTGCTTCATGCCTTCTTTCAACCAACTCTCTTTTCTCATCTCTGCATTTCAACATTCTCTCTTTCGCATACTTCTCCTTCTTCTGTAAGGCGTTCTTCAACTTTCCTTTCATTTACCCAACTCACCTATTTCCACTTCGATTTTCTGCTTTATCTTCATCTTTAATTTCATTTACCCAGCTCTCCTCGTTCTTCTTCAACTTTCCTTTAATTTACCCAGCTCTCCTTCTTCCTATCCGCTTTTCTGCTTCATGCCTTCTTTCAACACTCTTTTCTCATGTCAGCCTTTCAGTATTCTCTCTTTCGCATACTACTCCTTCTTCTGTAAGGCTTTCATCTTCATCTTTCCTTTCATTTACCCAGCTCTCCTTCTTCCTCTCCGCATTACTGCTTCATGCTTTCTTTCAACCAACTCTCTTTTCTCATCTCTGCCTTTCAACATTCTCTCTTTCACATACTTCTCATTCTTCTGTAAGGCGTTCTTCTTCATCTTATCTTTCATTTACCCAGCTCTCCCCTTCCTCTCCGCTTTTCTGCTTCATTCTTTCTTTCAACCAACTCTCTTTTCTCATCTCTGCCTTTCGACATTTTCTCATTCGCATACTTCTCCTTCTTCTGTTACGCGTTCTTCTTCAACTTTCCTTTCATTTACCCAGCTTTCCTTCATCCTCTCCGCATTTCTGCTTCATGATTTCTTTCAACCAACTCTCTTTTGTCATTTCTGCCTTTCAACATTCTCTGTTTCCATGCCTCTCCTTCTTCTGTAAGGCGTCGTTCTTCATGTTTCGTTTCATTTACCTAACTCTAATTCTTCCTCGCCGCTTTTCTGCTTCATGGCTTCTTTCAACAAACTCTCATTTCTCATCTCTGCCTCTCACCATTCTCTCCTTCGCATACTTCTCCTTCTTCTGTACGGCGTTCTACTGCATCTTTCGTTTCATTTACCGAGCCCTCCTTCTTCCTCTCCGCTTTATGGTTCATGCTTTCTTTCAACCAACTCTCTTTTCTCATCTCTGCATTTCAAAATTTTCTCTTTAGCATACTTCTCCTTCCCCTGTAAGGCGTCCTTCTTCATCTTTCTTTTCATTTACCCAGATCTCCTTCTTCCTCTCCGCTTTTCTGCTTCATGCTTTCTTTTTACCAACTCACTTTTCTCATATATGCATTTCAACATATTCTCTTTTGCATGATTCTCCTTCTTCTGTAAGGCGTTCTTCTCCATCTTACCTTTCATTTACCCAGCTCTCCTTCTTCCTCTCCGCATTTCTTCTTCATTCTTTCTTTCAACCAACTCTCTCTTCTCATCTCTGCCATTCGACATTTTCTATTTAGCATACTTCTCCTTCTTCTGTAAGGCGTTCTTCTTCATCTTACCTTTCATTTACCCAGTTCTCCTTCTTCCTCTCCGTATTTCTGCTTCATGCTTTCTTTCAACCAACTCCCTTTTCTCATCACTGCCTTTTAACATTCTCTCTTTCGCATACTTCTCCTTCTTCTGTAAAGCGTTCATCTTTATCTTTCCTTTCATTTACCCAGCTCTCCTTCTTCCTCTCCGCATTTCTGCTTCATGCTTTCTTTCAACCAACTCTATTTTCTCACTTCTGCCTTTCAACATTTTCTCTTTCGCATACTTCTCCTTCCACTCTAAGGCGTTCTTCTTCTTTTTTTTCTTTCATTTACCCAGCTCTCCTTCTTCCTCTCCGCTTTTTTGCTTCATGCTTTCCTTCAGCCAACTCTCTTTTCTCATCTCTGCCTTTCAACATTTTCTCTTTCGCATAATTCTCCTTCCTCTCTAAGGCCTTCTTCTTCTTTTTTTTCTTTCATTTACCCAGCTCTCCTTCTTCCTCTCCGCTTTTCTGCTTCATGCTTTCTTCAACCAACTCTCTTTTCTCATCACTGCCTTTCAACATTTTCTCTTTCGCATAATTCTCCTTCCTCTCTAAGGCGTTCTTCTTCTTTTTTTCTTTCATTTACCCAGCTCTCCTTCTTCCTCTCCGCTTTTCTGCTTCATGCTTTCCTTCAGCCAACTCTCTTTTCTCATCTCTGCCTTTCAACATTTTCTCTTTCGCATAATTCTCCTTCCTCTCTAAGGCCTTCTTCTTCTTTTTTTTCTTTCATTTACCCAGCTCTCCTTCTTCCTCTCCGCTTTACTGCTTCATGCTTTCTTTCAACCAACTCGCTTTTCTCATCTCTGCCTCCAACATTTTCTCTTTCGCATACTTCTCCTTCTTCTGTAAGGCGTTCATCTTCATCTTTCCTTTCATTTACTCAGCTCTCCTTCTTCCTCTCCGCATTTCTGCTTAATTGCTTTCTTTCATGCCTTGTTTCAACCAACTCTCTTTTCTCATCTCTGCATTTCATTATTCTCTCTTTTGCATACTTCTCCTTCTTCTGTGCGGCGTTCTTCTTTAACTTTCCTTTTATTTACCCAGCTCTCCTTCTTCCTCTCCGCTTTTCTGCTTCATGCCTTCTTTCAACCAACTCTCTTTTCTCATGTCTGCCTTTCATCTTTCTCTCTTTCAAATAATTATCCTTCTTCTGTAAGGCGTTCTTCCTTATTTTTCCTTTCATTTTCACATCCCTCCTTCTGATTTCTAAACCAGCTTTTATTCTCCTTTCCATTCGTACCAACACATTTATCTTCTCCTTCTCTTCCTCCGTTCGTTTCCTTCATCATCCATGTAATATATATATCTTAAAATTTTGTTCCTCTTGATGAATGGAATCAACCAACCAGATTCATTGGCGTGAGATCACGCTTAATATAAAGCGTTAAGCTAGTGAAACTCTGACGGCATTTGAGATAAATTTGCGCTTAGGCATTCCCACCTCTTTATATAACAATCAAGTGACCTCCATCCATTTGTGTCCATTCTGCTCTTGTCTCATTTGAACAATCCACAGTTAGCAATTATGAAGTTAGGCTCTAGGACATTCAGTCTTCAATGATTCCCAAGTCTGATTTGGCAAAGCATTGCGGAATATAGATAAACTTTAGTCTAAAGTATAAAAGATTTCAATTATCGAATCAGAAGAAGGACGGGCTCAATGCCAGAAAACTTTTCTATACGCCATTATCTTTTCTTTTTAATTAAGAAACAATAACAGTAAAGGTCGATTTGATGACACAGTATTTGTTTATTTCAATCCCAATACTGAAGAACTCAGTGGAAATGATAAAGGATAAGAGCAATATTAGCCGTTTCCCTACAAGGAAACATTTGGCTTACATTCACGAAGCAGCCAGTCCTGTTTTCAGTGAAAATTTAGAAAATCTTTCTCCTAAAACGCTTTTTTAGGAAAACAATTTTCTCAAATCATTTATCTTTTAACACAGGCTCACAGAAGTTTAGCAACATCGAGTTTTGTTAGTACCTTTGGCGACCGTTTGTGAATAGCAGATGCTTGGATCTACAAACGGTGTAATGGATAATGTCTCAGAATTGTTAATCAGAAAGCAAATTTCGAATTCGCGTTGGGCTCGTTATAATCAATTACATTCAAATACCATTGGCAATAGTATGAATCCACCTCTTCTCCCCCAGATATGGGTTAATTAGTAAGACTTCTACTATTAAAACATTTTTATCGCCACAAAAAAAGTCTTACAAAAATATAAACGCATGATCGGCGACGATATTCCCCCATGTTTCAGTTGATTTGGCTCGATATAATTGTAAGTTCTATGTTAACAGTTTCTTCTATCGCACTTCTCGCTTGTGGAACTCTCTTCCGACTTGTTGTTTCGCAATCAACTTTGATCTTCAAAAATTTAAATGTAGTGTCAGTCGTTAAGTAGAGTCTTCTTAATTTTTAGTCTTTTATTCTTCTCTCACCTAAATAGCGTTTCTTTATCATATTCTTCAACACTCAGTAGCCCCTTGCGTCTTAGTGGCTTTATTATCTTGCTTATTCCCTCATCCTTTTTCTACTCATTTCTCTTAATCTGCTTCTTACTTTGCTAGCTTTTTCTTCCATATCTCTCTCTCTCTTTCTTTTATTCGTCCTGGGTATGACGATAAACTACATCCACGTCCTGGGTATGGCGATAAACTACATCCAACAGCAAGGCCTCAGATAATGTTTTCGGAAAAATAATGTTTGCCAGCTGTACGTTTTTGAAACAACAATGTTGCCAGCTGTAAGATTTTGAAAGAATGTTGCCAGCTATCCGGTTTTGGAACGATAATGTTGCCAGGTATACGTTTTTTTGAAACCATAATGTTGCCAGCTATATGTTTATTGTAAAAAAATAATGTTGCCAGCTATACGTTTTTGAAACCAATGATGTTGCCAGCTATGCTTTTTCGACTTTTAAAGTAACTCAAAATCAATTTCGGCATAAAGTGACCACTAAGGTTTAGATGCCGTTGAACAAAACAATCAACAATCAAATGGAAATTCTTGACTTAAACAAAAAATATCTAGGATTATTTTGCAGTGTGCAAGCAAATAAGCTCTAGCTTGCTAAAAATGTTACATACAAAATAGGCATTTAAAAATCATATATTTGGCATATATATATAAACTGGATTTGGCATTAAATAACCCACAGTGGTTGATATGCCATAAAACCCAAACAAACTTTCTTTTATTCTAGTTCTTTTCTTTTTGTTTCATAACTCTCTCTCTCTCTCTCTCTCTCTCTCTCTCTTCCATTTTCTTCTTTTTCTCTCTATTCCTTTATATCAAGAGTTTTCGGCAATCTAATAATTTTTACATGGTGTATCGCTCGTTATTATATTAATTGATTTGGAAGACAGAACTAATAGAGTTTATAAAATTAATTAGATAATTGAACTCTATCCAAGTTAAATGTATACTGTACATTCTCAAAGATTGAACGACCGACCGTGAAAGCGTTACAGATGACCTAGCATTCACCTGCGTCTATTTCAATATGTTTTTAGCGTCTTGGGTAAGACGTTAAACTACGTTCATCAGCAAGACCTCCTGATCAGGAGGTTTTGAGGGGCGTAGAACCACCTCTTAATTGCTGGTGTTCCCAGGTCCAACCTCACCCGGGGTGGTAGCACATGTTAGGGTCCCAGCTATGGGAAAATAGTTAACTATTACCAGCAATACTTTTTTGAAAAAAATTATTACCAGCAATACAATTTTGAAGAAAATATATTATCAGGAAGAGATTTTTGGCAAAACAAAATATTACTAGCATTAAAAATTTTTGTCGGCATTAAATAACTCATTGATGTTGATATGCCGTAAAACAAAATAGACCAAACCCATCTAAACCAAAGAATACATATTCTATTCATACGAATCTATCCTAAAAACGTTGTCGGCATTAAATAAACCATTGAGGTTGATATACCGTAAAACAAAATAAACCAAACCAATCTAAACCAATGAATACATATTCTATTCATACGAATCTATCCTAAAAACATTGTCGGCATTAAATAAACCATTGAGGTTGATATACCGTAAAACAAAATAAACCAAACCAATCTAAACCAATGAATACATATTCTATTCATACGAATCTATCCTAAAAACGTTGTCGGCATTAAATAAACCACTGAGGTTGATATACCGTAAAACAAAATAAACCAATCCAATCTAAACCAATGAATACATATTCTATTCATACGAATTAATCCTAAAAACGTAGTCGGCATTAAATAAACCATTGAGGTTGATATACCGTAAAACAAAATAAACCAATCCAATCTAAACCAATGAATACATATTCTATTCATACGAATCTATCCTAAAAACGTCGTCGGCATTAAATAAACCATTGAGGTTGATATACCGTAAAACAAAATAAACCAAAGCAATGTTTTTAGTCTCATTCCGGGATATTTCCTTCTGTGCTTTTCTCGCGAATGGTACTGTGGTTTGCAGGATTATCCTGGAATATTTTCCTCTTTCTATGCCTACTCTTCATCTCCTTCATTGCAATCTTTCAGGATCGTCCTAGCTAAGTCTGCTGAACCAATTCAGTTAAAAGCCTCTTCACTGTGGTCTTCTTGTCGAATGGTTTGTCTATTAGGTTGGTGCAAAAATAATGTCGTTTTCTCACATAGTAACATATTTGAGGAAACGACATTATTTTTTCACCAACCTAATAATTTTGTTTTCGTTACTCTTTTGACGATATGATGTTGGTAGGAGACGGTTAGACAATTTCAAAATCTTTATAGCTTCGATTTCATTTTCTAACGTCGTTGTAACAGACAACGGATAAAGTCATGAAATACTCTTTAGAATTCCAAAGAAAATATCAATAATAACAAATCGAGTCGCAAACCAAAGTGAAAGAAGCATTTCATTCAGCTTAAAGATCAAACTGGTTCGCTCTCTGGTTATTTTAGTATTTTATTAGTGCAAACATAATGACGTAATAATGTCGTTTTTTGACGTATTTTTAACGTCAAAAAACGACATTGTTACGTCATTATTTTTGCACCAACCTAATATAAACCTTCAATAGAAGTTTATTTTCTGTTTACAAGTAGATATTCTCTTGGGGTAGATAGATAAATTTAAGAAGAAACAAAAAGGAATTCTTTTTCTAACTCTATCGGCATCTACAACGGTATGTATGCAGCATGTATATCTGAAATAAAAAAAAATTTGACGCGAATACGTACAAACCTGATGGTATTGTGTGACAAAGATTTGCTGCAATAACAGCATTCAATCAGTTGGTTTCTATGATAAAAGTAAAGAATTTGTAGTTTTATTCGGGTTGAGTAGTTAAAGATCTAGGAATCGATGTTCAAACCAGCATAAATGCCAAGTTTGGAATCCTATGTATTTACCAGGGTCAGCCAAGAAGTAATACATGCTCTAATTTAATTTGTAAAGTATCAGGATAGCTATATGTCACAGTGTCGAGACGTTCTTAGAAAGAGTGAAGTTAAAAGCAAACCTTGAAAAGAAGAAAAAAGTAACCTTTATGAAAGACTCCATGGTGGCAGCCCTACTGCTGCGGTGAAAGCGGATGAGCTGCAATCGTTTTGATTACAAATGACAGAAGTAATTCTTGTTGCAATAAAAAAAAATATGAATGAATTCTGAGGAGTCATGATCGTGCATAAGGTTCAGTACAGTCTCTTCGTTAATAAAATATCTAGGCAAAATAACTTCTCAGCATGCTGTCAAACTCCGTGGAAGAGCAGAAGGTGAGTGCTACTTATTAGGTTGGTGCAAAAATAATTACGGTTTTTGACGTCATTTTTTTGCACCAACCTAATAACAGTTTCTCCAGCTGCTGTCAAGGATAGCACTTAAAAGAGCGCAGGTCGCCAATGATGATAAGGTGAAAGTGGCACCTGAGAAGCAGCTAAGAAAACGGCCAACCTTCTACTAAGTATACCCAGGCCCTTTAGTTTAAAAGCGGACCCAGCATGATTTAAAAGAAAGAACATATAAACAGAGGTCGACATTACGAATCCTGAGATTTTTGTGTCTATCGTTCTTCTCTTAGAATTTTTTAATTAAAGAGGAGCAGACATTACTTTTCGATAGACTCTTGTATATAAAAATTAAAATATTTATATGTAAATACGATTTCTTACTCACTAGTTCAGATAAGATAACCATATAAATTATTTACCCGGACACCGGATCTCTTTGGAAGCGGTTCCTTGAAGCTTATTTACAAACTGACAGATATATATATATATATATATATATATATATATATATATATATATATATATATATATATATTACATCTATGAATGTATAGTGTCAAATGTTCGTTTGTATGCACACTGTTCAAATTCTAGGAACGCCCGGGTAGGCCACAAAACAAATATTTGAAAAGAAAAGAAAAAATAGTATTTACAGGTCACGTCAATCCTTTGTTTCACTGTGCTTTGCAGTTTGTCTTTTTAAAATCTCTGTGTTAACTAGTAGTACTTGTATCAGTAAATCATTATTATTCACCAGAACACACACACACACACACACACACACACACACACACACATACATATACATATATATATATATATATATATATATATATATATATACTATCAAAGATTCTCGACATGGAGCAGGCCTTATAATTTTCTTTTGCTGCGCTACGATATGCAGTTTTTCTTCTTTCTTTTTTTACTAATTTTCATTCTATACAAGACCCAAGAGCCATTCAAGAAAGAGGTTTACCGAATATGTTTGTAGTGTGGGCCGTAATAATTTTTAATTTCTGTCCTAAAAGTGATCTCTCTCTCTCTCTTTGATACTTTTTTTTTTCATATTCTCTATCACTCAGTAAAATCTTGTGTCTTTGTGGCTTTATTGCCTTACTTGGTGTGCAATGATTCTTTATCCCTGATATATTATTGTTCTCTCTCCTGAACAGCTTTTCTCATATTCTCTATTCCCATTAAGACCTTGCATCTTAGTGGCTTTATTACCTTGCTCATGGTGAAATAAAAAAAGAGTAAGCAGTAAATCTGAGCAGTTTAGGAGGATAGATAGGATAGATAACGATTAAGCCTAGACATCAACTGGTTATGATTGTATTGGTCGATGAAACACACTATGACGAGTCGATTCCACAAAGCTGCGGTTTGTGGGAAGTAGTTGCTTATTTGTTTGAGAGATATATGTGTGTCCTAAAATAGTTTGAGAGAGGTGTGTGTGTGTGTCCCAAAATAGTTTGAGACATATGTGTGTGTCCCAAAATAGTTTGAGATATATGTGTGTGTGTCCCAAAATAGTTTGAGAGATATGTGTGCCTTAAATAATTTTGTGAGATATGTGAGTGTCCTAAAATAGTTTGAGAGATATGTATGTCCTAAAAAGGTTTGGGAGGTATGTGTGTATATAAAAATAGTTTTAGCGACATTGCAATTAAAGCAAATTGATAGGTTGAATCATTTTCATAAGGTAATCGGTAATTAGCCTTATCGGTTACTTTGCCGATTAATCGGTACTAGGTCGATTTGTCGATTAATCGGCCGATTAATTACTTTTCTCTTTCCTATTAAATTTAAACCACTTAATCAATGCCAAGTGACTCATCAGATAGCTTTGACACATTAACACAGTAACTGCCAATTTAACTTGACATTTGTTGAGTGTCTGGCTGCTATTATGGCTTTTTGCCTTTTTTTACTTTATTAAATGAAATTACAAAATACAAAACTACAATTTCTAATTCTTAAATGAATATAATGAATACAACTAGATAAGAAAAAAAGAAATTGCAAACAAACTACAAAGTGCAAATTCCAATTCTCAAGTGAATAACTATAAGCTGAAATTCTGCTTCCACTGGAGCATGCTGCGGTGGGTACCCCTGCTCTGCACCTGCTGCTGCTCTACTTCCTCTTCTATTCTTGTTGCCTGCTTCCTGACACACAAGTTTTTATCATTTAGATAGGGTGAAAATTTTGTTTCCATTGATTCACTGAATTGTTCAACAGTGGTAAGAAGGATTCCACTAAAGTCAGAAATACCAGAATTAGATTAGACAGCTTTTGCCAGAAATAACCTCAGAGCTAAAATTGTAGGTATTATCGTTGATATGGTTGAAGTTCTGTTACTTGTTTCTATGGCAATTTCTTCAAATCGACTCAGTAACTGGACAATTTTTTGAACAAGTACCCATTGTTAAGTTGTTATGGTAGGAATCTTATTATCAACAGCATACATTACAAGAGCTTTTTGTTCTAAATTTCTTTTCTGCATATAATATGTTGAATTCCATCATGTGGTCACATCTTGAATGAGTTTGTTTTTTCCAAATTAAGCTGATCCTGTATTTCAGTTAATTTGCTAATTGCTAATGGAGAGCGATTAAAGTGAGAGACTATATTTCTGTTAGTTATAATGATTGTCTTCACAGCCTGTTGGGAAAATAATCAGTCATTTATTGAGAGTTGCAATGTATGTATGAAGCATGATAGGTACTTTAAACCACATTCCCTGACACCAGCAACCATATTTGCTCCTGAATCCTGCAAGACTAAGAAAACTTTATTGAAGATTTTATATTCATCCAGAACATTGTACAATTCTTCACTTATTCTTGCACCTGTGTGTGTACCAGGGAATGGAACAACTCTAAGCACAGCTCCGCACTCTTCAAAGTCATTTGAAAGCCAATTACCTGTCAAACTTAGAAAAGGAGCATTATTTGTAGTAGCTGTCCAAATGTCTGTAGTCAAAGAAATGCTGCTAATTTCATCAAGAGACGATTGAATTTTTGTTTTTACTTTTGTAAATGTATCTGAAATTATTTTTTCAGCGAAGTACTTTTTTGATGGAATACTGTAATTTGGACAGAGTTTTGCAATAAGCCTATTAAATTCAATGTCGGAACATGGTTGAATATCAACAGCAATCATTTCTCCTATCAGATAATGGATCTCTTGTGACCTGTGGTCATTAATATCCCAAATTTTCTTTATTGATTCTATAATAGTTTGGTGTTTCGCTCGTAGTTGCTGCCACTTGTTCCTGGAATATCTGTCCCTGAACATTCATTGTATTTCCTTTTCTTATCTGCAGCTTTTGCTTCTTCTGGACGAACTTTTCTAAGATGGTTTAACATATTAGTCGTTGTTAAAGTTTTTGCTGATTTGCCACCCCTTGATATGATGGCTTGACATAACTTGCAGACAGATGTATTCTTATTCTTGCGATTGACATCAAAATATTTCCAGCAGAAACTGGTTGCCATAATGCTTGATGGTTGTTGACAATATTTAATTAATTTTTTACGTATTTAAATTACTTATGTCTGATATCTAATTAATAATTTATCTCAATAGAATATGCATTATCTAAACCAGAAAAATAAAAATATATATGTAATGGTAGCACGGGTCCAAAAATGAGGAACAAGAGTATGACTGATGAAGAATGCTTTATTTTCGGTTCGCACCTGGTCGCAATTTACCGTACAATTCTTCAACATGAAAACTAAAAGATAGAGTAATAATTTTCTTTGACAGTGATTTAAAGTACAAATTAATAATGTTAATTCGATAGGAAGCGAAAGGAGAAAAATTTTCCATATGCTTACCTCCATTTGACTCAAATTCAGCCCAGTCACAAAAGGCTACATGTTACTATTATTTGAAATACGGTGTAGACGGTGGATGTCCCTTCGGTGAATTTTCACCGGCAAGCAAAAAAGGGAGCTAACTTGTTTTCGTTTACAATATAATCAAATTAATATTAGTACCATTTATGACAACAAAATTTGCTGATAAATAGGCCTTAGAAAACATGTTAATTGACCGATTAATCGGTAATGTACCGATTACCAAAGGCTGATTAATCGGCATTCGGCTAATTTGCTTATCGGTGCATCCCTAGCCGAAATTTAAATATTTTGAACACAGTTTTATGGCTTCAACAAGCGCAATTGTATGCCTTCAATAAAAGATTGCCATAAAATGTATTGTTGGTGATTTTACTATATAAAAATATATTGTTGGTATGTCGAGTTTAGTGCCAGTCCAGATATAGCAGCAGTAATCCTGATCTTACTCATGTAAAGACAGAGGAATGGCCGCGGGTTCTCGAACCTTTCTGGAGCAATACAAGCAATTGACCATTCTTCGTTTATGATGGCACACAAACGCTCGTTGAATTTCAGGTGAATTTAGGTAAAGAATGTGCTTCAATCCAACCTAGGAGCCTCTTTAATACTATGACCACTCATCAGGATTCGTGCATTTTTAGGGTTTGCTTGGTGATGAGGAAACGTTACTAGTTTAGTTTTGTGTGTACCAGACAGTCTTTTGCCCAGCCATGAGAAGAGATCATTTGAGAAGGCACTAATCATCAAGATATTTGGAGGAGTAGCTATACACTGTAATATCATCTGCATATATATTTTGTTAAAAGATCACAAGATTTGGTGAGCCCCGTGATGACAGAACTCAATAATGATCACTTTGTTCATCATTATACCAAAATGAGATGTGATTGACTAGCTCTTCTTACGAGCAAATAGAATCAATCTTCACTTAAACTTGTATCGATAAGGTAAGATGGTATGCAGAGCAAATATCTTTTCTAGTATATGTAAATTAGAAATACCAGAGGAAGATTCACGTGTTTTTGCTAGTTTTCTGATCTTTTTTTTAATTTCTTATTTAATGAAGGAATTAACTCCTTGCTAGTTATACAGATATAAAATACGCATAGTAATTCCCGTATTTCATCGTTTCTTAACTAAGAAATAAAAGGGTGCGAATGAAAAGAGTTGAAATTGATATTTTTTTATCATTTCACTGAAGAAGACGTTAACTATATATCGACCTTTCTATGTTTTTGTTTGTTTTGCGTCATAAGAACCTCAATGGGTTATATAATGCCGACAAAATTTTTATTTCTGGTAATTTTTTATCTATCTATCTACCTATCTATCTATCTATCTATCTATCTACTCAGTATATATTGGTTTGGTTTGTTTTAATTTACGGCATATCAACCTCAACGGGTTATTTAATGCCGACAAAGTCTTTATTTCTGGTAATTTTATCTCTCTATCTATCTACTCAGTATATTAGGTAGGTGCAAAAATAATATCGTTTTTTATGTTAAAAATACGTCAAAAAACGATATTATTTTCGCGCCAACCTAATATATTGGTTTGGTTTGGTTTACGGCATATCAAGCTCAATGTGTTATCTAATGACATCAAAATTTTTATTGTTGGTAATGTTTTTCTTCAAAAATCTATTTCTGGGTATATTTTTCCTTGATGAAATCTATAGCTGGTCATATTTTTTTTCAAAGAATGTATAACTGATTGTATTGCTGGTTTTTATTTTTAAAGTATTGCTGATAATAATTTTTCCTTCAAAAATTATAGCTGGTAATATTTTTTTTATTACAAAGTATTTGTAATATTTTGACTCAGGTTTGGGTGTCAACTATTTTGCCATAGCTGGGACACTAACACGTGCTACAACCCCGGTTCGTGGTGGACCTGGGAACAATACCAGTTAAGAGGTGGTTCCACGCTCCTCAAAAACTCCTGATCAGAGGCCTGGCTGTTGGACGTAGTTTATCGTCTTACCCAGGACGCGGATGTAGTTTATCTTCATTCCCAGGAAAGTCTATGTTTTTGTTTCTTTTTCTCATTGAAACAGCATCTTAGATATGCCTTTTGTGTCTTTTCTCACGAATCAAAACCGCTATTATACATTATGAGCAAAACAAAGAACTAAGAAACAAGCAGAATTATATAATATATATATATATATATATATATATATGTGTGTGTGTGTGTGTGTGTGTATATATATATATATATATATATATATATACTAGCAGTAAAAACCCGTGTTCGACCTTGTGTTTCATTAATGAGAACTTTTGGCGTTCAATTGGAACAGTTT
The DNA here is from genome assembly GCA_963932145.1 of Acanthosepion lycidas. Lineage (NCBI taxonomy): Eukaryota > Metazoa > Mollusca > Cephalopoda > Sepiida > Sepiidae > Acanthosepion > Acanthosepion lycidas. The sequence continues at coordinate 24,983,558 of OZ010610.1, forward strand.
AAGTTTAATTTCACCCCACCCCAAAATCATTATTAGTGACAACAATTGGGTACAACTGAGGCACATCTCGAAATGGTGGTGGGGTTTGACAATTTGAATGGTGGGGGCTAAAAAGGGGCCGTTTTTGCGTTTTCAGTCTTACATGGGCCGTCATAATAATAATATACGATAATTTTTATTCATAATACAACTTTTTATAATTCTAATAATCTTTTGCGTTAGATTTCAACTCTTAAAATTGATCGTACGCTGTTTTTTACAGATATTAAATTTTGCCTTTGATTTTTGCGCAAAGTGTAAAAAATCAGTTTTTTCGATTTTTCACGTTCAAGGTTGTAATTTTTTTTTCATCTAATTATGCATTAAAAAAAAATCATGGAAATCACATGAAAACTGTGGAAACATCTAAACAATATCCGATAACACACATACATTTTGAGAATTAGATATAGGACGGACTGAAAATTCCAGAATATAACATGTTTAATAAACAAGGAGACTTATTTCGAAAGAAATATTCCTTTTCAAAAGAACGATATATCTCTGTAGAGTCTAAAATAAATAAAGACCCATTTTTAAAAATTGCAGTTCAAAAAACGAGCTGTAAATGGGTAACTAAATAAAACATCTTATTCTTATGTGTAATATAAAGTTCCTTTAAATGTAATTCCAGTTGAGCGCACATATATACATACATACACACACACACACACACACATATATATATATATATATATATATATATATATATATATATATATATATATATATATATAAAAGTGAACATTGAAGTCAACACTCAGAGGCGATATTGAGCACTTTATCCCATCAATATAGCACACCTTAAAAATATATTTCTTTATATACAGTAGCGTCCAAAACTAAGGCACAAAATTTTAAAACCTAATATTTGTTAGAAATAACAACTGTGAAAAGCTGAAATTTTGACAACTGGTAGTCGTTATCATCCACAACAACATACTAAAATTTGAATCATTTGCAAAGGATAGAAAAAAGAATTATAACAATTATTTATTTATTTTCAAAATAGGATCGTCCAAAAGTAAGGGACAAAATTGAGAAAAACAATGTAAACTGTATGCTATATTCAAATTTTTTGATTTCCTCTAAAGAATAAGTCTTACTTAGTCATTTGTAAACGTTGCATCAGCCGGCACCATGGCGAAACGCCAAAAACTTGATTACTCTGTGAGACAAGCTATTGTGAAGCTACACAAGGAAAAGCACACCATTAGAGAGATTTCAGAGAAAGTGAAACGTTCCAAGAGTGTTGTAGGCAGGGTTGTTAAATCCTACAATGATACTGGCAAAATAGTTAGTGCTTTTAAAACCGGCAGACCCCGCAAAACTTCGGCAAGAGAAGATCGAATAATTCAGCGTATGTCATTAAAGGACCGTTTTAAGTCTTGCACAGAAATTAAAAGGGTTATGAATAGTACCTCATGTGTTAATGTGTCAAGACAGACAGTTTCTAGACGACTGCAAGAAATAGGGCTGTTTAATAGAACCCCAGGGAAGAAACCACTTGTTAGTTCGAAGAATAAGAAGAAGAGATTAGAGTTTGCAAACAGGTATGTAATTTGGACATATGAAAATTGGGCAAAAGTATTTTTCAGCGATGAAAGCAAGTTTAATTTATTTGGAAATGATGGAAAAAACAATGTAAAGAGACGTATTGATGAAAGATTAAGTGCAAAGTTTCTAAGAAAACTGTCAAGTTTGGGGCGGAAGCGTCATGGTATTTGGAATGTTTTCTAGCCAAGGTACAACGCCTCTTGTCCGGTTACAAACTCGTGTAAACGCGCAGATCTATAAAAACATTGTTCAAGATCATGTTGTGCCAATCATACAGAATTCAGGTTTCGATAGGGCTACCTTTATGCAAGATAATGCCCCATGTCACAAGGCAAAGGTGGTAATGAGTTACCTTAGCGAGCAAGATTTGGAAATTATGGATTGACCACCGCAAAGTCCTGACTTAAATCCAATAGAAAATCTTTGGAAGACCTTAGGAGTGAAAGTTATGGAAAGAAATCCCACTAACACGGAGGATTTGTGGGTGAAGCTTCAAGAAGAATGGTCAAAAATTAGTACCGAGGATTGTCAAGAACTGATTCGTTCTTGTAGTCGAAGATGTGAAGCTGTCATTGAGAGCAAGGGCTCATTTACTAAATATTGATTCTACATGTATTTTTATTGTTTTTTTGCTGTTTACATTGTTTTTCTCAATTTTGTCCCTTACTTTTGGACGTTCCAAATTTGAAAATAAATAAATAATTGTTATAATTCTTTTTCTATCGTTTGCAAATGATTCAAATTTTAGTATGTTATTATGGATGATAACGACTACCAGTTGTCAAAATTTCAGCTTTTCACAGTTGTTATTTCTAACAAATATTAGGTTTTAAAATGTTGTCCCTTAGTTTTGGACGCTACTGTATATATATATACATATATATATATATATATATATATATATATATATATATAGAGAGAGAGAGAGAGAGAGAGAGAGAGACGGTGTAATAGTTAGCAAGCTTATCTCGGTAGAACATTTACGTCTGAGTAGTGACTTCGCTGCTCACTGGGTACCCCATACTTTCGACTATGTATCACATCTGAGCTACGCTTGTAAAATGAGTATTTGGCCATCTCGAGGGAGTGTCATGGTTAGCAAGCTTGTCTCGCTAGAACAATTATGACTGAGTATTGAGTTCGATTCTCACTGAGTATCCGATACTTTCGGCCTTGTGCCACATCTAATCTATGTTTAGAAAATCATTATATATATATATATATATATATATATATATATAGAGAGAGAGAGAGAGAGAGAGAGAGAGAGAGAGTAAGAGTGAAAGAGAATGTCGCATATAGACAAATACAGAAAACCATTTATATTAATGTTATGTATATTATACTTTGTAATTGCTGTTTTACTTTTCCCAAAGCGGTATACGTCCGTTTGCTCGTCAGAAAATGACCTTCAGAAAAAATATTTCTTTCTCTATTCTTTCCTGTATATATATATATATATATATATATATATATATATATATATATATAAACAGACATCTCATTTCCGTAACTTTTTCCTGAAATAAATCTAACGGAAGAAAAACATCACACAACTTTCTAACCAACATCTCGAATATATTTTTTTTTTATATTTTGTTATTTTAGTACCCTTATTTACTAACAAAATACTCGTAAAAAATGGCTGAATTAGTTCCGACACTTCAGACCACGATGGAAGCATATCCCTATGCTATACCCAGGATGAGGACCAAATTTGATCAGAGTGTAATATTTGTTCTTTCTTCCTCTTAAAGATATGAGAGAAGCCCTATCCCGGGGAATCAAAATCTCTGACAGCAAATCTCATATTACACTAAAGACGAAAGATTAGTGAATATCGATGCTAGTACGGCATTAGCCGGGACTTGGTAATTCTTTTTCCATTGTTTCGCTCACATTAAACTAACCTTGTGTCACATGCCGTCACTGTAGATAACTATCGATTAGAGTATCAGTTTCATTCCCTTCATTTCACATGCACACACACACACATACATACACACACACATATATATGTGTGTTTGTGCGTGTGTGTATTATTATTATTATTATCATAAGAGATTGGAACGTATCTGATGATTAAATGATTTTTAATCTCCCGAAGAAGTACAATCATAGCATTGAAACATGAAAGCTTTTGCGTAGCGATTTCAACATTGTATATCCTTTATAGTCATTTGGATAATATTGTTAAATATATATATATATATATATATATATATATATATATATATATATATATATATATATATATATATATATATAGGATTGGTGTATACGGAATAAATTCCGATAACTAACAAATACTATTCTTAAAACAGAGCTCAATACAGAGTAGAGCAAATATAATCATTTATTCGAAAATTATAACATAACTAACACTACCAGAAAATAAGAACGACACCTATAGTAAATTTAGAGCTAAATTTCTCTAAAATTCAAGAAAAC
>OZ010610.1:24992604-25030104 GCA_963932145.1 Acanthosepion lycidas
ATTGTGATAAATTATCCTCTTTTCATCAATAGTTACTATTCGATCAAGAAATCGATCATTCGAATTTCTCAGATGCAGTATCGAACACACTTCCAAAGTTCAAACAATGACTTTCGCTGAGAAGCCATTTATTGAGTTTCTTCATCTTTTTTATTGAAATGGTCCGGTATTATTGAAACCTGTTATCTGAGACATTTCTCTGACACTTAGACGTGTGTTTTGTTCGAAAAATGTTTTCAGACCTTGATTTTCAATAGTTGATGGACATCTTCGACCATCTTCATCTACAAGACTCGTCTCTCCACTGTGGAACTTCAGAAAATAGCGCCATGTAATCAGAGCATAAACAGATCTTTCATTTCATGCTCTCTTAACATCGGCAGCAGTTTGAGAAGCATTATGACTGTTGTGGGGCTCTCCCCTTTTTACATAAGATGGAATCGTCCAAAGTATACTTATACTGACAGAGAGAATACGTGTTAAGATACGTGGAGATACGTTGAGATACGTGGAGATACCTTGAGACAGGTTGAGAGATACAGAGACAGACACAGGGTGTTCTCAGAGAGTTATAGAAGAGTCCAGAGAGAGATGATTACAGCTTTATTTACAGAGACTTGTACATATACTTTCTACTAACCCGCATTCCTGGACTACTAATCTTCATTTGACTAATTCAAATTACAAGGTATAAGGCGATTAATGACAGAGATCAAAGCAAATATACCCCCATCTGCATGTTACAGATGTGGTGGATTCCACTGGAATAAAGACTGTCGATTTAAAAACAAGAACTGTTTAGCTTGTGGAAAAATGGGACATAAGGCATCTCAATGCAGAAACCAGAAACACACTAGTAGGGTAAGAACTACTAGAATGGATTACGAAGACAAACTAAACACAAGAAAATACGTGGAACTCGAGATTTTAAATAAGAAGGTAAAATTACAGTTAGACTAAGGATCGGATCTAACTATAATTAATTTACAGACATGGAGGAAGCTAAATAGACCGACCATGATGCATACACAGAAAATCGCCAAGTCTGTTACAGAGAGGCGTATCAATTTTGAAGGAGAAGTAATTCTAAACGTAAAATTCCATAGTAAAACGAAAAAATTGAAGATATTTGTAATGAAAGACACAGAAAATTTGGTGGGCATGGATTCGGTGCAAAAATATGACATATAGGATTTGCCCATTAGCTCATTTTGTAAGAAAATAGAGTGCGAACCGTCAGAAGCTACAAAATTAAAAGAAGAACTACACAAGCAATTCCCCGAAGTATTCTCGAGCGGTTTGGGACGATGTTTGCAGCTAAAATTGATCTAAAGGAAAATGCTCAGCCAGTATGCAAGAAAAAGCGAAACGTGCTTTTCGCAACCATAGAAAAAATTGACAAGGAGTTAGATAGATTGGTACAAACTGGAAACCTTTCAAAAATCGAATTCAGTGAATGGGCGGCACCAGGGGTCTATGTAAAGAAAAATCCGAAGAAACACGTGTTTGCGCAGATTTCGTGACTGAGTTAAATAAGGCTATCAAGAATTATCACCAAGCCCAGAGGAAATATTTACCAAGCTTAACGGTGGTAAGGTATTTTCTTAGATTGATTTAATCGAAGCTTATTTTCAGATTCCAGTAGAAGAATAAAGTACAAAAATTTTATGTATCAGTACTCCCAAAGGACTTTACAAATTTAACAGATTGCTATTTGGGATAAAAGTAGCACCGTCAATCTTTCAACAGACTATGGATACTATGCTCATTGGACAGAACTTTGCTAATGCTTACTTAGACATTTTAATCAAAAGCGATAATGTAGAACACGCAACGCATATTAAAAAAGTCTTTAAAAGAATTCAGGATTTTGGTTTTAAAGTGAAGGAGAAAAAATGCGATTTTTTTCTAAAAGAAATCAAGTATCTAAGCCATATAATCAATGAAAGTGGCAGAAAACCAGATCCAGATAGGGCATCTGCAATAAAAACTATTCCTGAGCCGAAAAATGACGCAGAGTTGCAAAGCTTTCTTGGTCTGGCGAACTATTACGGTGAATTCATTGAAAACATGCACAAATTGAGGGATCCCCTCAATGAATTATTGAAAAAAGATAACGAACGGAACTGGACGGAAGATTGTCAGAAAGCTGTTAAGGTGATCATGAAATTAACGTCTGATCTAGCACTAATGCATTTTGATCTCAAACTGGAAATTATCATTGCTAGTGACGCAAGCTCACACGGATGGGAGCTTGTATATTACACGAGATGCAGGATGGAACAAAGAAACCTATAGCTCACGCATCTAGATCGTTGTTACCAGCAGAGAGGAATTATTCGCAAATTGAGAAAGAAGTGTTAACTCGCTTCCACAGATACATATATGGAAGAGAGTTTACTCTTCAAACTGACCATAAACCTCTTCTCACTATATTCGGATCAAAAAAAAGGACTACCAATTTACACAGCCAACAGACTTCTGAGATGGGGAACTATATTATTGAATTATAATTTCAAACTAGAGTTCCTACCTTTGAAGAAAATTGGTCATGCGGATGTATTATCTAGTTTGGTACCTGCGAAATGAGAACATCTGGAAGACTCGGTAATAGCGGCTTTGCGAGCCGAAGACGAAATTAGTAAAGTTCTAAACAATACAGTAAGGGAATTACCAGTGACCTTGTTAGAAATCAGAAGAGAAGCTGAAATGGATGAATTCCTACAAAGTACAAAGAGAAAAATAGAAGAAAAAGAAAGAAATCTAGTGGAGTGTTTTTTCAATTTGTAATCACGTATTATTTTATAATGAAAGAGTGGTCATACCCAAATCTTTATAAAAACGAATTATGAAGGACTTTCATCTAGGACACCCAGGGAAAAATCGTATGAAAGCGTTAATGAGAAGTTTCGTGTATTGGCCTAACGACATTACTGAAATGGTGGAAAAATGTAGAGGCTGTGCTGCGGCAGCAAAGGCACCACCTATTATACAAAAACCATTGCCTAAGGTTTGATAACGGTAGATAGCTTTAGCAAGTGGCCAGAAGTTTTCAGATACAAAAACCCTACGACGGAAAACACTATTAGTTGTCTATACGAGTTATTCGGTTGATTCGGCGTTGCAGATTGCCTTGTAATGAATAATGGTACCCAATTCAGCTGGAGGGACTTTCATGAATTCTGCGCGACTTATCAAGTCAAACATTAAAATAGCAGCATACCATCCACGATCTAACGGGCAAGCCGAAAGTTTTGAGGACACGCTTAAGAGAGCCTTGAATAAAGCAGAGGACGTACCAACAGAAAGAGCCATACAACAGTTCCTAGAAGTCTACAGAATCCCCCCGAACGGAAACACACCATCTGGCCTTTCGCCAGCTGAAGTGATGTTTGCCCGCAAAATACGGTCTGTTTTTGATAAACTATTACCCAGCAAAAATAAAAACCGGCATGCACCGATAATACCTAAAGGGTCCTTCAGACCAGTCGAACGGGTCTATTTCAGTTCAAGAATAATATGGCATACTGGGAACCAGGTACGATAATGAACAGACTGGGGAATGTTCTATACACGATCCAAGGGGGAAAATTCACTCAGAGGAGACACATAAATCAGATACAGAAAAGACGGGTAGAGGAACCAAACTCGTCACCTTCCGAAAATGAAGACACGATGGGGGCGATTTTCGAAGCCTTCGAAATTCAAAAACCACAACTAGCCACGGAGATCAGAAGAACAAGCCGAAAAAGAAAATACACGGAACCACTGATAATAAACCATAAGCGAAAAAATAAGCTAAGGAGGGAGTTTTTTAGGGATCTCCCCGTTTTACATAAGATGGGTTCGTTCAAAGTATACTTATACTGACAGAGAGAATACCTGCTGTTGAGCTACGTCTCGATACAGTCTTTGACTGTTTGCGACGGCTGTCGGACTCTCTGCGTTAGCAGAGAGGAACCCGGACGAAGCTTTGCGGAAGAGCAAGGTTTCGTCCGGGGAGGTAGACAGGACCTGAACCCATCTAGGCGAGTTCAAGGGCTATATTTTTGGCCGAGCCTACGGGCTCGTAGATACCCACATTAAACCGGCATTGTGCCACATTCGGTCCTCGTGGGTGGATTGATAAATACTGAGATATGTCTCGATACAGTCTTTGACTGTTTGCGACGTCTGTCGAACTCTCTGCGTTAGCAGAGAGGAACCCGGACGAAGCTTGTGCCACATTCAATCCTTGTGGGGGGATCGATAAATACTGAGATACGTTGATACAGGTTGAGAGAATCGGAGACAGACACAAGGTGTTCTCAGAGAGTCCAGAGAGAGAGAGAGATGATTACGGCTTTATTTACAGAGACTTGTACATATACTTTCTACTAACCCGCATTCCTGGGCTACTAATCTTCATTTCAAGTCTGTATTCTTACGTTTAGTACACTTATTTCTCTATCTCAATTACTGGCGTTGTTTATTTATTTGTGCAGGATTCCATTCACGGAATCCACAACAATAACCAAACTTCATCTCATGCAAAAAAGTAAACGCATCTCTTCTTTTTTCATACTAACGATAAGGGATTGCAATAAAATCATTAGGAATAATACAATATATTTTTGTGAAAATATTACAATAAACACAAAAGGATTATTCTAGAATTATTTTCGATTTGTGAGTGTTAACATTTCCAAGTCCTCTCCCCTCAATAAATGCCCTATAAATTTCAACTATCTCTTTCTGTATCTGTCTATATCTCTGAGAAGAGGTATTATGATTATTTGTATTATTTACACAGTTCGGACTATTATCTTCATCTTCATTGTCATATTCACAACGTTTCGGACGTTGTAGGCCCCAGCCTTCTTCAAATGATTGGAATTTCGAAACGAACCCTTTATTTCGGTAGATTGTTCTAGTCCCATGCCTCCTCCAGATGTCTCAGTTATTTACCTTTAACTCAATTCTCCAAGTTTTGGTTAACCACTGCTGTGGCCTGGTAATGAACTCTTTGGGTCTAATCACTGGATATAAACAACGTCTTTATCCACTGTGTCATGTTCCCTTGAGGACATCTGTGTATGTATTTCTGTGACTTAAAAACCTAATGTCTCTCTCTGGCTCTAAATATGTGTCCTTTTTGTTTCTGTTTTCCTGAAAAGTCCCTTATTATTCACATCTTCATTCCATATCATTCCCAGCATCCTTCTGCACAAATATATTTCTCAAGTTTCTTAATCCTCTGTGTTGAGATTCTCCTGTTATATAGTAGAAACTATATTACATAGCAGTTCAGCGATTTTTCTTTGTTTCTAATACAATTTCCCTGTTCCATAATACTTCGCTTAATTAAGAAGCAGCTATTTACTAAAATTAATTTAGTTCATAATAACATTCAACAATACACATTATTTACATTATTCGGACTATTGTCCTCATCTTTGTCGCCATATTTATTGCAACGTTTCGGCCCTTCAGTATCTGTCTATATTTCTGAGATGATATATTATGTACACTATTTACATTATTCGGACTATTGTCCTCATCTTTGTTGCCATATTTATTACAACGTTTCGGCCGTTGTACGCTCCCGCCTTCTTCAGCTGGTTGGAATGTTGAACTGAACCCTTTATTTCGCTCACTATGGTAGACTGTTCTAGTTCCACGTGCTAGGTTGCGTTAGATCCAGTGACAGGATCCAATGTGTGTGAGTTCAATACCCGGCTAAGGCAGTGAAGAACTTTCAGAGGAAAATTAACAGGAGATAACCTATAACTGACATCCATTAAACATGGCATATGGAACTCGAACTGTCTGTATGAATCGATGGAGAAAAAAAGACAAAGAAGAAAAGTAAAAGTTAAATATTACTTTTGTCACAAACCAGGAGCACTATTTACATTATTCGGACTATTGTCCTCATTTTTGTCGCTATATTAATTACAACGTTACGGCCGTTCTACGTTCTGGCCTTCTTCAGATGGTTAGAATGTCGAACTGAATAGATGTCAGTTATCAGTTATCTTCTGTTAATTTCATTCTGAAAGTTCACCACTGGCTTAACCGTGTATTGAACTCACACTCTTTGGGTCCTGTCACTGGATCTAACAAACGCCTTTATCCACTGTGCCATGCGTCTTTGAAACCGCGATAAATTTAAGATTTTGCCCCAATATTCTGACGACGAAACGATTGCCTACTTGCAAAATAAGATGTTTTCACTTTATAAATGTATTAAACACAGTCCTAAAAATACACAACTATCTCACTCAATAAGCAGTTCTTGCATATTAATGGGGGTTTATTTGAGCTTTAAATAGTATGAATTGTGGTGGATCCGTGGTGGATTGTGTTAATCTTTCAACCAAGCAAGTGAATATTAACGTACGGAATTCCACTAGGCGCGAACAACCGATAACTGATGCCGGTGGCTGTCTAACTCTACTGGTGTTATGTGATTTATTAAGCGGCAAGTCTGCCATGTGGGCGGCTCCTCAGAAGATAACGTTGAACATCTCAGACGATTTGAAATCTTCTTAAGGTGATCTGTTTTTTATTCTTGTGGATCACGCCAGGAATTTTCTTTCGAGCAGATCACAACCAGAGTATAATGAATACCAAACTCAAAGAAAGAATAAAAGCACTTCTCTCTCGCTCTCTCACTCTCTCTCTCACTCTCTCTCTCCCCTTCCCTCCCCCTCTTTCTCCCTTCCTCTCTCTCCCCCTCCCTCTCTCTTCCTCCCACCATCTACCTCCCCCCTCTCTATCTCTCTCTCTCCAGGTTTTTTTTTTTCATACATTTTATTCTCTGTTCTTCGTCTGTGCTTTCTCTTTCGCCTTTTAAATGATTTTACTTATATTTTTTAATGAATACCAAACTCAAAAAAGAAAGAATAAAATCACCTCTCTCTCTCTTCCTCTCTCTCTCCCTTCCCCCTATCTCTAGCTTTCTTTCTCTCCCCCTCTCTCTCGCTCCCTCCCTCTCTCTCTCTCTCTCTCTTTCTCTCCCTCTCCAAGATTTTTTCATACATTTTATTCTTTGTTCTTTTTTTGTACTTTATCTTTCGCTTTTTATTAGGTTGGTGCAAAAATAATGTCGTTTTCTCACATATGTTACTATGTGAGAAAACGATATTATTTTCGCACCAACCTAATAAATGATTTTACTTATATTTTTCTTTCAGTAATGTTTAATAATCACGTCTCACAGAGCATTTTGTAGAGTGAGCCGAATTCTTTCTCTATGAGAATGCCATTACCCAACCGTGTTTTCTAACATCGTCTGGTGCCTTTATATAAAGCACTAAAGAATTAAAATGCACAAATACTTTTTCTTCTTTCTCTTTTTGCCCACAGGATATCAATTAACCAATTCCACCTAAGATGCTGAGTAAGATTCCCCAGCCTTTACTTATTCACCAACAGAACCACATGTCACATTGGATGCAACACATTTGTACTGATTTTCTATCTCTTTTTTCGAAAAAAAAAGTCACGTAAATACAATGATATTCCCTGCAACAACCTATGTTATATAGGAATAAATTGTCGCTGCTGTCACTTGAGTTTGAACATAGATCGCCAGTGAGCAAAAACAGTCGATTCCATTATTGAAGTAAATAGACCATGTGACCATAGAAGAAACGCATATATAAGAAGTCACGTTACGACTAATGATTGCTATTCCTAGTCTATCGCCTATTACTATTCGGATCGCTATTTCTACTCTATCATTATACGGACCGCTATTCTCTATTCTCTTCTCTACACTATTTTCTATACAGTGATTACTATTCGAGCGAGTATTATTTGACGTTGGCGTCTGCCTGTTCTTAGTTTTTGTTTAATATGGGCCTTTACCTGACGTAGACCTGTAATGATATTGGCCTTTCTGTGAATTTGGCTTTGCGTGATGTTGGCCTTTGTCCGATGTTGTCCTTTGAGCGATGTCGGCCTTTGCGTGATGTCGGCCTTTGCAGCTATTGGACAGAAATTTATTTCTTGTTAATACAAACATTATTGGGTCCATGTATTTGAGATGGCAACCTTGTTTTTATTTTTTATTTTCTTAACCAATGAAAATAACAACCGGTCTAGATTGTGAAGACATATATCTATGCTGGTTGTTAGTCTTTCGTTGTTGTCATGTGACTATATAAGGTAAGTTGTAAATATTTCTGTGTACTCCTAGATTGCAAAAATTTCTTTATCTTTTATCTCCTAAAGTGGAATCCATGTTCCCATTTGGTCTGGGAGCAAAACGATATCATTTTTTTAGGATTACGAAAGGACTTAATGCTTGGCAGCTATTAGACAGAAATTTATTTCTTGTTAATATAAACAGTATTTTAGTGGTTCCATGTATTTTAGATGGCATCCCAGTTTTTATTTGTAGTTTCTAAATTTGTGAAATTAATAACAACCGGCCTAGACTAAAGAAGTCTTACTAAAGAAAGATTGTGTCTCCAATAGGAATCAAATCCTTTCTCATCAGGGAAACCGTTTCTATAGCGAAAACGTTCCATTACCAATTCGGCCACGGGGACAATGTTGATAGAGAAAGGTATGAATAACCTATTTAAGAAATGCACATTTCTTGATAGGACTTCTCGAATCTATATCTGCTAGTTTCAGTTTGGTACCCGAAACATAGCAGCAGGAATTCTCAGTCTAGGTCAGTTATTAATCTAGTCTAGTTGTTATAAATTCTCAATATAGGTCAGCTTTTATTAATCTTACCGTTTCAGAGAATTTAAAAAAAAAAGCGATAGCAACTTAAACACATGGACCCACTAAAAATCACGTTTATAATCATAAGTAATAAGTAATAAGGTTAGATAGATTTTTCGCCTCAATAACACTACAGAGTCTATACTAAGAAGGCATGCTGGAGTAATGGATTGCGGCTCTGATTGAGAAACCGGAGAGCCAAGTTCGAGTTCCAGTTGAGTTCATTATATTCCCAATAACATTGAGAAAGTTATGCATCTAGCTCTTCTCCCCCCCCCCAGCTATGAGTAAATAGTATGATAGACTGGGTTCTATAGCCTTGGATGGTAACCGGTCTATACAGATGAGGAAAGGGTTGTTCGCATTGATTCGATGAGCCCTACTACTGTTGACTAATACGCCCACTTACAAAAAAGTGTGTACATAGAAATAGGCAATACAAGACAAGCAATATATTCAAGCTTCTTTTTCCTCAAACTGAATCTAATGAACAGTTGTCATAATTTTAATAGACTATAGACCACTTTAGGATCGGTGATAGATTTTCATGAGATCCCATTCTACCTTTGGTGATCTTTCAACATAAAGATTCAAAATCAATTAAAAATAAGCCAAAGAAAACGACCATCATATAAAACATTCTATAGACACCATTGCGTGATTTTTGGCAATTAACTATTTTCAGTATCTGTCTATATTTCTGAGATGAGGCATTATGTAAACTATTTACATTATTCGGACACTTGTCCTCATCTTTGGTGCCATATTAACTACAACGTTTCAGTCGTTGTACGCTCCGGCCTTCTTCAGGTGGTTGGAATGTCGAACTGACCCTTTATTTCGCTCACTGGGGCATATATATATATATATATATATATATATATATATATATATATATATATATATATATATATATATATATATATATATATATTAAAAACTTTTTTATGTTTAACGTTCTTTTTATAGATACAATTATTTAAGTAAATTCTCTGTTTATAATAAACAGTATTAAATAATATTTACCGGCCTGAATGTCCGAGAAATTTTCATTGAAAATATTCGTCCTTTGACAGGATTCGAACCTGCATCCTATACGGAACCGCCATTTAGCCGGGCGTGCGTTCGGTTGGCAAGGTCGAATTTACTGCTTATAAACCATGACCTTGCCAACCGAACGCTCCTTTGTGGCCGAATCTGTTAGGCACGCCCGGATAAATGGCGAATCCTGTCAAAGGACGAATATTTTCTATGAAAATTTCTCGGGCATTCAGGCCGGTAAATGTTATTTAATACTGTTTATTATAAACAGAGCGTTTACTTAAATACTTGTATCTATAAAAAGAACGTTAAACATAAAAAGTGTCTTTAATAAATAAATTGTCGGACTTTGTCCATTTCTTAATGTATATATATATATATATATATATATATATATATATATATATATATATATATGAAGAAATATACTCTTAAGGTGTGCTATATTTATGGGATAAAGTGCTCAATATCAAAATAAAAATGAACATTGAAGTCAACACAATATTTTTGCTCTGATGTCATCCTGGAAAATAAGGAAAATTCATCAGCCTACAACAACCAAACCAAAACTTGCAAACTTTGCTTGGAGGAGAAAAAAGCTACCATTACCTTCCCAGACCAAAATAAATTATTAAATAAACGATCCGAGCTCATCTGAAAATGCAGACATGAAAATAAATTTTTACTACGTTACTTAAAAATCGAAAGCTGAAAAAAAATAAAATAAATAATAAGATTATATATATATATATATATATATATATATATATATATATATATATATATATATAAAAGGGAAAATTGAAGTCAACACTTCAAGTTCTGCTTGCGCCTGACATGAGTTTTCATGAAGTAATACCTCCAATTCTTCGTTTCGTATATATATAAACAAAGATAAAAACAAGCAAATAAAATGCGCGCAACATCACGACCTAACATGCGCAAGTGAGATATTTGCGTGGTCGTCTATGACGACTTTTACGAGCGCGTCAAAATAACGGCAAACGCGTTCAAGAAACTTTCATTGCAGATAGATTTTACTTAAAGGAACAATTAGTTAGCTTATCTTCATACCCTGCCTGGTGGCAAACGCTGCTGGTGGCGTCAGGGGTGGCGGTCCCTCCATAGCCACCCAAACCGTGATATCACCCCTGGTCGGCGGCTGATGAAGACAGGGTATTGCACGTGCTAACACACGTTGTATGTTAAAAAAAAATTAAAATATATATATATATATATATATATATATATATATATATATATATATATATATATATATATATATATATAAACATTAACAACATATGTGATGCAGCTAATAAGCCGTCCCCATAAATATCTACTTTCTTGAAGGAGAGGTCGTGTGGATGATCCTGGTTTAACAATCCAACTGAAAGAAATGGTGAAAATGAAAATGGTCCAAATATATTGTCATGATAATACAAGCACATAAACGTTTTTAGAAAAAAAAATCAGGATAGGCAAATATATATCGATTATTAAGAACAGACATCTGTAAGAGAACGTATTTGAATGGTTAAACAGATAAAAGTTGTTTTTTTTTCTTTCTTATTTTCTTTTTGAAGAAATATCGGAGAAACATGTAAACCAGATCCGAAATAAAATAAAAGTTCTCCAAGATGAGAACGATTCGGAGAAAATGGCTGATGATAACCAGAGCTTAGATGGTCGTCCTTGATTTTGTCCGTTCTCATTTCCGACACTACTGACAACTCTTCAATCTGCTGACCCGTTGTAACTGAGGTCAGTTCTTGAGGAGTCGAGCAACGCAGACAGGGAAGCAGCTTGGAAGAAGAATTTCTGGCAAGAATCCAGATTTTCTTGTTTACTTCAAACTGACAGCGAAATCCATCACCCGCGGGGTGAAACTCCAAAGGACAAATAGACTACGTTGAAACACTTCCCTTTCTTGAGAGAAAAGAAGACATCCTGTCTTTTAAGAAGATGCGGAACTATTGACTGTATTTCTGCTGTTGCAACCAGCAGTTAGGTTTCGATTTCTACTAAAAGCCACTTTAAGTATATTAACTTTCATCCAAAGTGCCATGTTCTTCAAGCTTGGTATTTATTAATCCACCCACGAGGATTAAATGTGGCACAAGGCCGGTTTAATGTGGGTAGCTCGCGAGCCCGTAGGCTCGGCCAAAAATATGAGCTTTGAACCCGCCTTGACGGGTTCAGGTCCTGTCTACCTCCCCGAAGGAAACCTTGCCCTTCGGCAAAGCTTCCTCCGAGTTCCTCTCTGCATTAGAGAGTTCGACAGAAGCCAGCCCGGATGATCACAAAGCACAGATACTGCACTTTGATCCTAACGGGCCGAGCAGCCATGTTCTTCAAGCTTAGCAATATTATGATATAGTTTTCCAAAATTCAAAAGTTTACTTTGTTTTGTTTCATAGATGTCAATGAAGACTTTTCGACCGATGTGCTCTTTGCAATTCTTTATTATCATCTGTGGTCTAGTACTGTACATGAATTATACAAACGAACATCTTTACCCTTGTTATTACTATCACTTCATTTGCTCTCTTAAATAAGATTTTCTCTTATTCTATAAAATGTTCTTGGTTTTAGTTTAATGCTTTTATTATGCAAATGTAGTAACTAGTACAGTCGCCCTTCGCTACTTCGCACTTTCTCGGTTTCATTTATCGCGGTTTTTTTCTGTTCCGAAATGCACTTGATGGAGCGATGGAAACCTCCAAAAGCCTCCTCACGCAGATGAAAAGACAATGCCAGAAACTGCCTATCATGATCACGATGGCATCTCGTCTGTAGTCACTTTATCACAGACGTGATGTGACTTTCCTCTTTCTTTTCTACAAGTACATTCATGGCAACTACTCTGAAAAAGTACTTTCAGTGGTAACCCAACACCATGAATTTACAAAACCACATGAGGTCTACTGTCACATATGGTCTGATCCCCCGCTATTCATCTCGATAAAATCCTAAGACAGATATGCAATGTGATAGGTCCTGACCTGGCATCTCGACTCCAGTCACTTTCTCATAGACGTAACGTGATTTTCGTTTGTCTTTTCTACGAATATTTTCATGGGATCTGCTCTGACGAGCTATTTTCACTTGTGCCATGACTGCGTGAATTTAAGCGTGCTACTAGGTTGGCATTTCGGTCCCATCCTTTCACTGTCGAAACAGTTAAATGTAACCGTGGTTTCTACTAAAACAAATTCTTCTCTCGCACTTCCCGACAGTGAAACTTCCTTCCTCTTACTTGTTTCCCTGATACTCTTGTCTTCTCTTTTACTTTTACTCTTTGTAAACCCTTGCGTCCTAATGGCAGTCCCGCCTCAAAAATGCTCGACAGAACAGTAACCATGGAAATATGTGTAGAGATAGGAAAGCCACATCACGTCTGTTAGAATGTGACAAAAGTCGAGATGCTAAGTAAGGATCGATTACGTTGCAGATCCTCCTTTGGATTTTGTCGACAATCTCTAGATGAACAGCTGGGGCACCAGATGCCAACAGTACTTTGTAGATTAGTATATATGTAAGATAGACTCTGACGAGAAAAACCTTCTGGCACGACACAGTGAGACAACATTCCTTGCAGTAGATGCAGCTATTGATTCAATGTAGTTGTTCCACTATACGTCATTCGAAAGCGTATTGCAAAAGAAGGCTCAGTGAGACATTCTCTTGGTGTCTAGCATCAACCATACTAATGGAGGGCAGGGATTTATCTCTGTCGTGGCTGAATGAGAGCAGTTTCGTTTTGGAGGCATTAAAATTTACAAGCCATTTCCTACCCCAGTTAACCACTGGTTGAAGGTCCTTTTTGAAAGCAACAGCCAGGCTGACTTCATATATATATATATATATATATATATATATATATATATATATATATATATATATATATGAAATATAAAAGGCTCAAACACTAATATTCCATGGTTATAATTTATTACATTGGAATCGTAATTACGATCGAATTCATCAGACCTACAAATTTATAGGTCTAATGATTTGGATCGTGATTACGATTCCAATGTAAAAAATTATAACCCTGGAATATTAGTGTTTGAGCCTTTCTATATTGTATTCTTACTCTGTCCTGGACATTGAGTTCTACCTGGATTCAATTTTATTGGTCAATTATATATATATATATATATATATATATATATATATATATATTGAACACTAGTATTATCTATCTATCTATCTATCTATCTATCTCTCTCTCTCTCTCTCTCTCTATATATATATATATATATATATATATATATATATATATATATATATAGAGAGAGAGAGAGAGAGAGAGAGAAAGACAACACTGAATTCAAAAACGGAGGGTTGTTTGGGAACGTTGTGACAAGTAGTGCATCAGGTCTCTGTATTCATTTCTTCAAAAAGTTTGGTTGGTTAAGCAAAAAATTATATGTGCTGGTGCCTGGTTATCGTCTCCTAGGAACCTCATACGTGGAATACATATTTTTTAGTTTATTAACTGATTTAATTGCTCAAATATCTCTTCTGAATCTTGTGAGCGGTGAATTATTTTCAACCCTATAATCTCTTTTCCACAGAGGAAACGATGACATCCCCTCGCTAATCTATCGTTATTTCCATGAAAAATGTACAGACTCGATATACTTCTTAGTTCGACATTTCCCGCCATCCCAGCTATGATCCACCATTCCAGCTGTAGAATGGGCCTTCGTCATTCTCATCTCTTTCCTATTTTATTATTAAGAAGCAAGTTCTACTCTAAGTATTCTTCCCGCAAATCGCTGTTATGTGGAATCGATGCTTTCACTTTTATTCCGTTCCTATACCGTTATTTTTCCCAAATATTCTCATAGACCGGGCTTCTTTTTCTTACGCTTATCCCAGTGTAGAGATTAGAGTTAAATCTAACTTGCCTGATGTTGAAACTCCTGCCGATTCTTGTCATCCTGGTCTACATTCACCGAAGTTTCTCTTTTCTGCTGTCCTTTCTTTATCGTATTTTGAGTGACACCTGCCCTCCTTTAAGGCAGAAAATGTTGAACGGTCTCCTGAAGAAGGGACTCGAGACAACGTAGGTATGGTTCTACAGAACGATGCTAAGGATATCATGGATCAAGCGTGCGAGCAACGATGAGATTTTAGAAAGGATGCAAACAAGGAGGAAGCTTATACTTAAAACCAGGAACAGGCAGCTGGAATTTCTAGGACTCGTAATGAGAAAGGATTGCTTAGAGAATCTGATACTCACAGGTCGAATAGAGAGAAAGAGAGACAACACATGACATACCTAGCGGGCTTAAGAGGTATATGATACAACATGGGCTGGGGAAAATAGTAAAGGGACAAAACTTATTGACAGCTACAAGGAATAGGAGAAGTGGAGAGCCATGATCGCCTACTTCCTTATTTATAATTCTCTCTAATGTATCTAACTTTTTTTTCTCTTTTCTTTAGTCATTAGTCATTATTTAGTTACTAGCAGCATCGCCCGGCGTTTCCCGTGCTTGATTAAAAGATTTTACGACTCATACAGCAATCGCTATCACTTGACTTAAAATATTTTCCCCTTCCTTGCCTTTAAAGGAGTGTCCTTTGCCGTGCTGATGTTGCTACATGCCTTACTTCTTGCCTCTCTCACACTGCGAATTTTTCCTAAGCTCTATACTAAACATTAAATCTGTTACGAAAAAAGAACTAAACAAAATCAACACAAAACGATCAGCTTTAAAAAAGGACTCGTAACTGGAAAAAACGAATGAAAAGAGAATGTTAACAACAAATACTTTTTTACACTCAACCCAGTTTGGCGGAATCAGAATCAACGTTGATTGTAAGCAAGCGAATGAGCCAATTGGAGTAAAGTGCCATGCAGATTTAAAATTTCCCACTTGTGACGAATGCAGCTATCGATTTTTTTGCATGCTAGCATGCTAGTTAACATTCGTGTCAGACAGCTGTTGGATCTCATGCTGGCCAATAGAATCTTCCTGCCTATTCCTGGCAGCCAGCTATAGGCTCTCACTCTGGCTAGTAGAAAATGACCGCAAACTACATGAAAACTGCCGTAGAAGCATGAAAAAAATCGATTATTTCCACTATCGATGGGAGTTGGGAAATGCAAAGTCGGTCTTGGCCTTGCCGCTAACTATGTGCATGTAAATTTTGGTGAAAATCCGTCGAAAATTGCGGCCGTGCATTCGTTACACACACACACACACACACACATCCTGCCTTTTATAGATAGAGATTAGTTATTATTTAGTTATTAGTAAATGTTGGTCTAGTTGGCTTATTATTTAGAATCATCCGGTGAATATTTATAGAAACAGTACACGTAGCATATTTTCCGAACCGAGGCAGATTTTCGTCTTTGGGTTCAACGCCAGGAGGCCGAGACAGAATATGGTTTTCCTTAGTTTCATTAATAATTGTAATGTTTCTAAAGATGTGTATTGCCTTACCACATAATTAAACGAAAGACAGCTATTTAAAAAAAAAAAAATATGGACAGAGCTTTTCTTAGGTTATTGTCTATTCGTCATATTTATTACAACGTTTCGGCCGATGTACGCTCTGGCCTTCTTCAGGTGGTTGTTATGTCGAACTGAACGCCTTTTGGATTGTCGAACCAATGCCTTTATCCGCTATGCCAACTGTCCTCAAGGACACATGGCACAGCGGATAAAGACGTTGGTTAGATCCAGTGACAGGACCCAAAGAGTGTGAGTTCAATACCCGGTTAAGGCAGTGGAGAACTTTGAGAGGGAATTAACAGGAGATAACTGATAACTGACATGGCACGTGGAACTAGAACAGTCTACCCCAGTGAACGAAATAAAGGGTTCAGTTCGACATTCTAACCATCTTTAAAGATATATCACAATCTACAGAAACTGACATGTCAATGAGAATACCGTTTTTTTTTTTAATTACGATGCGATTAGATTTGTATGTTCTGTCTGTGTGTATTGTAAAGTACTATAAAATTATTACAGGTCATATCTCTGTAACGCGGTCCCCATGATGTTCAAACCAGTTTCTAGCAGTTTTCTTCATATTATTATTATTGTTGTAATTATTATTTTATTTCCTTGATTTTTGGTGTGTACACATTTCTTTCCGAGTTCCGCCCAGGGATCCAAGGTTAGAGATGGCATCATGGCATTTTCCACTGACAAAAAGAAAAAATTTACATATTCAAAGCCCTTCATAAAGTGTGGGCTGTACTCGTGAGAACAATTTTTGTATTTCTTTAAGGCATGGACTTCCAGGATTCCCTTCAATTAGGCTACTGGAATCTTTTTTAACCAATCCTAGGGCTCCAACTACAACAGGGAATGTTGATGTTCCTATGTACCACATTTTTGAGATTTCTATTTCAAGGTCCTTGTATATGACAGCTTTTTGAGTATCTTCAGAGATACATTGCAGTCTTCAGAGACTGCCATATCAATAAGGAAGCATTTTTTTTGTTTGTGATCTGGGCAGTTGGCTTTGATTGTTTTGTCAGTGTGTATTGTGTAGTACCATAGAAATGTAACAGGTTTTATCTCCGTAACTGGGTCTGGGGGGGTGTTCATTCATTATTATTATTATTATTATTATTATTATTATTATTATTGTTATTATTGTTATTATTATTTCTTTTGAGTTTCCGTTTCCGTTTATTTTACCACTGCACATGAAAAACAAAAGAGTCGGTTTATGAAATGATTTTTAAAGAATTTATTTAGTATATTCAATGTTTTTGGTTTTTTTTTTTCTAAATTATATAAACATTAAGAAATTCAGTTAACGTGAACAATGAGAAAAGCGTAAGAGGACGAGAAGACCTACCAAGGTTTATTATCAGCGGTCGTCAACTGACGCTACGCTGATAATTCTATCTATTCAAAGAGAAAATTGAACGAATTATTACAGCAAGTAGTCAAGGAAAGAAAATTAGTTGAGGAAATCAAATTGTAAGAAGTCAAAATGCATTGTTCTCATCGATAGGAACATATAAAATGGCGAATTATGTATTGGAGATACTCTTTGGGTAATACAATGACATTTATATATACATATATATATATATATATATATATATATATATATATATATATATATATATATATATATATAATTATTTATTCGTGAATTATAAGATAAATATGTTATAAAATTACTAAAAAAATAAACATTTTGTTTCAACACTTCAAATCAACCAAACCTAGATTGATTTGAACATTTTAAAACCCTTTATTCTACATTGAACATCATCACTTGATAAGACACAAGAAGTGTTGAAACAAAATGGCCATTTATGAAGTGATTTTATAAAATTTTTATGTTATAATTTTCGAATAAGTTATGCTTTACTCTGAATTGAGCACTCTTTTAAGAATAGTATTTGTTGGTTAATGGAATTTATTCCGTATACACCAAACCTATACTTGGATATATATATATATATATATATATATATATATATATATATATATATATATATATATATATATATATATACAGCGGTATGAATATGAGTTTGTAAACCTGGGTTTTACGCTTTTGCGAACATCAGACAATGATGATGATTGCTAAAGCGTGAAACCCACGTTTACAAACTATTATCCATACAAACGAATATATTAGCGCTACCACAGATATTGAGCACTTTCTACTAAGTACCGCGCATATAATCTATCTATCTATCTATCTATCTATTAGGTTGGTGCAAAAATAATGACGTAATAATGTCGTTTTTTGACGTTAGAAAATAAGTCAAAAAACGACATTATTACGTCATTATTTTTGCACCAACCTAATATTTATCTATCTATTAAAAATCCAAAGTTACCTCCTTCGGAATATAGCTATTTCGACTCACAGATTTTCTTGGGGACCTTATGAATTCAGAGATGTTAGGCTCCATTTGTCAAGGACCGTAAAAGCGTAAAACCTAGGGTTACAAACTCACAACCGTACAACTAAGTATATCTATATCTATATATATATATATATATATATATATATATATATATATATATATATATATATATTAGGTTGGTGCAAAAATAATGTCGTTTTCTCACATAGTAACATATGTGAGAAAACGACATTATTTTTGCACCACCCTAATATTTAGAGGAATTATCAAAACGAATGAAAGTTAAGAGAAGATGGTTGTTAAAAATCAAACAGGAAAATAAAAGATATTAAATGACAGATCGACTGTAGAATAGTTTCTAAAGTTACGTATACTGTTAAACACACAAAGAAAAAGTAAACGTAAGAAACGAAATAAGATTCTATCAAGAAATGGAGAGATCAAGAAAACCTATAAAACTTACCAAAGTTATAGAATAAGATACAAGAAACCCAGAATATATTCAAGAATAACGTAAAATGGATTAAGAACACCAGAGAGATAGCTGAACAGAAATGTAGGAACCTAGAAAAAATAGAAAGTCTTGAAAGAAAGAAAAAATGGAAATCCTCACGAAGAGATAAGTTGCCCAAGTTCGGGTTAAAATGATTTTTCTTTCTATTTACGCACAAATCATTAAAAGATCTGTGCAAAAACACAACAGTATGACGATAAACTACATCTGTCATGAAGACCGCAGGATGTTGGTGTTATTGACGAATGTGGAACCAACTCTTTAGTGTTGCTTCCCCGGGTGGTAGCACCTGTTAGGGTCCTTGCTATTGGCAAATCGCTTCAAGCAAAACATTATGAAAGTAGAAATAGATTTTATAGTAAAAATGCCAGCAATACATTTTTACATAAAAATTACCAACCAAACATTTTATCTGTAGTTGAAGCCATAAAATTGCGTTCAAAATATTCAGATTTCAACATTAAATAAGGCATAGAGGTTGATATGCAGCTAAAAATGAACCAATCAACAAACTAAAAACGAATAATACTTTAATTCTGAACCAGCTGGATACCTAAATTCCATGTCACAAATTAGAACACAACAGAGGATGATTTCTGGCTTAAGAAACTTGTATAACATGGATGATTTGAAATTGTTTCTAAAAGAGACAACGGCTATATAAATGGATCAAAAAGAAATTTACAAATATCTTGAAATCAAATAAGGATACATGATTCATCGGCCTTCTCAGTGCTCTTAGCAAACCTCTTCTAGTTATAATCACCAACGTTGAAAACTGTATCAACAGCATATTTTATTGTATTCAAATTATGCCCATCAAAAATAAATCCTTGTAAGACTTTTAGTTCTCTCGGGATAGCCTCACTGTAAAGGTTGAATAAGTTCAATGGGAAAACGCCATCTTTGTTTGAGACCCCTTTCTATTTTTGTGTATATATTGAATTCATTTTCTACACGTATGCAGGTGGGGTGTTTCCAATATAATTTCTGGATTATTCTAATACCCTTCTCAAATAAATGAAGCAGCTTCAACTATTCTTTGCGGCGTACCTTATCAAATACTGTTTACATAATCTACAAAAGATAGGTATACATACTTCTGCATTTGTAATGTGGTTTTTGATGGCATATAAATATCATATTTCTTGTTTCAGTGTCAAGTAAAAGATTACATTCAATGATTCGAGAAAGTCGAACATTAAAATAATCGAGAAAAAATGGAAGACGAAATATCAAGAAAGAAGGAAAAACCATCGAACAGAATGCAAAACTTTCGAGCTTAACCAAATTTAAAGACAATGAAATATTAGACGGTCATATGATCCGGATATAGACGGAAATCTTGCCTACCATTAGTTACAGTGTTGTGGCTGAAAATAGAAAAAGAAGAGTTTATCCTAGCAGCTCAAGGACAAAGCTTGCTAATAGAATCTTGCCGGACATATATTTTAAAGAATGATGTAGATCAAAAATAATTTTTCTAAACTGAAGAAAAGTTTGATCAGCGATCTGGCTGCTCTAGCCTAGCGACAAGTAAATTATATTATAGATACGATAGGATAGAGAAACTCTTTCATTAGAAAAAAGGCCAACATTATAATTTACCCTAAAAACAAAAAAACATAACAGTTTAACTTCGCTCTGCGAATTCACCATATATACCGATAGAAATATACGATAGAGCAGATATTGTCATAAACGGCTTCGACGAATATATCTCTCCTCGATTTCATATTTTTTATTTATACTATTTTCATGTGGACTATTTTCCTCATCTTTGTTGCTGTTATCACAACGTTTAGACATTTGTGCCGTCCGGCCTTCATCAGATGTATACCGACTAGAATAACCTACAGTGAATTCTGAACTGAATCCTTGATTTAATAGACGGGAGTTGTGTGTTCACGTTCCTTTGATCATGTCTAGGGATGCCCTGTCTTGATCCTTTTTTTAGTACTGCTTGGTCATTGCTTCTCCTGTTTTATATTAAGTCCAAATATGTATTTCCCGGATCAATGATTAAACCTGAAATTACTATGTTACTAATGTCACGAACCAACATTTTAATCTACTAGGTTATTGTCCCGTGGGAAAATTCTATGTGTGAACTTGAAGGCTTTCTCTTTAAATCTCTAAGCAATATTTGTCGTTTTACTTCGCTAACTTTGTCCAGCCATCCTTTTACACAAACCCGGGTGTTGTTTATTTGCTGTTTTACTCTTTCTCTTTTGTATAACATTCGTTTTTTATTAAGTGTCGGAGAAATTCTAACAGTCTCTTTCTGATTCTAATTAAAATGCTCTTTTTGTCCCCCACTTCCTTTAACTTTTCTCACTTCTTACATGTTCCGATTAAGATATTCTCAGCATCCTTCTGTAGAACCGCATCTCTGTTGCCTGATATCTCCTCGTTGTCTGTAAGGAAAATGTCCACCATCAATGCAATATAGCACGATTAATATGAAATAGTACTTCAGAATTCTTTACTTTGTTTCTAAAGGTTCTTGTTTCTTTGTTAAGCTTTTAAAAGGCATCTTTTGCTATTCAAATGAGCCTTTGCATTCCGGTGTTGTATTTTTCGTCATTTTCCTGATATTTAAATTACTGTAATTGTTTGTTTTTAGAATCTCCAGTTCGTACAAAATTTCTTTTCTTGCTAACAGTGATACATTCATGCAGGAGAAATCCCACCACCTCCGTCCTATCTTTCTTCTACATACGAGGGTCGTTCAAGAGGTTGAAGAAGTAAGAGAGTTTTTCACTATTTTTCAATATAGCTCCCCAATCCTTCACGACAATGCACTTTGTCCAACGATCATTAAGAATTGCCATCTCATTGCGAAAGAAGGTGGGGTCCTGGTCTCCCAAAAACTCCTCTACAGCACACATGATCTCATCATTATTTCCAAAATGGCGACTACGTGAGATGTGAGTTTAGGAAGCAGGAAGAAGATAGTTAGTAAGGAGGATTCAATCCTACAATAGGCTGTTTCCGCTCCTACAACCCGAGGCAGTGTGAACGGGCGCGTTATCCTGAAGCAAGAGTAGACCTTCCCTCTGCGTTTCGACTTTCTTCAGTCTGAAATATAGTACTGTCCATATATATATATATATATATATATATATATATATATATATATATATATGAATAAAAATGACAACAGGAAAACTAGTAATTGCTGACGCGTTTCGTCCAGTGCGGACTTTATCTGTGGACGAAACGCGTCAGCAATTACTAGTTTTCCTATTGTCATTTTTATTCATAAATATTGTCTTCTCTACTGGTTAAAACGGAGAAATTATATATATATATATATATATATGTGTGTGTGTGTGTATTCATTTAATTTAAATATTCATGGAGACCTACCGGACACTATTCGTAACATACTTGTTGACAACACTAATATAATAGCATCATCTACATGCAAAAAATAGGCTAAAATAATGGAATCCTTATTAATAAAAACAAACAAACCAACACTTAATAATATTAGCTTTAAACATGGACATAATATCTTGAACGTGTTTTGAAAGAATGAAAACCTTTTTATAAAACATACATACAACAAACTATTTCTTATTTTAACAGTTAAAATATAATCCTTGAAAATGGCTAAACAAGAGCCGAAAATTAATTATTCAAGCGAAATTCTTTTTGGAATAACCAATTCCTGAAATTTACGCGTTTTATAAGCATATTCATTATTAAAATTAAAATTACTATGGTAACGGCAAGAGCAATTATTTAAAGAAAAGGGGACTAAAGTACTTTGGATTATTTACCTAACGAGTTCTTTCCTATTTTCTATATATTTTTACACACACACCTACACACATATATATATATATATATATATATATATATATATAAAGAAAGAGCAGTAAGATCCGGTGTTCTTATAGATATTTTTATTTTTACAAAATAGTGCTCAATGTAAATTTACAGAGCATTAATATTAGAAATTAACTGATTTAAAAGATCTTTTTTTCTAACCATGTTTTAAAAATGGAATCTAAAAGCTTCCAATTTAATTTTGTAATTAAATTAAAGACATTAGTTCCATTTCATCCTAAAGCGAATTTTGCAGAAACTTATTTTTAAATTTACTGTGTTTTAAAGACACGGCAAAAAATCATAATTTACAGTTTTCAAGGATACAGAAAAATCCATTCATCCAGACACCACCCCTTTTCTGGATGAATGGATTTCTATAGGATGAAATTTCTTTGATTTAATTACAAAATTAAATTAGAAGGTTTTAGCTTCCATTTTTGAAATATGGTTAGAATTGTGTATCGAAAAAACATATTTTAAATCAGTTAATATATATATATATATATATATATATATATATATATATATATATATACATATATACCCCTTTTGAAAGTAGTCTCTCTCTCTATCTCTCTCTCTCTCTCTCTCTATATATATATATATATATATATATTCCTTTTTCAAGTAGTCTATCATGATAACACCTTCAGAATACCAAAACCAGAAGCGATCACCTTGCCAACTGACGCTGTCTGCTTGAATTTCTTCGCGGTGGAGAACCAGGGTGTTCCCGCTGTTTGCTTTGAATATTTAATACAAGTCCAAAGTGCTAAATCCAAGTTTTATCTTGAGTTACTAATCTGGGATGGAAATTCTCAGGCTCTACCTGGAAGAGGGTCAGAACTGTCCTGGAAATGTCAAGCGTTTTCAGCTTCTGTTCAGATGTCAGCATTCTTGGAACACATAATACAGCTTGCTCATCACTAAGATCACAGTTAAAGCAATATGGACCGAACCAGAACAATGTCTATCGACTTAGCTATCTGCTGGGCAGTAATGCGTTTGTCATTCAAAACTATAAGGTAAATGGCATCAACTTGTTCATTAGTTGCTGAGATTTTTGGACGACCTGACCGAGGGTTATCGTCTGTGCTGCCTTTGCCCCGATTGAATTCTGGGGCCAAATTCTTCACAGTTGCAAAAAAAGGGAAGTCATCACCAAGTGTTTGTACCATGTTCTCATGGGTTTCAAAGGAAATTACTTCTGTGGCTATCTAACATATTAAGTTTATCAATTCAAAGTTTGGTTTAAGACAAGATTCTAGAAAAATTTCTGGTCATTAAATTGACTCAAAATGGGCTGGAGACAAGATTCCTGAGAAACCCTGGCCATTAAATTGTCTTAGAAAGGAAAAAAAATATTAGGTTGGGGAAAAAATAATGACGTAATAATGTCGTTTTTTGACGTATTTTTAACGTCAAAAAACGACATTATTACGTCATTATTTTTACACCAACCTAATATGTATTCATCTTTTAAAGATGTCTTAGAAATCGTATTGCTACACTCATGAGGAGGTTCCTTTCCTGGAACATCTATTAGGACTACCAGACAGACAGACAGACAGACACGCCTAAGGTGAAACACGTACATAAGATCTATGCTAAAGACGCTGCAGAAATGGTCTACGCGTTCTAAAAAGCATGTGACTCCTCATCTCATGATCAAATAAGACGAAAAATATAGATTATTTCTATCACATCTGGACCGGAGCTGACCGATCTTTATTTTCCAATTTCGACCGTGTTCAAAAGCGTTCGCACATCCTTGTGGGTGATGAATTTTTCCCACCCTTCAACTCAACCCATTTCCCACAGACGAACGATTGTTAACCTTTTGCTACTTTCCCGCTATTTCCATGCCAGATATTTAGACAAATATTCAAACTTCCTTGGTTCCACAAGTCCAGACCTTCACATCTAGGAACCGCAATAACACGTCGACTCACACTCATTCTCTTCATATTCCATTAGTAAGAAAGAAGTCCCATTCAGACAGGTTAGTCACTTGAACTGTTGCAATCTGAAACGGACTCCCGAAAAGATGTTTCCTTGATAGACTACACTCTTAAGCTCTTCAAGAGGATCAACTCTTATCTATCCTAGATATTCTCATAATGCATGAGATTTGCTCCCACCCTGTATGCTTTTACAACATACCCATTTATTAACCCAGCAGGGCTCTTGGGCCTTTTATTAGGTGAAAAACGATAAAGAAAACTGATGGTTTTATCCTATGTTACCTTGTCTAGAAGTTTCTGTAGCTTACTTTCTGTTGCTGCCATCTGTATATCCGTTGTTACTGCTTGATAACATCCTCCCAAAATAATATTTTTGCTTAAATTCAAAATAGTACATTGATTTCCTTACCGATAAAATATATTTCAATAAGTTCCCAGGAAAAATATCTTTAACAGGTGAAAGGTTGTATAAATGATTGACACAACCAACAAATAAAAAAGCTGGATTTTAAACCTCAAGAAACAAATGGAACTCTATCTCGTCCGCTACTTAAAGATAGCATAATAAACGGAGATGAAAAATATGCATTGAATGTGCAGTTGAGGTTCAAGGTGTCTGAAAGGTCAATGTTAAAATTTAAATGTTTCCGTTGGCCCTGGCATCATTCTGCATTAGAACAATGTCAGATTATTTGTAAATGCAGGGCAGGCACTCACCACAATTATGGATTCGCCTCGTAAAATCTAGATGACGAGAGCCTGGCAGTTTATCTATCTATCTATCTATCTATCTATCTCAGTCTATTCCTATATATCTATTTCATTCTTTTCATATCAATCTATCTCAGTTTGTTCCTATCGATCTCTCTCTCTCTCTCTCTCCATATATATATATATATATATATATATATATATATATATATATATATATATATATATCTTTCATTCTTTTCATATCTATCTATTGCATTCTTTTCCTATCTATCTACATATATCATTCACTTCATATCTATCTATCTATCTATCTATCTATCTATTTAATTATTTTAGTATCAATCTATCTCAGTCCGCTCCTATTTCATTATTTTCATATCTACCTGTTTATCTAAGTCTGCTCCAATATATTTCATTCTTTTAATATCTATCTATCTATCTATCTATCTATCATAAGATGTCCTCCAATTATTATGAAGAGTCTTTGCCTCTAACGTCAATCAAGATATATTCCTTAGTTCCATAAGTTCAGTTATTTAGAGCTAAGTCTCACCATGCCTCGTACAGAAGATAGAATCAACCACATTACTTTCATATACCGTTGGTAAGGAGGAAGTTCCAATCGGTCAGATTCTTCCTCCGGATTTATTACAGACTTCCGGGTGGATGCTTCCTGCTACAGTCTTCAAATCTCGAGTTATCTGCTATACAGGATGCGTTCTGTAAATTGTCGCCTTTGTATTTTTTTGAAAATTTCGTGCATGCGCGTTGTTTGTTTTTAATTTTGTTGACTGCACAGTATAGAAGGATCAGATGGGTACCATCTGTGAGAAAAGGGCACCATGACGCAATTCACTCGGACAGAAATTTGGATTGGGCATGCTATACAGCTTGGCATCGCACCGTAAACCCCAATACGAAAATTTCAGACTGTTTCAGTGTCAATCTGAGGACAGTGCAGAAGATTAAGAATGAGTTGGATGAGTCTAATGTTGATTACGAAGGTGTTTGGAGTGATCGCTAGTAATGGCGACGTTATGCCGCCATTCATCTTTCAACAGGGCTACAGACTTAACACGGAGACTTTCATCAAGTGCCTTGAGGGGTTTGTGCTGCCCTGTGTAAAGAGGGTGGCTACTGGAAGGACCTATGTCTGGCAACAGGACTCTGAACCATGCCACACAAGCAGGAGAACCGAGTCATGCTTGTCAGACAATTTCTGCGACCACATCACCCCTCCCATCTGGCCACCTATTTTGCCAAACTGCAACCCCCCTGATTATTATGGGTGGGGCACAGTTGAGCGAGAGATCAACAAAACTCCTTGTAGCACCAAAGATGAATTAATGTCAAGGATTATGGCAGCATTGACCAACTTAAACAAGGGAGACTGCCCAGAAGAGTTGCAGGAGATTCCAAAGTCGAATGGTGGCCGTGTTTGTAGCTAATAGCGATGTTATTGAATATATGTTAACTTTAGGATTTCAAGATATTTCGTATTATTTTGGAGTATATATACGTATATTAAAATGAGTTGTCAGTATTATTTTCATTTTTGTGTTATTTATACGACAATTTATCCATCGTACCCTGTATATCCTATATATCCTAATAACCTGTAGTTCTTTTTTCTCTTCTAACAATCAGACAACAATTTCATTCTAATCCTCTACCTTGAGAGTCACTTGGGCCTTTTATTCTATAAACAATGGTATAAAATTCAAAATTAGCTTTATTTGCTGAACGTGATGATCTCTGTTACTTATCGGTGTGAGTTGCGTTTGTATTTGAAAAAAACGACATTAAATTTTGTGATCTCAACAGACATTTTCGCATTCGTGAAAAAAACAAGTGTTCGTAATTATTTTTCTTTGTGGAAATAAGATGAAATAATTGTATTTCATTGTGTGATGTTCTTAATATTGGAACTTATTGTTTCCTGAGACATCTTTGATATTATTTTCCTCGCCATCCTTTTATCTTGTTATCGAAATGTTTTTTTCCCTTTGATGGATCGTACGCTGCACATAAAGCTTTTGACACTCATTTCTAAACAATTTCTGTTTATAAATTACTTTTATTTGAAATGAATCTAATAAACTTGATTTTATAACATAATATTGGCATTTTGTTTTTGTGTGGCTTTTTTTCGAAGAAGTTTTGACGCAATGCTAAATGCAATAAACGTTCATTTTTTATTCAAAATTAACTGACTTACCTGTACTTAAGCACACTTTTGCTCGTTCTCTATCTCCCCCTCTCTATACCCCTACTCTCTATCTATCTATCTATCAATCAATCAATCAATCAATCTATCTATCTATCTATCTATCTATCTATCTATCTATCAATATGTATATATATATATATATATATATATATATATATATATATATATATATATATATATAATATTAGGTTGGTGAAAAAAATAATAACGTAATAATGTCGTTTTTTGACGTTAAGAAATACGTCAAAAAACGACATTATTACGTCATTATTTTTGCACCAACCTAATATATATAATTTACATATATATACATATATACACATATATATATATATACATATATATTCATATCCATCACGGTTTGCTCCTGTCTCTATCTATCTCTATATTTACATAAATACATAATTGATCATAATTGATCAAAATCGAATCAGGAAAGGACACTGGTATTAAAAATTGCTCAATTCAGGTGTAAAAACAATGGATAAAAATAACAGGTAGAGCTTTAAACGTCAAAGTTATATATATATATATATATATATATATATATATATATATATATATATATATATATGCAATTTCTATATAGTAAAATTGAAATAATCATAATTAGGTAATTCAGCGAGTCTAGACGAAGCCTCAGAAAGCACTGGATGTCCTTTTCGTCCTATATCTGGAATTCACCAGCACCAGAGAATTGATACCCGAACAGTTACGATAGGAGGCAAACGCCATACGAACTGTACCAACTGTGACAGAGAGTAAACTAATTACACTTGATATAGCGCCGCTCGATCACATATTCCGTGGTGGAACCCATCCGAGTATCTCTTTTACCCATAGGACTGTGCCTCCACGCGCTACGACTACTATCCACAAGCAGCTCAGTCCAGAGCATTAAAAGCCGGTTCAAGCAATGATATACGGATAGAAAATAATCAGGAGTAGATGAAATAATGATAATTAATTAATTCACTGAGTCTAGAAGAAACCTCAACATATATATATATATATATATATATATATATATATATATATATATATATAATAAGCATTTCACCTCCAGGCAAGGAGGGAGGGCCACTAGAATGTAAGGAGTTACAGAGAGGGGGAGCAAGAGTAAAGAAGCATGACAGAGAAAAGGATGAAGAGATGTACGGGAATTAGATCAAGGCGTCTGAAGATGTCGATTGACATTGCATTTGAATATTTGAAGATTACAGCTATCAGGGAAGGAAGTAAGGGAAAGGTAGTTTCACAGACGGAAAGTACGAGACATGAAGCCCGCTAAATTTAGCAATTTCGACAGTGAAGAGGTGGAACAGAGATACCAACCTTGTAGCACGTTTAAATTCACGCGGTTTGGGAAGCAGCGAAAGTGACTCGTCGGAGCATATATATATATATATATATATATATATATATATATATATATATGTGTGTGTGTGTGTGTGGGTGTGTGTGTTTATCCCTCACTCACATTCTTTCCCTCATGCGCATGTAAAATACCGCCTAAAATAAAGGAAACATTAAAAAAATGAAAAAGCCAACACTTCATAATATCAAGTATGAACGCGGCTACATATCAATTAAAAATAAATATATCTTTGATAATGGCCTACAGAATAGCTTAAAAATTTTGGTTTTATACAATATTTGGAAAGATTTTATACATTTTATGTCCAGCAAAAGAAAATCCTATACGGGTACAATAAAAATTAAATAAAATCTTAATCACGATAACTTGTCTGTGTTCTTTAATGAAACCTATACAAAAAAAAGGATTGCTACCCAAATATATATATATATATATATATATATATATATATATATATATATATATATATATATATATATATATATATATATATATATATAAATATATATATATACACGACTGTAATGAGAACGAAAATAATATAAATTGTAACGTTCACAGCATTAATTCAAAAGTGGGCTGAATACCAAGAGTAGACCAATAATTATTTATTAAAGATTTTCATATACGGACAAAAAATTAATTATTTATTATAACTTTTACATACAGACAAAAACCACTTACTCAATATTATGTAGGGAGTACATGTAGAGGGTAAGTTGTTTTAATCTGTATGCAAAAGTTATAATAATTAAAAAATGCATATATATATATATATATATATATATATATATATATATATATATATATTATTAGGAGAACTCTTATAAGTATAAGAAACTATACTCGCTCGGAAAACCTTCAGTGTATTGATTTGCAAATAAACAAGCCAATACCAAAGAGAAAAAAGGTATAAAAAAAGAAAGAACCAAGAACATGTACGTTAACCGAAAATAATCGTCCAGGATACGAGTTCACGGCCCAAAGAAAAAACCCCGATGCGAGTACCCAAAACAACTAAATAAAGTGCTCAATACAATGAATAGAGAAGACCTAGTTAAACCTAGAGAGCCAGACAAACCTACCAAGGTTTCACCTAAGCGGATCGTCACAGAAGGCCGGCTTTTGTTATTAGGTTGGTGCAAAAATAATGACGTAATAGTGCCGTTTCTTGACGTATTTTTTAACGTCAAAAAACGACATTATAACGTCATTATTTTTGCACCAACCTAATATTTATTTTTTAATTCAATTGCTTCCCGTAAAAACAATTTTTGTATTGATAAAATTTCATTTTTAAATTCATCGTCTTTGTACACAAAGAATTCATATTTGCCTTGTGAAAATTCAATCTTAACTTAGAAAACCTACGGCGTTCATAGTAAGTATTGTTATCGTCTAATATTTCATGTTACTTTAAAAAAAATTACGCCGAAAATGACAGAATATGTTGAATTCTATTTCCTTAAGAATGTACTAAACTATTGAAAAAATAGTACCTTTGCCGAATGAATTATCATAAACGTTAGAGAATTATTCACATGTTTATCTCGTGGTTAGCTAGGTCCAGAGTACGAAAAATGTAGAACTACTTTTCCCTCTGTTCACAGATTCGGCTGCATATATGTATTTATGTTGAGATAGCAACATATTTATTATTTTGACTGTATATTTAGTTATACATATCACCGGGCAATATTTAGAAATTATAAGCCTTACTGTTTGGTTTATAAGAAAACAAACTTCTATAATAAAGGGTGATATAGTTGTATACAACTATTGACGATGTTCTAGAATGGGGCGTAAGACAAGGATATGTCTTCTCACTGAACTTTTTTAACCTTTAGAGTGAGGTCATCCTGAGAGAATTATAAGTCCCACCAGGATTCATTATTTCCTACCGCAGTGATACAAGATATGCAGATGACACAGTGCTGATAGCAGACACAGAGGAGCAACTTACAGGAAACTAGTAAGGGAAAGCGAGAAGAAAAGATTAACTATCAATTGTAAGAAGACGGAATGTAGGTTTATCAGCAAAAGGAACATCCCGGCTAAGAAGGGGTGACATTAAATTAAAGTAAGTAGAAAAATTTAAAAACCTACGAAGTATGCGGAAAAATATTATACTGAAATCCGAATGGTGAAAGATGCCTTACAAAAGGTATTAATAAACAAGAAAATTCCGTTAGAAACAAAGAAAAAAGTACTGGACTGTTATATAATATGGACTTATACGACGCTGGACAATTTCCTAACAAACGAAAAAGATTTGTAACAACATAGAGGTAAATCTACAGAAATATACTGCGAATAATATGGGCTGAACACGAGTAATGTGGAGGTTTTATGGAAAATGTTACGGAAAAAAAGTAGATCATACGTCCCTTTCATACTGCAAGAATGCCGAACCATTCTGTATTCATACTGATGTTCAGCTTGTACAAGACCCAAGAACCATGCGATGTAAAGAGGTTAAACGGAACAGTTTATGGTAATATGTAGGGAATATAAAGCTTGAGCCCAGACTTGAACAGGTCAAGATTGTTGTAATCCGGGAAGCATCCACTTGGGACTCGGGTGCACAAAGAAAACTTACCATCATAAGCTTCCCTGGCTAGATCAGTTACGACTGAAAAGTGAGTTCGATCCTCACTAGGTGCCCCCTATTTTCGGCCTTGGGTCACATCTAAGCTAAGCTTAGAAAATAACTGTTATGGTAATTTTCCCACGCACCCATGGACTCTCCCAGCTATAAATAGGAGACATTGCCTTCTTGGAGAAGGAAATTTCCAGCAGTCAGCTCTGACAGTCGTTGGAAGAAGTTACTCGAGTGCAACTTACATCTCACCAATAGAAGGGAATTTAATTACTTGGGGACATTTAAAAGAGGACTTGGATAATTCAAAAGTCTGTTTAAGGAAGAGAGTCAAAGGAAAAATTCCAATAAACTACATGACGAGCTTGTGTAAATACTCGACAGGACAGGGAATAGGAGAGATAGAAAAAGGCAAACATTGCTAAGAGCTTCAAGGTAAAGGACGTTGTGGAGAACCATCATTGCTTGTCTTACTGCGCTTTCCGATATAATTGCATTGAGAAAACATTTTATAATTAGTAATGAGATAATAGAAACGTGTTTAAAAATAATTTACACGCTCCCAAATTTTCTTTTCTTAAAAAAAAAAATGGCACCATGACTTATTAACTCTGAATGTTTACTTTGACCAGATATGTATTTGGGATGCAATTGACCCGAGATCAAACTCCCACGTCTGGCCATGACCATCACCATTTATTAAATTTTGAGCTCAGAAATATTAGAATTGAAACGATTCACAACTAATAGAGCGCTTAAACGTCTTCATTCCGCATTTGGAGAACGTTTATAAATTTAAAATTATTTAGATACGACAGAATTTGGACAGACCACATGGTAAATCGTAGAAGAAGGAATCACATAATTACCAGAGTGATACAAGGGACCGCTTATTTTATCCTATGTATCATACATACGAGTTTCACTTGACGCCTAGGGTGAGCTTAAGTCCTATTAGTCGTTCAAGGCAAGGGACATCCGTGAGAGAAGGCTCAAGAGAATAGACGAAAATTCAGGGTTATGATCTGTAAATCTTTCAATTTATTACGTTCAATTAATTCTTATTCTTCCATTAAAATTAATAAGTGAAGCAATCTATTCTCCCCTACCTGCTTACATACAGAGGCATTTATTAATTACAAATTCACCCAGATAATTTCAAACCAGTGATCTTTAACGAAGCGGCCAAATCGTACGTATAATTACAATGGCTGACAAATAACATATAAAGATGTCTGTATTTTGATTGAGAGAGTTTCGTATCCGACCCATCCAGGTACACAGTTGAAAGCCCGGATTTCGAATGCTGACTTTCCGCATTGGGTACCTCGATGTGGTGTAATGGTTAGTAAGTTTCTCTGGCTAGATCAGTTACGACTGAAAAGTGAGTTCGATCCTTACTAGGTGCCCCCTACTTTCGGCCTTGTGCCACATATAAGCTAAGCTTAGAAAATAACTGTTATGGTAATTTACCCACGCATCCATGGACTCTCCGAGCTATAAATAGGAGACATTGCTTTCTTGGAGAAGGAAATTTCCAACAGTCAGCTCTGACAGTCGGACCGAACATTCTTGCTGTAAGTCTCTAGTTTGTATATGTTTCTATTAGTGTTTTCTGCTAATATATTTGTTTAATTCAATTCCTCTCTGGTATCTTTATTTCTGGTCCTAACAAGGTCACAACAATAACCTTTTGATGGAAAGCATTTATATTCTCCTTATTTGAAAGCTTTACAGATCATAACCGCGCATGCCCTAAATTTTCGTCTATCGCACTGAACGAGATTTCTCTCAAGAGTGTACCTTTCTCTTAACGACTCAATAGGACTTAATCTCGCCCTAGACGTCAAGAGAAACTCGTATATTTGACCCCGTGCTAAAGATACTGATAAAATAAGCAGCCACTTGTACCGCTCTGACGTAATTCCTTCCGCTATGCTTTACCTTCAAATGATCCCGATTAGACCTGAAAATGGGGTACGGCTACCATATCTGGCCTGGAGCTACCCAGTCTTCACTTTCTATGGACTCTT
The DNA here is from genome assembly GCA_963932145.1 of Acanthosepion lycidas. Classification (NCBI taxonomy): domain Eukaryota; kingdom Metazoa; phylum Mollusca; class Cephalopoda; order Sepiida; family Sepiidae; genus Acanthosepion; species Acanthosepion lycidas. The sequence goes on from OZ010610.1 coordinate 25,026,517, forward strand.
CACTTTATGGAGTCCAAAAGCGTCAACACGTTCTTGCGGGTAACTAATTATTTTCCACCGATTCCCAAAGACGAAACGTTACCTGCTACTGTATCGCTATTTCCATGGAAAATGTTCTGGCGGATTAGATTCCTTAGTTCCACCAAACTTAACCATCACACATAATACTCGCCACCCCTAATACACTGAATGTGAACAACCCTAATTGCCTTTGTATTCCATTAGTAACGAGTAAGTTCCACTCGAAGAGCTTCTTCCCGCCAACCGTTCCTTTGTGTAAACATCTGCCAGTGGGGGTGATTTCGGAACACTACAATCTTAACCTGTTCAAGTCTAGGGTTGGTTGATAAATTTTGTAGTGTGTTAATTATGTGTTCAATCCCCAGGGCAGGTTGTACCGACACAGAATCTGTAGAAATAGAACTAGCTATCACTGAGCAGTACTGAAAAAAGAACACGATATTTCAAGACATGAACAGCAGAAGGCGAAACACCTATCCTTTAAAGATGTCATAAAACTTTTGTTTGCACGATACAAGGCCTAAGAGCCACTCAAGATAAAGGGTTACTGAATGAGTTTATAAGATAAGAAGGAAAGAACTGCAGATGATGAGGGTCTCTAAGATAAATAACAAATTGTAGTGGTCAGTAAAGCAGATAATAATAATAATAATAATAATAATAGAAAGAATCAGTTTTAAAAACTCTTGAAACTTTTTTCAGTAACTCAATATGAAAACAGTCGGAATGATTGAAGCTCATTTGTTTATGAAAAAAATATAGTCGTCTCATTATATGATTGATAAGCGTATATTTTCTTTTTCAGTTTTTTGTTTTTAGTTGGTTCTGCAAAAAAAATATCTATTAATTTCCTCGATCGGCTAACTCACTTCTTTATTTTATTTTATTATTAATTTCCTCTTTTCAGTATTAAACTAATGCAGTTCTTTTTCATTTTAGCCCCCTTTTAATTATGACGGAACCCTTTACTGTAATGAAATCATAAAGTTTGGTTTTAGTAAGACAAAGGAGGCACGGTGGAGTAATGCATAGCGGGTCGGGTTGAGAAATTGGAGAGCCGAGTTCGAATACCAATTGAATCCATTACGTACTTGGGAAAGGTATGAATCCTCTTCTTCTACGGATACATATAAGGACAGACCGGGTTTTATAGCCTTGTATGGCAACTGGTCTACTGCAGAAAGAAATGACAACCTACTGTGGGTAAAAAATCTGCCTTGTCAGTCATGTATCGAAATATATATGATTGCCTAAGCGTGTATCACATATGGCACATAACTGACTGACTTTCCAGTTGAATCCATTACATTCACTTACATGCTAATACCCTTGAGAAAGGTATAAACCCTCTTCTCTCTCTCTCTCTCTCTCTCTCTCTCTCAGCTATGGGTAAATATCAGGACAGACCGGGTTCTATAGCATTGGATGGCAACTGGTCTACCGCAGAAAGAAATGGCAACCTACTGTGGGGAAAAATTCTGCCTCGTCAGTCATGTATCGAAAGATACATGATCGCCTAAGCGTGTATTATGCATGGCACATAACTGACTGAAGAAAAACTATCATTTATTCATTCATGTAGTCAGTTAGTGCATTTTGCACCGCTGTGGACACCACTCTCTTCAATATCACAATTATGTTTCATATTGACATTCAATGCAGAATAATGCAATTGCCGGTTCCTTTTGTATCGAGTATGTTGAGGTTCCCCTATCCCTTCTTTCAGAAGATCCACCGCTCACCGTTAAAGCCGTTGACCTCTGAGGCTCAGCTCCTACACCCAAGCTGGCGAGTGGACGATGAGAGCTTGACACAAGTGAGATGGGAAAAAAACTTCCTACTAACCGCATACAGTTTAGCCGGCAGACCCTATATAATGCTCATGTTGCTTTTGGAGCCATATGTGAAAGTTGGATGTTGGCCGTAGATCAGTACAGTTCTACATCACCGGAGTAAAACAGAGTCAACTGCTTGGCTTCAAAGGTAATACCACTGACGATACAGCTAATTCACCCCAAGAAAGATTTTACAAGATCCTAAATTCCAGGTTATTTAAACGACTCCCACGCTTATAACTATTTTCAAATAATTTTTTTAAAATTAAACAAGGGGAACACCTCTTTGCTTATCAGTTAAATTTCTATGTAAAAAATTATAAAAATATTATTTTACTATACATAAGTAATATTTGTAACGGGAATGCAGAAAACACGTATCTCCTTGTATTATTTTCCCGTAACAGTGATTGCGGACTCGGATGTGAGTCCGAGTAATAAATGATTAACACAAAACAGTATATAAAATAAGCAACAATGCATGTATTAAGAAAAGTATTACAATAAAAGAAGAAAACTGGTTCAGTCAGTGACGCGCCATGCGTGATACACGCTTAGGCGATTATGTATTTTTCGATACATGACTGACGTAGCTGATTTTTTCCCTCAGTAGGTTGCCATTTTTCTGCGTTAGACCATCTGCCATCGAAGGCTATAGAACCTGGTCTGTCCTGCTATTTACCCACAGCTGGGGGGAGAGGAAGAGGATTCATACCTTTCCCAAGTAACCTAAGTGAATAGATTCGACTGGAATTTCTACTAGGCACTCTGGTTCCTCAGCCCGAGAAGCTATCCATTACTCCACCGTGTCACCTCTTCTGGTTACATAAATCATTTGAATTAGCGAATGTGCGTTTGTATGAGCGTGAAGTTTGTGTAAGGCTACGTGATAGACACGTGTGTGTTTGAGTACAAAAGTTCACGGGGGTAAAGTCACATCATTGACTATGAGCGTGTCCCAGTAGGAGATACTTTTTACCCCACGTGCAACTAAAACTTACAGTTGTAAAAGAAGAAAAAGAATGAATAAGAATATGATCGCCTTTTTTCTAGGCTTAATGAGCGTCACCTAGCGACGGTTTTTAGGAAGTCAAGTGGGATAACCCAACTATTTCACAGATATCGTTATTTCATAGGAAATTTAGTAATCTTTTTAATCTGGACTCTCTCAGTATTAATACGCTATATTTTAGCATTTGGGCCAAACACGCAAAGAAAAACCAGATAGTTGTTACCGATGATAGAATGAACGGGGACATTGCCTGGTTAATATTAATTTCTTAGTTTCTTTATCCTTGACTCGAAATCTTTGTAAATATATTATTCCAGATATATTTTTATGTCGTCATGATATGCCATTTTTGCAGCGTTACGATAGCAAACACACCAAAAAGCAGAAATTAAATTATTATAAAATATATTCAACCAAATTTGATTCAGTTACAAATGTCTTATTGATACAATAATTACTATTATAGTAATAGAGTCACTTGATGGATTTAAGAGCAGTCTTCTTTTCACGGCTAAATCAGCAAAAGGTTCGACCAATGTAACCAGTGGAGCATCATTGTACATTATCCCACGGAGGGAGTTCATTTCCAGAAAAGGGCGTGTGTTTGATTGTATTCTTGTGAGTAAAGAACTGCACAGATCCAGTCCTAAACTTTACACAATATCCACGACCCAATGTTGCCCCCAGTTGCGACTGGTTGAAGATCAGTTGCAGTGAATG
>OZ010610.1:25035104-25080104 GCA_963932145.1 Acanthosepion lycidas
GAGAAGCTCTGTAGGAACGCCATCATTTTCGTGTAGGCAATCTGAAATTTGAAAGTTTTATTGATATAATGCTCATTATAAAATTGTTGTTGCTTTTTTTCTACGGTTGTTAAAATATTTGCTATTTTGTTTGCAATAAATAGTAAAATAGTTAAATTTCTTAAAGGATAATTTTTAACAGCGAAAAAATAATTATTTTACGGGGTGGTCCGAAAGTCACATATCATGCTGTAAGAACAGCATGATTTTCGTGGCACAAAACTATGCTGTTTTTTGTTGATTGTTGCAAAGGCTCTCCGAACGTCGCCCTTCAACTGATGGCTATGTTGCTATCGTCCGTACATTTGCAAACAGTCTCTCTTCCAAAATGTAACAGAACTTGTCAGCCATGTGAAATAGAAAATTATATTATATGGAGGTGACATTCATTATCTATCTCTAGGCTGGTAAAAAAAGTAATGAGAGCATTAGAGCAAGTAATACATTAATACAAAGCACATGTACTGTATTCAGTTTATTCCCTTTCATTGACGCTGTCACATATCGAGAAGGTCTGTATGAACACTATCTTTTTCGTGGCACAAATAATGCGACACCATGTCCTGTGTGATATTTTACGAAGCTGTGCTTTGTTAATTGTTTCAAAGTCTCTCTGAACGGCGTCCTTCATCTGATGGGTATTCTGATATCGCTCATGTGAAAATCTCTCCTTGATATTAACCCACGGTGAATTTAAATAGAAAATTATATAATGCCGGGGTGACAAGACGTTCGGACCAACCTGTATTTTATAAGCATTTGCACTGATTTATAGACCCTAAACCACAATGTGTTATGCCAACAAGATAATGCATCTTGCCATCAGACCCGTGTTACCCTGAAGTAGTATGGGGAGAATTTCGACGAATAGTGTAGCCATGAAGATCGATCGATATGAGCCAATTGATTATTTCAAGGGCTTGGAGGAGAGGTTTATTCCCACACAAGATTATGCACAAATATTAAAAAGCTATCGAGAGAGCATGGCTTAATATATCTCCAAATGTCTTCCGGGCACTTGCAGAATCGATGCCATCTCAAGTTGCTACAATTCGCTGTTCTAGAGGAAGTTAATGTACACGATATACGCCACCTATATCATGACCATAGGATTATGAGGTTGGGCTTTTCAGCACAAACAATTCGATATCGTTCTCTTCATTTCTGTATTTGTAGTTGCTTAACTGTCCGTATCTACCTTTCAAAATTGTATTTTTATATTATTTGTGAATACGATCAATTCACAACAAAAATTCCTGTAACAACGTATGTGAGAGACGTCTAGGGCCCGAAAGAGAAAAGAATGATTAAATAAATGTTGTCATCAATCTTTTCAGTTTCATATTGTTGAAAAAACTCACTTCGTATTGTGTGTGTTTCCTTACCTGGTGATAAGTCATGTTCGTATGGAAGAGTTTTAAAAAAAAAATGTGACGCCTCGAAGCGAGTCCGACCTCAGTAGTCTCATCGTCGTAATGACCCATATCATCTCAACTAGTTTCCTCTCTTTTTTTCTTATGTGGTTTTACTTATAACGGCCCTCGATAACTTCCTCTTTTGGTACTAATGTCTGCTCCTTTACGATCTCTGATCTGTCTTTTAATACTTGTTTCTCTAGCTTTTTTTTTCAAAATTGTCACTTCGATTACTTTTCGACTTTCTTCTGTTTTTATAGCCTTCTCAATGTTAAATGTATCAGGTCTCCTTTTCTCAATAAATGTCTCAAACACTTTGGCTATATCTAGATGATGTTTTGGCACCTCGACGTGGTGTAATGGTTAGAAAGCTTGTGTTGCTAGATCAATTACGACTGAGTAGTGAGTTCGATCCTCACTGGGTACCCCATACTTTCGGCCTTGTGCCACATCTAAGCCGGGCTTAGAAAATTACTATATCTAGCTGATGGGGGTGAGCAGTTTCTTTCCGTTTTTTTACTAATTGCCCCCACCGAACAGCCATTGAAAATAAAGAATTAATTATTGAAGTTGCAGAATGGGCGTAAGAGTAAGTGGTTGGAAGTGCTGTTTATAAGAAAGTGCCAGAAACATAAGCCTAGACATGAAAAATAGTGATTGGGGTGACTTGATTGTAGTGATCGGAGGAAGTATTCACTTGGGAGTCTGTTCCATTAAATCGCGGTTCTTGAGAAAAAAATGTCCGAATGGAATTTTCTTCTAACTAATGGAACACGAAGAGAGTGGAAATGGTTCGTTCCAGTGTCCCTGGCATGGTGGGTGTTAGCTGTGAAGGTTAGAATTGGTGGAAATAAGGAATGTTGCTCGTCCGAACATTTGCCATGGAAATAGCGATAGAGACGCAAGATGCTTGTGACGTTTCGCCTGGGGGTTGTAAAGTGAAAAATAATCCCTAAAAAATGCCGCGTAAACGCTGTTTTAAATCTGTCAAGTGTAAAAAGTGCAAACTGGGCAGATATGGCAGCTGTACTTCGTTTTTTGACTGATCTGTGACTCTTGCAAAGATAGGGCAAATATAGGGCATACGAAGAGGAATCAGATATTGAAGCGGTGAAAATGTCCAATCGTTTTCAAGCATCTTCAAACTTCCTCAGTTGCCACGTGCATTGTCTGCATTATTTTTAACATGTCACTTCACGGCTTTCCTTCATTTGTAACGAAAATGTCTAGGATTCACTGGCATAAAAAGGATATAAATCACATAGTAATTCACAGCATCTCTACTTGTTTCTAATGTTATTTTTCTTTTCCTAGATACATTACTTAGTTTCTGAAAAGTATAGTTTTCTATTACTATGTCGGTTTGGATGACATTAGTTTCATACTGCACTCGCCATATAGTTTATTTTCGGCATTTTTATTTCATTTTGACATCCCCAGTGCGTGACATCTCTCTGGAGATGTCCCCTTTTGCTGATCACAAATCAAGCCGTTCCATATTTTGTCATCGATAGAATATTTATGACTGCTTCTGCTTGATCTTCATATTTCATACGCTGTATCCCTTCAGGATATGAACGATCATGGCTCACCACAACATCCTTTTCTTTATAGCCCAAAGCAACTTCTAACACTTTCTTGTCCCTGAGGTGACATCCAGTGACATTAGTTGTTATACTCGGTGCATTTGTTACTGTGAGTATTACATTTTCCAAGCTATCTTTCCTCATAATGTCAACAGTCTTTTTCTTTTAGTTTAATTACCGACAATTATGGTTTACAAATCGACCTGGCGTACAAGTCGACATCGAGACTTTTAGGTCTATATCTACCGTATATGTCACCCCCCCCCCACACCAAAAATACACTAGGTTACCAGTAGGCCAAATCTTAGGCCTATGGTTAAATGAAGTTAGGCTACTCTATACAAGAATCTGTTCCAAAACTACATAATGTCACACCACTCACCAATATATTGAGACACTAACCCTTAGATCTTTCTATATGCGTTGTATAATCTCATGGGTCTTTAACTATAACTACAGAATGAACTCTTCCTAACACTGTGTATACTACGCCTCTCAAGAGAGAGGGTCGAATCGAGCCGAGCTTCTCGGCTTGACGGTCGAACTCTCTGTCTCTGAGCAGAGAGGAATCCTGACGAGGCTCCGCCGAAGGGCAGAGTCTCGTTTAGGGAGCTTAAGCAACCCGATCCCGTTTATACGGGTTCTACGGGCATTTTTTGGCCGAGCCTAAGGGCTCGAGAAACCCACATTAAACTCGGCCTTGTGCCACATGCAACCCTCGTGGGGGGTGGCTAGATACCGAATCGAGGTCGAGCCGATAGTAGTTCACTCCAAAACAGACTGACAGTCATACTAACACCTTCCACATCTTGTATTATTATTTCGTGTAATATACCTTCGTTATTTCTACTCTTGTGTTCGTGTTGTTCTTCCTTGGTCCTAACCTGGACCATAACAAGTACAAAACAACTTCCAACACACACGGGTATGTACCGTATATTGCATTGATATGACTTAGCGAACATTTAGAATTCGTCAGGTTTACTGATAAACACATTAAAGTCAACATTAACTCATATAAGATATTATTAGGTTGTCCCAAAAGTTCGTAAACACTTGCAAAAAATTGAAATTTTATTCGCCAAGTAATAACAAAAACAACAAAAATTATTCCTCAAAATAAAGACCATCATTTTCCAAGACTTTCTGCCATCGATCTGCAAGCTTTCGGATCTGGTGAAAGTACCATTCAGCCGGCTTCGAATCAAAGAATTCTTGACACGCTTCCTCGACTTCATCAAACGAGTTGAACCGGCGGCCCTTCAGAAAGTGTTGCATTGAGCGGAAAAGGCCGTAATCTGATGGAGCCCAGTCAGGACTGTAGGCTGGATATGACAGAACCTCAACGCCATCCAGCTGTTCAAACTTGTCTTTGGTCTTCCTGGCGGTGTGTGGTTTGGCATTGTCCTGCTGCAAAAAAGCGCTTTCGGTTGATCAGAGCCGAGTACTTTTGCTTCAACTTTTCGTAGACCCGCTCCAGTTGCTGACAGTAAAGTTCGGCACTGATGGCACGACCATTCGGAACCAACTCAAAATGCACGATTCCTTCAAATTTCCAACAAACGTACAACATGACTTTCTTGCCGAATCGATCTTGTTTTGGAACCGACGGTGTCTCTTGCCCTTTCTGAATCCATCGCTTGTCTCGATTGTGCTGGATTGTATTGCATAAAAATTCAATTTTTCGCAAGTGTTTACGAACTTTGGGGACAACCTAATAATACCGCAGATTACCAGGTAGGTTTTTGATAGAACTCATACGTATCTTATGTTATAATAAATAACAGTATCATTCATCCGTCATTTGCATCAGTAATGTAAGAAAAGAACCAGTTGCGCCAACAACATCATGTAGCGAACAGCAAAATTGTGGGTTCGTTATACTATCAACGGTCATGTCAGACTAATTTAATTGGCCCCTATTACAAAACTGTTACCACTGTTGGAAATTTCTTTCGAGAATGCTGGTTATGTTTAGGTAGAAAATACGTGTCTCCTGGTATATTTTATCCCATAACAAATATTGCGGACTCGAATGTGAGTCAGGGTAATAAATGATTAAAGTAACAACAAACGACAATGCATTTTTACAAAAAGTATACAGGGACAATCGAAAATTGTTGCGAGTGACAAAAACAATGAATATGAAAGAAGAAAACATTTAAAGAATGTCTTACAGAACATTTAAACTAGAGAATGTGTTTGTGTGTATGAACTTTGTGTAAGAGAAGTTCAAGAAAAAAATAATTGAAAGGGAAATGAATGTACGTAACCCGGTGGTGGAGACCCAATTTTACCACATGCGACCAAAATCTTATTGTCTAAGAAAAAAATACTAAAAAGAATAACTAAGAATATCATTTCCTATTTATGAGCTTAAGGAGAGTCTCATGGTGACAGTTTTTTTAATGAAGTAAAATTAAGCAGGATAACCACAGGGAGTCTCCCTTAGCGACGGCTTTTTAGTAAAGTGGGGTAAACTATTTACATTATTCGGGCTATTGTCCTCATCTTTGTCGCCATAGTTGTACGTCTCCGACCTTCTCCAGGTGGTTGGAATGTCAAACTGAACCCTTTATTTCGTTCACTGTTCTAGTTCCACGTGCCATGTCTAATGGATGTCAGTTATCAGTTATCTCCTGTTAATTCCCCTCTCCAAGTTCTCCGCTGCCTTAACTGGATATTGAACTCACACTCTTTGGGTCCTGACACTGGATCTAACTAACGCTTTTATCCACTGTGGATTGTGTCCTCGAGGACGTCTGTGTATGAATTTCTGGGTATTATAAACCTAATGTTTTTAGCAACCATTTTCTAACCAGTTCTCATATTTCAAATTTTTTTTTTTGCTGTTATCATAACATGTTTTTACCAGAGCTCATATTGCAATCTTTTTGTTATTATCGCTTCTCTCTGACACTCTTTATTACTGGTTTCCATATTGTATTCATTTCTATGCTTGGTCGACTCAGGAAATTTTGTGACGCAGCATATGTGCTGATTCCTTAAGTTTACGAATTTTCCAATGATGTTCTTTGTCTATGATCTCAACCAGATCCCACAGAGGGCGGTGATCTCCCTTTTCTCTCCATATGTGTTCAGCCACGCATAGTGGGACTAACCTCACCCCAGTCGTAGCTGTTCAACACCCGGGAAATTCCGTTTCTTGCTCTATTTTATCCTCGTGGCCCCATTAGCAAAAAGAATGGAATACAACGCTTGTTTTAAGCTCAAAGTTATTGCGATCTCTTCAAACAAATGTGCTGCAGCACGGAAGTATAGAATAAATGAATAGCTGGAACAAAAGTGAAACCTCTCTGAAGATGTTGCATGAGTAGAAATGTGCAACAAGATTCATGATCTGACGCTATCCTGAACTGAAAAAATTACCTGGAAGGCTGGATCAAAGTGAACCGTGAAAACGGCTCTACAACTACAAAAACCAGGATACGGACTCATGCACTTAAATAGGTAAAAAATACCGAGATGAAAGTAACGATTTCAAACCAACTGTAAATTGGTGGTCTCGCTTTGTGAAGAGGAAAAACGGTGTTGAGACAGAAGATTAAAATTGCACAGAATGTCCATGCAGACTTCGAAGACAGAATGACATATTTCCACAGGTGTGTCATTGGACTGAGAAAGCAACAGGACTACTCACAGTGCAAGTTCTCTAACATGGATAAAACTTGTTTTTTTGGGGGGTTTTTTTTTGTGTTTTTTTTCGATATGCTTAGTAAAACAACTCCAAAGATAAAAAAAGGCGATTTTGATAAAAAGTACACAGTTTACATTTGTGTTAAGGTTTCTCGTAGACAAAACTAAATTAAAACCAATGGTTATATTTAAACGAAAAACGATGCCAAAATAAGGTATTCACCAAGTGTTTTTTTTTTGGGGGGGGGGTTGTTTTGTGTCCGCGTACATGAGAAAGATTGGATGGATGAAGCCATTGACGTAATAACAATGTATGGAATAGGCAGTCAAGTGGTTACAAAAGGAAAGGATCTTGCTGGTGTGGGACATAATCAGATCTCATTTAGCAGAAAATAGAAAGAAACATCTGCAACGGAAGAATACTGTAACTGCAGTAATCCCGGCAGGAGGATTAGCGTCTGTGCTTCAACCTCTCGTTGTCAGTTTAAATAAAGCTTTTAAAGATAATATTCGTTTGGTGTGAAATAAAAAGATGATGGACAGAGAAAATTCGTTCACGAAGGATGGTAATATGCGTGCCCCCCCATTGCATGTGTTATGCGATTTCGAGCTAAAATATTCGAAAGGTGTTCGTGTAGAAACTGTCATAAAATCTTTTAAAGATATGGCATCTCAAAATTCAATGAATGAAGACGAATTATTAGGGATAGAGGAGGAGGATGACAGCGAAGATTCCTCACACATCTTTCAGCGATGCAAATCCATATGCAAATCTTAGATGATGAACAACATTTGGAGCAAGATTTGAAGGATTTCAAAAACGTGACAATAACAAGGTTTTATTGTGAATAAAATAATAGCTGTTCAGCATTATTTACCCTGGAGTTGAAATTTATAAAATGCCATATCTATGAGTAACCATAATGTTTGTTTTTTTTAAATTACGTGGTGTCTTAGAGTTAAGGTTTTCATTATCAATGTAATATGGTAACATTCAAGTAACTTTTAAAATAATGTTGTACCATAATTACACAATAATGGACGCGTGGACGAGTGATTAGAACGTTTGCTTTGAGAACCGGGTTCGTTTTGTCAGCGCCCGGCACCTTTGGAAAGTGTCTGAAAACCATACCAAGCCTTGTGAGTAAAATTGGGTAGACGGGACACTTAGGCCGTTGAAAAGTCATCGTGGCCGAGGGCTTGAGCGTGCAGGCCTTGTTCAAAGTGTTGATCACGCTAGATAACAAGCTCTCTCCAGAAACTGTAACTAAGGTCTACTCAGAATAGATGCAGTATAAACCACAGGTGGGTGTTGATCAAACACATATGCGAGAGCGTGTGCAATAAGGAGTGGCTAGCTACTATTATTATTATATATTCAATAAACTCTCATTATGCGTGAGTAAACTGCCATTACTACCGTGGCATTGTGCATATCTACTTGTTTGAAAACCGCCTGAGTTAAACGTAGCGTCGGTCTGTGTTTACACTTAGTGTATCAGCAGTTGGACGCGATGTGTGCTGTAGCATTAATAGAATAATGAATTTGTGTTACTATTTTATTATTTGATATTAATTTCTGTGTTAATATGCCAAATATATTCATCAAATACAATTTTTACTTGGATATATATATATATATATGGCTGCCTGCTGTGGAGTAAGTGGTGTACAAGAATTCAGTTGTTTACAACTCTGTGGGAAAGGTTTGCATTTTATATGGCACTTTTAATTTCATTTTAATTTAATGGCACCTAGTTTTGAAAAAATATTTTTAGGCTTGAAAACTCGACTTATACACTGGAAACTACGGTATGAGTGTCTAAAATTTCTTCAAATGCTTTTCATTGATGCCAAGAGATAGTAGTACGGAACAAGAATTTTGAAAACGGAATTTTAATTCCAATAGGGTTCTTTACATTCGCTTACGGACAAATAGGTTAGGGAAACGTATGAATCTATCTCATCCCCGTGCTATGGATTAAATAGTATTATCTTCAAAAATTAGTATTATTCTCGAAAAAAAAATTCTTACACTACCATATAAGACGATAGATTATTACATAGCAGTTCAGCCATTTTTTCATTGATTCTGTTGCTTCAAGTCGCCTTCTTCATCTCTGGGGAAATTGTCCAGCATTCATATAGGAGGGTATATATTACATAGCAGCTTGGTACTTTTCAGTTGTTTCCGTTACCTCAATGGTTCTCTTCATCTCTGAGGAAATTATCCAGAATTTACTCCCATATAGCAGGGTATATATTACATAGCAGTTCAGTATTCTTTTCTATTTTTCCCTTACCTCGGGGGTCATTTTTTTCATTTGAGAGAAAAGATTCATCTACATATAGGAAAATAAATATTCCATAGCAGTCCAGCACCCTTTTCCTTATTTTTTGCCTTTTTTTTTCCAGTTTGCTTCTGGAAGATATCGTTTACAATTCCGTGTATAATTCGTATTTCTATTCACAGAATTTGAAAAGCTATATAAAATGCTAGTGCACCTTTCTGTGCGTTTAAAGCAAGTGTTATTTATATGAATATTAACCTGTGCCGAGAGCCTAAAATTTGCAACATAATCCCGAAACTTTTTAGTAACTGAAAATATTAAGTTATTCTTTCTAACTGGCCGCTTCTTGTAAAAGTTTCACGAAATTTCAATCCTTTTAAATAATGTTCAAACAGTATTAGTACTGATAAGATATTTGAAGGAGTTGTCTAAGCAAATCATTGACGATTGATGATCTAAAATAAACAATTTAGCATCAGAGAAGTACCATGGTTTTCATTCTTACTGATAAGTATTTTTCAGTGTCTTGAGATTTTCTTATGATCAGAATCCGATGCTTTGTAAGCAAACATTTTACTTGAATTTCGACCGTAAATGCAATCCAATGCTGGATATGCCAACCAGAAATAATTCCCTTGCATGAAAGAATTATTATTATAAAATCACAAATGTCATTCTTCGTGCCAGGAATTAATCTTAGAGATTTTCTTACTGCACGGAAATTATTTTTTATTTATTCTTCTATTTGTTGATGTCTGAAGAGGGAGGAAGAATTGCAACTCTCCCAGGAAAGTCACCCAATTTAATTTACCGCAAGATTAGAAATATTATAGCAGTCAAATGCAATAGCCATTATTATGTCCCATCTTTAGTACCAACATTATTCGAAGATAAAAACGTTTCAACTAATATTATCTTCTTTTTTCTCTTTCTTTCTTTCTTTCTTTCTTTCTTACTTTTCTGCCTATATACAGGGTGTCCATAAAGTTCGTGTGCAATTTAAAAAATTTATAACTTTATTTGTATTTGCGATAGAAATATTTTGTAAAAAGGATCAGAAAGAAGTAAATCTATATGTTTTAAGGTTTTATTGAAATTTTATTTCCATCATTAGTAATACAAAGGGTAATACGATTTTGCAGTTCACGGAAAACATTTGCCAAACGATTTACAGTAATGCTTGAAATCACATTAGGTTTTTTAGCTATTTTTTTTTTTTTTTGAATCACTGCCTTTGAAATTTACCGAGTTTTATGAGCATATACATTCGTAATATTGGACATGGAGAAAACCAATCATTTTAATAAGGGGCGGTAGGGTATTCATTTTCATTTTCACTGACAACTATTGTATCAACATATTAGTTATAATTACGAATGTATATGCGTATAAAGCTCCGTAAATTTCAAAATCAGTTATTCAAAAATTCGCTTCAGAATGAAACACAACTAGGTACTTTAATTTGATTTAATTTCTATAATTAAATTGAAGTTTTTAGCTTCTGTTTTTGAAACATGGTAATTCTTATGTAGCGATGAAATCATATTTAAAAATATATATATATATTATTGATTTATTTATTTTCTTTGGCTTATAAAGTCTTTGCATGTTATTTAAAGACAGAAAATATTTTTAGATTTTAAGAATTTGGGGGTAAGTAATAATGTTTTAGCAGTACAAGATTTACTAATTAACCCACAGCAGGGGGAGAGGAGAATTGGATTCATGCCAAATCATAAGTTGGTAAGCAAACGAGAAATTCTAATGTGGATATAACATGGGGGATCAATTCTATATTACAATTAATATATAAACTCATCTCTCACTTTGTGTCCACAATAGTTTCTAAACACTTATATATTTCTATTCATTATATCACCCGGACATGCTAACTTACGGTACCTGGTATTCCCAAGCAGTCACAAACCGACGACTTTGGTGATTGAAAGAGTTTGGCTGGATAATATCGACAAGTTCTGTCTACCAAATATTTCAAATTTCTGAATTACTTGTTTTATGTTATCGATAAATTTGTAAAATTTCATATTTATATTATTTTCACCAATATTTTGAATAGATAGATAGATATATAGATAGATAGATATGATTTTTCGACATAAGCTGCTTCTTTTCTGATGAACTTAATTATACGGTGAATATCGTTTGCATAAATGTAACATCATACGGGAAAAATTTAAATCATAACTCAACAAATAAGAACGCATGACGTTGCGTGCTTAATTTATCCTAATAGATAGATAGATAGATAGATAGATAGATAGATAGATAGATAGATAGATAGATAGATAGAACCTAGGAATCAAAACTGCACATTAAATGTCAGTTTCTCTGGTCAATGCAATTTTCAGAAGTACTCTGAAGATCGCACTGAAGCGTGAAGCAAGAAGTCACCATGCAATTTTAATTTCTGTTTACAATGTTTATATTAATCATCGCCAACACTCTTCTCACACACACACACACACACACACACACACACATATATATATATATATATATATATATATATATATATATATATATATATATATATATATAGTAATTTATTGAGTTTAGAAGAATCCTTAACAGAACGCAGAAAGCACTGGACGGCTGTTTCGTTCTATTTGGGGCTCATCAGTAGTGTGCATCCAATACCGAGAACGAACCCGGGCTGTTGGACCCTTAAGGCTGTCTGCTTTCTATTTAAATTGAATATATATATATATATATATATATATATATATATATATATATATATATATATATATATACAGGAATTAATAAATAGTTAATATCGTACATTAATTAACATCTACTACGCTTGGATACCAAAAGTATTTAAACCATTTGTGCATACCGTCGAATTATTTTAGAGAGGCTGGTACCTAAAATTTGAAATCCGCCACCGTTAAGATTATCATAGGCGACAAGACAATGATTTGACAAAGAGATTGAGCATTTTTATTATTATTGAATATATGATAAAAACCCTTTAGGAACGTGTTGTGGAGTCCGTGAATAGAATCCTGCACAAATAATGAAACAACACCAGTAATTGTGATAGGAAAATAAGTGTATTAAACGTAAGAATACAGACTTGAAGTGAAGATTAGTTGTCCAGTAATGCGGGTTAGTAGAAAGTATATGTACAAGTCTCTGTAAGTAAAGCCGTAATCATCTCTCTCTCTCTCTGGACTCTTGCATAACACTCTGAGAACACCCTGTGTCTGTCTACGTACCTCTCAACCTGTTTCAACGTATCTCAACGTATCTCCACGTATCTCGATATTTAACAATACACCCACGAGGAATGTATGTGGTTCGGGAACTGTCTACCTCCCCGGACGAAACTTGCCCTTCGGCAAAGCTTCGTCCGGGTTCCTCTCTGCTAAAGCAAAGAGTTCGACAGACGTCGAGACTGTATCTCGACGTAACTCAACAGCAGGTATTTAATATCCCACCCACGAGGAATATATGTGGCACAAGGCCGAGTTTAAAGTGAGTTTCTCCGAGCTCGGCCAAAAATATACCCTTTGAACCCGCCTAGACGGGTTCAGGGCTTATCTATCTCCTTCGGCAGAGAGTTCGAAAGACGTCGAGACTGTATCTCGACGTAACTCAACAGTAGGTATTCAATATGTCAGTATCAGTATAAGTATAGTTTTGACGAGTCCATCTTATGTAAAAAGAGCGGCCCCACAACAGGAAGAAAAGGTTCCTCTGGTCAGAAGTGAGCTAGAAATTTACTTTTGGAAACGTTAAACAATTTCCAAATTTTGGGCGAAATTTAAAGGGTGGCCCAAAACCCAAAATATATATCCGAGTAGGCACATGTCATGAAGTTGCGTTCAAGTGTTGAACTCTCTGTTGACACTTTTATTTTTACACACGCTCTATCCCTGATATTGAACACTTTTGACAATAAATATAGCATACCTTAACACTATATTTTATCATATATATATATATATATATATATATATATATATATACATGTGTATGCGCGTATGTGTGCGTGTTTGAGAGAGAGAGAAAGCAAGCAAGCAACCGATTGCAAACTAGCTCGAACTGAAAAGATCAACAAAGTAATGACCCTTAGTGAACATAAACCAACATTGCTCAATGACTGAAACCAGAAAAGCTCAAAACAAAATATGCAATGTAGAAAAGAACGAGAACAGAATCCTAAACAGACGAGATATATATCTTTACCATTCCTATAATCTATTTACAGATCGATCTCCGATTGGTCTGTAGATCTCTTTACACGTGAAACTGAGCGCCATTTTAAAGATCTATGTCTCTCTCCTCTCTCGAAATTTTCTACAGGGGTTGCACAAAATAATTCACACATTTCTTTTATTTTTCTTTTGCTAATATGAATAATTCAGAACAGTTCTAGTCTGTCTATATGCGTTTATGTCGATTATTTATGCATTGTGCTTCATCATATACTCCATGAAATTTAATGATATTTGAATAAGTTAAAACGCATGATTTCCGAAGAGGAAAGCGGTTCGGTAAAGCAGCTGATTTGTTTGATATTTCGAGAGGTACAGACTCTAAAATCATGTTGGCATTTCAAAACCAAAGGTCAATCCAATTCCGGCAAGCATAATTCTGGATAAAAATCAAAACTGCCGGACAAGAACCGAAGAATATTGAAACGTATTTTTTCTAACGATCATCGAACTACAACAGCAAAAGTAACAGCGCGGCTAAACTACCACCTTTTTTATTACAATGTTTCGATCTTTGTACGCTCCGGCCTTCTTCAGGTGGTTGGAATGTCAAACTGAACGCTTTACTGGAGTAGACTGTTCTAGTTTCACGTGCCATGTTTAATGGATGTCAGTTGTCAGTTATCTCCTGCTAATTCCCCTCTCCAAGTTCTCCACTACCTTAACCGGGTATTGAACTCACACTCTTTGGGTCCTGTCGCTCGATCTAACTAACGCCTTCATCCAATGTGCCATGTATCCTAGAATTAACAGGAGATAAATGACAACTGACATCCATTAAACATGGCAGGTGGAACTAGGACAGTCTACCCCAGTGAGCGAAATAAATGGTTCAGTTCGACATTCCATCCACCTGAAGAAGGCCGAAACTTTGTAATAAAAATGGCGACAAAGATGAGGAAAATAGTCCGAATAATGTAAATAATGTACATAATACCTCATCTCAGAAATATAGACAGATACTAAACTACCACCATAACAACAATGTCTTCACCAAAATTGTTTGCTGTGTGCTCCATAAAGTTTTAGAATGTTAGCATTTTCAGATGGCAAACCTCTCCTAGCGCCCGTCAGTATTGATAAACGGGACAATAGTTTTGAAACTATCAGCTTTGGTCAGTGGCTAAGTAGAAAAATATCATCTTCTCTGACGAATCATCATTCACTTTTTTTTTTGTTTTTTATTTCCTCTTCGAGGTGAATTTATATTTAGAAAGAGCTTAAAAACCTATCAAACTTGACAATCTGGTCCCTATCACGAAGAAGTTGCTGTGACGATTTGGTCATCCATATCAAAGAATTTTCTTGGTTTTTGTTCGATATGGCAATATTAACGCCGGGGATTATCTAAATTATTTTGGTTGATCATCTCTATCCGATCATACAAAGCATTTCCCTGATAGGAGCGCAGTCTTCTAAAATTATTATGTGCCAATTAACACGGTTACTGATTCTGAATTCGTACAAAGTGCAGAAACTGGAAGTGTATTACTGGAATTACCGCTGCACAACGAAGATTTATCGTGCATTTTGTGGCTGCAACAGAGGAGCACCAGAACTGAATGCTGATTTTCTAAGCGTAGCTCAGATGTGAAAAAATACCGGATCTTTGAAGTAACCAGTGTATCATTGCTTAATGATCTAAAGCAGGTGTACCTTGAAGAATGACCCAAAATAACGCTAAAAACTTTTTGGAAATAGTACAAGTCGACTACTCGACCTACTAAAACTATAACTGGTGCCAAAGGTGGACCAAGTGCAACTAAACTCCCACTGAACAAGGTGTATTCATTACTTTAATCAACCTAGGTATATACATATTGGAAGGGCGGCGGAGTAATCATGTAGTTGCTTGGATTGAGGAATTCGGTGTGCTGAGTTCGAATTCCAGAACAACTCTGAGTTCAAGACCTGCATAGGGTCATTTGGGGACCTTGCGACATACAGTAGCGCAGTTCTCTCTAGTCAGCTGTTCTAAAAAGTGTGGTTTGTTCTGCATAAGCTTTCACCACTATAATCAAATGATATGAGCAAGTAATCTGGCTGTTGGTTCTAAGAACTTAGCTACTTGACCCTCACACCTCGAAATCAATGGGAGAGCCCAGTATGTATATATATATATATATATATATATATATATAGTTTTAATATGTGGTATATTTATGGAATAAAGTACTCAATATCAGGGATAGAGCATATGTAAATATGAAAGTAAACATTGAAGTCAAGGCAACAGGCTATTTCATGCTAGACGCAATCGTCAGGCTACTTCTAACATGAAGCAGCCAGTCGCCTCTGAGTGTTGACTTCAATGTTCACTTTAATATATATATATATATATATATATATATATATATATATATATATATATATATATATATATATATATATATATCATTGAACGTTGAGTGGACGCTTCGTTTATTTTTCAACAGTATACTTATTTTCCCAGCCGGTCTGCATATTGGAGAAAACCTATTAAAGAAAAAATCACCCTCCGGTAGGATTCGATCCTGCGTCTCCCTTTGCAGGACAAAACCCGAATCGTCTGGAACCTTACCTAATCGATCACACTCTTCATGGCGCCACACGATTACTTTGAAATGGGTTCGATCCGAAGCACAACTGATCTGGATGGGTGTCCTCAAATGGAACGAGTGCCATGTAAATTACAAGTTGGAGATACAAAAATCAAACAAGTACTACAATTTAAATACGTGGTAAGTGTTTTAACAAAGGATGAACACTGCGACGTTGACATCTGAAGGTGCATTGGGTTAAAGAAAGGTGCCTTCCAAAAGCCATGCACAGTATTAAGAAACAGGAAAATTTCGATAGAGACAAAGAAAAGAGTACTGGATTGTTATGTAAAATTAGTGCAATATTTTATATCCCTACGAAGCCAAAACCCCTCAGCACACACACTTTATACTTAGCGAACCATCTCTCTTTCTACCTCTCTAATAATATAATATATTTACTCACCCTCTCTCTTTCAATCTGTTATAATATTCGCTGACTACAAGAAAAATTAGCTCAGACAGGCCGATGACCTAGACAAGAGCTAAAAATAGATTCTTAAACATGTACGTAATCAAGTACGAAACGTTGAGCGGGAAAATACAGGCAGGAATCAGTTGGAGTCCGAGTGTAGTGCGAGTAACATATCTTTTTACTTGGTAATGTCAAGCAAAGGAAATAGCACTATAAAGACGAGTTCCAGTTCCGCTAAACATACGATACCGCATATATCAAATGCACGGGTGGATTACGAAGTGTGACAATCATCTAAGACAGGCAAGTGTGACTCACTCAATTGGATGCAGGCTACAACTTATACAGCGCTGAATCTTCCTACTCTAACGACAATTTCTACATTGCTGAATACGTGAAGAGAGCAAGCGATCACCTCTTAGGGTCAATATTCATAACATTAAAGAAAGAAGTATATATAAATGATATCGCGGCTCTTGCAAAAAAACCTGAACTGGAAGTAAAAAAAAAAATATATATATATATATATATAAAACAAGAGGAAGTGAGAGAAAAGGGGAAAGAAAAAACCCTATTCTATTTCAGGCGAAAAGCTGAAGCAGAGATTCGCTCCATTGTTATTTTTTTTTATATTTCCTTTTTAAATTTTGTGCTGCGGCAATTGATTCTTGACAAATGAATTCTGTACACCTTCCACAGAGATGAAGAAAAGTCTTGTAGTAACAGAAATGAGATTCTACAGAAGGATGCTGAGAATGCCATAGAACGAACATGCGATAAACTGCAACGTTTTAGAGAAAATGGACACAAAATACTTATACTTAACTTCAAGAAGAGAAAGTTGAAATTTCTTGGGCGCATAATGAGGAAAGACGGTTCGGAAAATTTGATACTCACAAGACAGATTGAAGGCAAGCGGGACAGAAGAAAACAGCGCACAACCTACCTGGTGAAATTGAGTGATGCAAAAAGGTTTAGGTGTGATAAAAGAAAGACAAAATTAAGAGCTAAAAAGGACAGGAATTGAAAGTCATAACCTCAACGAAAAGAAAATGATCGTACGACTTTTTATGAAAATTTTTCAAATCTTTTTTTTTCATTCATCTCATATTGTGTGTGCGTGTGTGTAAATCGATACATTGTATAAAAAGTTGTGTCTTATAGAATTATCTTGTGTGTGTTTGTGTGAGTCTTTTAATTTCATTGTTCCATCAACATGCCATTCTGATATGTGGCAGAGTTCTTCTATGAGAATCCGGAATATTTTCATGGTGCTATATTATTTGTATAAATACACCTCAGCCAGTGAAATCAAATTCCAAAAACAATAGAATAAAAGAATCATTCATTGCGTAGAAACGAAGGAATGAACACTTCAGGCGTTTCACCAAAGATGAAAGCACAAAATAATTCTTTGTTTTCTTTACATTGGGAAAAATAACTTTTCCTTTTATTCTTTCTTTCTTTCTTTTATTTATTGTTTCTTTCTTCTTCTTTTTTCTTTCATTTTCGTTTTTACCTTCTTTTTTCTTTCTTTCATTCATTCTTTCTTTCTTTGTTCTTTCTTTCGTTTATTTTCGGTTTTACCTATTACCTATTTTTTTTCATTCTTTCTTTCTTACATTTTTGATTTTACCTACTTTTCCTTTCTTTCTTTTTCTTTCTTTCTTTCATTCATAAACGAAAGCCTACTTACTGTTTATATCGATAAAACGCTTTATCCATGCTCTCCAACTATCGTGTATCTTAAATATAGCGAATTAAAAAACGTAGTCATAAAGCAACCTTTCTGTTATACATGTTTCGTTAAATATGACAAGCAAGTAAAATTTAGTTCATTTTTATTCATTTTTTCCAGCATTCTTAATTTTTTTTTTCGGTTGATGGGAGTAAGGATGTGCAGAAAATAACCAAATTTATCCGTGTTCTCCATTGTTCCAAGCGCTTTGGGCCCACTTTTTAGCCATTTTCAAAGGGGGGGGGTAAGTTTTGTTAATTTCTCTTCATGTTTGACTGTATAGGATACGTGTTTTTTGTTGTTTTGGATACTAGTAGGAGCGTTTATTCCAGGCTTCGCATGTTGCAAGTCGTTAGAATTCAAGTGAGCGTCTTTTATTGTTTCTAAGAAACTTTCAACACGCATTACCACTGTGGAATAAGGTGAGGTTGGTAGCGGAAACGAGATGTTTTAGATACAGGGACTCTCTCTCTCTCTCTCTCTCTCTCTCTCTCTCTCTCTCTCTCTCTCTCTTACACATACACACACACATATATATATATATATACATACATATATATATATATATATATATATATATATATATATATATGTATATGTATGTATATATATATATGTATATACATATATGTATATATATATATGTATGTATTGCGTATATTTAGGCTGCATGTTTTCAATATACATGTCTCATTAAATAATTTAGACAGGTTTTGTCTACTTATTTTAATAGGGTTCTCTTGTAGTTATGGACAATATTCTTAGTATCCTTATTAAAAGAAGAAAGAAAATTACTATGTTTTTGTCTTAGAAAAACAAGACCTGATGATGACAAAGTGCTAATGTCGAAACTATTCAGAATAAAATGAATATGCATGAACACAGTAATTCCCCTTCCTTCCTTTAATAAGCAGGCTAAGAAACTTGTCCGCAATTACGAGAGGATCCAATTAAAAATGACTAGACAAAAGTTATTTAATGACACATGTCTTAATACATACATACATTTATATACATATACTCGACTCTCCCGTCGAATATGACGTATGAGGAAACCGACAACAGCACATAAGATTTGATTATAGTGGTGAATGTTTCATGCCTGACCATCCACACTTTTTGAAGGGCCGAATACAGAGACCTGGTGCACTAAGTTCCACAAGGTCCCCAAACGGCCCTCCGCAGGTTTTGAATTCAGAGTTTTCCTTCTCCTAGACTAGTTGCCATCCAAGGCTATAGAACCCAGTCTGTCCTGCTAGAGGGATAGCTGGAAAAGAGGATTCACACCTTTCCCCAAGCGTAATAGTGAATTAATGGATTCGTCTAGAATTCGAACTCGGCTCCCCGATTGCTCAATCCAAGCCGCTATCAATTACTTCACCGTGCCTCTCTTCTCTCTTCTCTCTCTCTTTGATTTGGTCGGATGACCTTACAAAGTGGAGGTCTTTCATCCGGGCAGAAATATAGAGATAAATATATTCGAAAACTAAAGAAAATTCAAATTTACTTTTTTCTAAATTTTGAATGTTTTTTAATTTTCTTAAAATTCCATTAATAAATTCTCGAATTAGAACAATAAATTTTTGAAAAATTTAAAATAAATTTTTGTGAATTTTATTTAATTTAGTAATTTTTATTTTCTGTTTATTCAAAAGTTGATTCACCTTAAACAAATTTACGCCATCGGCACTTTCTTCTATTCAACTCTTGCAAAGCCAAACGTCGATAGGGAATGGATGACGGGAAAACGTTTTGGTGAAACTGGTAGCTTCTAGTTCTGAACATAGCGAATATAGTCATCAACGCCATCATTATAAAGGAAGCGATCAGCAAAGAATAATTTCAATTCTTGGATACAAGATAAAGCCGACAACAACGATAACGAATTTGAACATGGCCACATGATGGAATATCTGTCTATATCTCTGAGATGAGGTATTATAATTAATTTCGTCTCTTCCGGATGTCTCGGTTGTTTCCCTTTAACTGAACTCTCTATTTTTTCGTTAACCACTGGTATTGAACTCACATCTCTTTGGGTCGAGTCACTGGATCTAACCAAAGTCTTTATCCACTAGGCCATGTGCCCTTGAATAGATCTGTATATGAATTTTAGAACTTATAAACCTAATAATAATAAAAAAAAAATATGAGTCCCAGAAATTCATGTGGAGATGTCCTCAAAAACATATGGCCTAGAGGATAAAGACATTGGTTAGATCCAGTGACTAGACCCAAAGAGTTGTGAGTTCAATACTAGGCCATAGCAGTGGTAAACCAAAAACTTAGAGAGTTGAATTAAAGGGAAATAACTCAGACATCCGGAAGAGGTGTCGAACTAGAATAATCTTCTCCAGTTTCGGTTCGAAATTCCAACCACCTAAAGAAGGTCAGAGCGTACAGCGGCCGAAACGTTGTGAATATGGCAATGAAGATGTGGATAATGTAAATAATACACCTGATGGAAATATGATATTATTGCTAAAATGATTGCTGGGGAGAGCGTTGCAATTTTGAGTAAACATGCTGTCGCTTTGTCTCTAGAGAAAGCGATCCGATAATAAGTCTGTGAAAAGAATCCAATAAAAAGTGCAAATAAAAAAAGAACAGAGTTTAGGGATGGAAAGGAAAAATAGTCAGATTGTGGTTTTCAATGCCGGATGTATCTCTATCACGACATTGTCATTTGGGCCAATGAAACTGTCAGGGAAGCGTTTGCCTGAAGCGTGCTTCGTGTTCTGTTGTCTTCAATGCGCGTTGAACGAAAATCCTACGCACATTCGACACTTGTCGATTTGCCATTTGATCATTCTTTCTCCCTGGCATCAAATTTGCGTAATATTAGGTTTGTGCAAAAATAATGACGTAATAATGTCGTTTTTGACGTTAAAAAATGCGTCAAAAAACGACATTATTACGTCATTATTTTTGCACCAACCTAATATATCCGTCTTCTTTTCCTTCCTTCTCTCTCTCTTTCTCTTTCTCACTGTTATCCTTCTTTCTATCTCTCTCCGTTACACTTTCATTTATATTTGCGTCGTCTTCTCTTTTTGTTTCACCTTCCTTGCTTCTTTCAATTCCTAATTCTCTTTTATTTCCTCTTTCTTGTGACTTGCATAAATTACCACACTTTCCTTTCCTCTAGTCTCTCTTGTTCCTTTCTTTATCTCCTTTCTCTTACGCTCTTTTTCTCTTTCTTTTAGATCCATATAATTTACCAGATCTTTCACTTACCTCTAGTCTCTCTCCTTCCTTTCTCTGACTCTCTCTTCCTCTTTCTTTCTTGCCCTTGCATTTTCTCTTTCTTTTAGATCCGTATAATTGACCAGATTCTCCCTTGTTCCCTCTTTCTCTCTCTCTCTATCCCTCTCTCTCACACACACTTTCTATCTTTCCTTCGTTCATCTTTTCTTCTAGTCTTCCATAATTTTTTAAAAATTTCCATTCGATTCGCCTCAGTTATTTGTCTTTCCCTTTCTTTTTTTTTTCTCGTTTTCCACTCTAGTTACCAACATCCCCACAAGGCTGATGTAGCACAAGGCCAGTTTTTTATAGTATGTGTCAAAAACTAAGCACGAAAGAAAAGTTTTAAGTCCGGAATTTGGGGACACGCCAGTGTCCTCCATCAACGGCGGGCGATATAAACAGAGAAATGGGAATTACTCACCGACAGATGTTTTTGTAGACGGTGTGTTTTCTGGTAAAGATCATGTTATTAGCAAAAGAACGATCTCGCTATGATTCCTCACCGTGCGAAACATTTTATGAAAATACTTAAAATTTTGATACACACACACACACATATATATATATATATATATATATATATATATATATATATATATATATATCGTCGTCGTCGGCATCTGTCCGTCTCGAGAGACGATGGAGTAGCTCGGTGCACTACGAGCTTGGGCAGGATATATGGAGAACTAGGGCTGTCCGGACGTCAAGTTCCCCCTCTCGGCCTTGCTAGCGGAGTCCAAAAGAGAGGATAAACCAATACAGTTTGGTACCAGCGCGGCTGCAGGAGTTGGCGGAAGGTAGCACCGTCCTCCTCCTCATATTTTTATTCTTCTGAAACAATTCTTTGATTTTTTATTTTATTCTTTCGAATTGGTTTCTTGTTTCTATTTATTCACCTTTTATGTTCATTTTTTACTTGCGCGTATGTCATATTAATTAGGTTTTCTATCCAACTTTTCATTACTTAGATCTTTTTTTTTTTTTTTTTTTTCATATTTTATGTGATTTGTTTATACTGAACGTATTTTTCTGTAGTCATCTTTATCTTTCTTTTACATCTTCTTTCTATTTTCTTATTTTGTTATTTATTCATTAGATTTGCTGTCTTTGATCGCCTTTTACGTCTTTGGCTTTACTTCCGTTTTGTTTACAAATTCAATTTTTTTTTTTAAATTTTGGCTATTTTTTTTTTTTTTCCATCTTTTTAATTTTATCCATTATTTCTTTTACTTATATACTCAGGATCAGAAAGACAAAGTTGTAATCGCTTATATACTCAGGATCAGAAAGACAAAGTTGTAATCGCTTATATACTCAGGATCAGAAAGACAAAGTTGTAATCGCTTATATACTCAGGATCAGAAAGACAAAGTTGTAATCGCTTATATACTCAGGATCAGAAAGACAAAGTTGTAATCGCTTATATACTCAGGATCAGAAAGACAAAGTTGTAATCGCTTATATACTCAGGATCAGAAAGACAAAGTTGTAATCGCTTATATACTCAGGATCAGAAAGACAAAGTTGTACTCGCTTATATACTCAGGATCAGAAAGACAAAGTTGTAATCGCTTATATACTCAGGATCAGAAAGACAAAGTTGTAATCGCTTATATACTCAGGATCAGAAAGACAAAGTTGTAATCGCTTATATACTCAGGATCAGAAAGACAAAGTTGTAATCGCTTATATACTCAGGTTCAGAAAGACAAAGTTGTAATCGCTTATATACTCAGGTTCAGAAAGACAAAGTTGTAATCGCTTATATACTCAGGATCAGAAAGACAAAGTTGTAATCGCTTATATACTCAGGATCAGAAAGACAAAGTTGTAATCGCTTATATACTCAGGATCAGAAAGACAAAGTTGTAATCGCTTATATACTCAGGATCAGAAAGACAAAGTTGTAATCGCTTATATACTCAGGATCAGAAAGACAAAGTTGTAATCGCTTATATACTCAGGTTCAGAAAGACAAAGTTGTAATCGCTTATATACTCAGGTTCAGAAAGACAAAGTTGTAATCGCTTATATACTCAGGTTCAGAAAGACAAAGTTGTAATCGCTTATATACTCAGGATCAGAAAGACAAATTTGTAATCGCTTATATACTCAGGTTCAGAAAGACAAAGTTGTAATCGCTTATATACTCAGGATCAGAAAGACAAAGTTGTAATCGCTTATATACTCAGGTTCAGAAAGACAAAGTTGTAATCGCTTATATACTCAGGATCAGAAAGACAAAGTTGTAATCGCTTATATACTCAGGATCAGAAAGACAAAGTTGTAATCGCTTATATACTCAGGATCAGAAAGACAAAGTTGTAATCGCTTATATACTCAGGATCAGAAAGACAAAGTTGTAATCGCTTATATACTCAGGATCAGAAAGACAAAGTTGTAATCGCTTATATACTCAGGTTCAGAAAGACAAAGTTGTAATCGCTTATATACTCAGGTTCAGAAAGACAAAGTTGTAATCGCTTATATACTCAGGTTCAGAAAGACAAAGTTGTAATCGCTTATATACTCAGGTTCAGAAAGACAAAGTTGTAATCGCTTATATACTCAGGTTCAGAAAGACAAAGTTGTAATCGCTTATATACTCAGGTTCAGAAAGACAAAGTTGTAATCGCTTATATACTCAGGTTCAGAAAGACAAAGTTGTAATCGCTTATATACTCAGGATCAGAAAGACAAAGTTGTAATCGCTTATATACTCAGGTTCAGAAAGACAAAGTTGTAATCGCTTATATACTCAGGATCAGAAAGACAAAGTTGTAATCGCTTATATACTCAGGATCAGAAAGACAAAGTTGTAATCGCTTATATACTCAGGATCAGAAAGACAAAGTTGTAATCGCTTATATACTCAGGATCAGAAAGACAAAGTTGTAATCGCTTATATACTCAGGATCAGAAAGAAGAAGATAAAATAGCTTATATAATGAGGAGATAGGCTTTGAATAATTTGACACTCCCAGGCCATATTGAGGGCAAGTACTTAATGGAATGGCAACGGGTCACCTAATGTGAATGGATGTCGGAACGGAGAGCTGGAGGCTTAGGAAAGGGACGAACATTGTTAAGAGCTACTAGGGGTAGGTGATTGTAGGGAGCCTTGATCCTCCACGGTCTGAAATTACACGGAACGTAGACGAAGAAGAAGACTTTGCTACTATTATGGAATCTTCTAAATGTTTTCTTCCTTCATTTCTTTTTGTTTGTCTTTTCCTTTCCTTTTTTTTTTTTTTTTTTTTTTTTTTTTTTGACAGACTGGCCAGATCCACAGCGTGCGAATTTTAATATTCTATTCAATTCCTATCTAAATGACAAAAGGCAAAATAACCATTACTAAAAATGCTGCAGCTGCTACTGAGCAGGAAAATGATCTTATCACAATATAGTGCAAAGATTATCGTAAATGCAAGAATAAAGCAAACTGCCACTAATTCAGAGCCGTACGTTCAAATCCGCTCTCCTAGACATTAGCTTGCTTCCCCACCCTCCACTCTTGTCCACTGCCACTGATTTTACATATGTGTTTGTAGGCAGTACATCCGGGTTATTCGATCAACTGTTTTCTGTTAAAAAACATCCATACGTATCTGCCACGGTTTTTCTTTGTATCAGGGAACCGATGGCATCGGTAGGCGCACGCCCTCAGCCTTTTTTAAAGGTACGTAGATTACTTCTGTACAACGACAATACACGTATCTTCAAACCTTAAATTAAATTTTCTTCTATATGCTGCATCCTTTCAGAACATGGGCGATCATGGCTCTCCACAATTTCTAATCAACTGTAGCTCTGAACTGTTTTATCCCATTGCTAATGCTCCCGCCAACCATTTTTCTTTATTCGTCATATTTAACGAAAGATGATTAAAACAAAAGTTTCTGCC
The DNA here is from genome assembly GCA_963932145.1 of Acanthosepion lycidas. Lineage (NCBI taxonomy): Eukaryota > Metazoa > Mollusca > Cephalopoda > Sepiida > Sepiidae > Acanthosepion > Acanthosepion lycidas. Next base: position 25,060,222 of record OZ010610.1, read on the forward strand.
CAAATACACACACACGCAAACACACACACACACACACACATATATATATATATATATATATATATATATATATATATATATATATATATATATATATATATATATATGCCTACATATGTGTGTGAGCGTATGTGGTTGTGTGTATATTTTGCTCAGGAATTTTACGACTGTCATAATTAAATAATTATGATTTTAACAAATATTTCTTGCAATAAAGACGATTATTTCTTCAATTAAAATATTTTCCAATTATCTCACCAATTCAATGCGTTTACAAAGCAATATTATCTTGAATACATTTTTCTAAAATAATGTATTGTCAGCCATTATTAATTATTGATTAGCATTTCTTTCATCTATATTTTAGTTGCTTTTTTAAGCCATAACTAAATACACCTTATCTTATTCATCTCGCTGAACGCTGGTGAATAAGTACTGAGAAAATTCATTCCTTAGGTAATTATCCAATTATTTTCAATCAATTTAAATGCGTATATACATTTTCTTGATTAAAGAAAGCAATTCATAAAACATTTTTTTTTGTGTGTAAATGATGATGAAAACTTCAAATGACTTAAATAAAAATCCCTACTGTTAATTTAAATAGTGTCATAAGATTTACGCAGTTCAATTATTGATAGATCTAAATATATCCACAGTAAAACATATATGTGTAATCATTATCATTAACATCATCATCACCCCCATAAACGCGTGTGGTCGTTAGGATCAAACGCAGTTTGGACCTTACGACCACCATCGTTTATATCCGTTTACGTTTAAGCACCCGACCAGCTCCCTCTACATATCTGGGTTGAAAGCAGGGAAGGACTTAATTCACGAGTAGCGTGCCTCGAGCAAGTAGACTGGCGGAGTTATCCTTCTCCAGATGATATCGACAATGTCTTCTTATTTAAAGACTCGTTTACGCACGGATACATGGCCGTTGATACTCTCGGTGGAAGACTACACCCTCACCGTTTACTTCAATGGATTCTTAGACATACCCATCAATCCCAGTCTACTCCCGTTGTGCTAGATAGCAATTGATACTACAGTGTAACCCGGATATAAGAGAAACCCGAATATAAGAGAGATTTTCTCTGGTCCCAAATTAGAGCCTGTGTTAATGTATATAAAATAGACCAAACCTGGATATAAGAGACTTCTTCTCCGGTCCCGACAACTCTCTTATATCCTGGTTACACTGTACAAGAAGGATTATCGGCCCTTTCACAGATCTTTTTTTCTTGATACTGGTTCAATGATACCAGTATAACTCGTAGAATAACCTGACATCATAATTATTTAAACACGAATATCTTCAGTTCGGTTGAAAGTGAGTGGAATCGAGATCAGGACAATTGCAGATTCTTTGTATTTTGTCAATAATCTCTAAATACATAGCAGACTAGAATATGAGTTCGAAAAGTAAATGTAGTGTTGTGTATTTTCCTTGTAGGTGAAGAGAATTGGTAAGAGGAAATTGGCAGGGGTGGATGGAGACTGTGTGTCTGCGAAGAGACCTAATTTATCACATAATCGATATCTTTGTTCTTTGTCCTATTTTAGGCCAGATTAAAGGCTCCGAACTGCCACGAACTATAAGTACGTTTGATTAGCTAATAAATATTTCAACTCATGACACGGTTCTAATAGCTGCTACCAAATTTTTAGTTTTGAAATTCCCTGATTCCAACTGACATGAATTCTACACGATGCTCACTGAGACAAATCGAGCCAGGACGATATTGGGCTTTCCATTAGATAATAAATATATACAGAAAAAGATGATAGATTCTTTTTATCAGCGGGAAAACACTTCTGTTCATGTAGTATTAGGTTGGTGCAAAAATAATGACGTAATAATGTCGTTTTTTGACGTTAAAAATACGTCAAAAAACGACATTATTACGTCATTATTTTTTGCACCAACCTATTAGATATATTTGTGTATCTGCTTTTATCGACTTCTTTCACCAATTCTTTTTATGCCAAAAAATCATTTTAAGATTGTGTCACAAGGAAATGTCTATATAATTAAATACACACACACACATATGTAAAATTTCATATATAAATGCAAAATATATTTCTAAAAAGACAATATGAATATAGACAAAAGGATTCTTTTTAATTCTTCATTATACAAAAAACATGTTAGTACAACCGTTATGTCCTGTTAATACCTCAAGAATAATGTGCTATTCCACGTTTTTATCCCATGGAAAGAGGGGAAAAGACATTACTTGATTTCACTAAGGAAATGAAAGCAAGAAGAACAGATACTGCACATGGTATTTACTCTGTCTCCCGACTAGGACTAGATGTGACACAAGGTCTATTTTTAGGTCCCTCCCTCTGGTGCAATGGGAGGGCGCGGCCTCGGGCAGCTTTTCCCCAGGGCTGGGCACCTCTTCAGTATTATTTTCCTCAGTTGCCCCTCTGTCGTTTGACAGACAAGCTCCTGAGCGCGCTCTGTCCAAAGACAGAGACGCAACTGAGAGATGATAAGAAAACGTGAACTTGCTCAAAAAGATTAAGTTATAAGTTTAACAGATACTACACATCGATCTGAACCAAATGACCTAGAGACGGGGTGACCGCGAAAAAAGTTCCACTTTTTACATGTACACTATCGAACGGCATAAACCGAGTAAGCCAATCACGAAAAATGCAAATAAAGAAAATAACATCGTCTACTGAATTATTTTTAAATTATTATTAAGAGAAATGTTCGTAAGACGGGGATTTAGCAAGAAAGAAATGAAAGAAAAAAAAAGTGAAGATAGAAATTTTTAACGCCTCCTGCCAATATCGCATGAATACTTGAATATTCCGTTTTGATCGTGTGGAATGAGGAGAAAAGACATTGTTTGATGCAAAAAAAGAAAAGATAAAAATGTTTAACGGCTGTTTCAATAAAATGAAAAAAGTTCCATTGCAAATCTTTTCATTTTTACCCACTTCTTAAAATAACGGCCATTATTCATATTGAGGAATGTTATTACAATATTTTCTTAACGTTGTCAAACGCAGATCTTCAACGACGTAATAGGGAAATATTTCCAAATATTTTATTGTCAGAGAACTTGCCATCAGCTTTTTCTATCATTTACTAAAGAGTTTTTTAAATTAAAAACTCAGGAAATTTTCACGGGCCTTTCTAGTAAATATAATTACAGTAAAATTAATTCAACAGCAATATTAACTAACTTTCGTTTATTTGGCGTCAAATGAGACCACTTAGCGATAGGGAAAATCGACTTTCACAGTTAGTCTGAATAATATTTAAGCATTGATATTTAAAAAAAAAAAAAAAATTGAGAATTTAAGGATATTTTTACTTCTTTATAAAAACTTGTAGGAAAATGATATCATTACATTTGTGTTGATAAAGTCCATCAGAGGACGAAACGAGTTGATAAAGAATTTCTTCTTTATATATATATATATATATATATATATATATATATATATATATATATATATATATATATATATATATGTACGTATGTATATATAAATGTGATCTATATATATATGTATGAATATATATATATATACAGTGTAACCCGGATATGAGAAACCCGGGTATAAGAGAGATTTTCTCTGGTCCCAAATTAGAGCCTGTGTTAATGTAAACAAAACAGAACAAACCGGGATATAAGAGAAACCCTGATATAAGAGACTTCTTCTCCTGTCCCGACAACTCTCTTATATCCTGGTTACACTGTATGTACTTATGTATATATAAATGTATATATATATATATATATATATATATATATGTATATCTGTGTGTATATATATATATATATGTACGTATATATATATGTATATCTGCGTGTGTATATATATATATGTACGTATATATATATATATATATATATATATATATATATATATATATATATATATATATATATATATATATATATATATATATATATATATATATCTGCGTGTATATATATGTATGTATATATATATGTACCTGTATATATATATATATGTGTATATTAAAGACATTTTTATGTTTAACGTTCTTTTTATAGATACAAGTATTTAAGTAAATGCTCTGTTTATAATAAACAGTATTAAATAACATTTACCGGACTGAATGTCCGAGAAATTTTCATAGAAAATATTCGTCCTTTGACAGGATTCGAACCTGCATCCTATACAGAACCGTCATTTACCCTGACGTGCCTAACTGCTCGACCTCAAAGGATCGTTCGGTTGGCAAGTTCGAATTTACTGCTTATAAACTTCAATCTTCCATGAATCTCGTACATTCATAACTGCTCATGGCGTATCAAATGTAAACAAATGACGTCATACATTAAGAAATGGACAAAGTCCGAAAAATTATTTATTAAAGACATTTTTATGTTTAAAATATGAAAATTTCTCGGGCATTCAGGCCGGTAAATGTTATTTAATACTGTTTATTATAAACAGAGCATTTACTTAAATACTTGTATCTATAAAAAGAACGTTAAACATAAAAATGTCTTTAATAAATAAATTGTCGGACTTTGCCTATTTCCTAATTTATATATATATATATATATATATATATATATATATATATATATATATATATCTGTGTGTGTGCTAAGCCTACGCTAAAAAAGTTGCACATTTATTGCACCTCGATGGAATTTGTGTTCGATAAGGTTGCACTTTAAGGATGCATTTTAAGGATTCATTCTTATACTTATCTAGAACTACTTTCTTTCGTTAGAAAATTCCTTGTAGGTAACACTATCATTCTAAAAACATCTCAATTTAAATTCCGTCTGAAGGAAAATGAAGCACATTATATAAAATGATTCAAGGCAAGTGACAAACTGAGCATATTTGAGAACTAAAAAAAAACGTGTTGGCAGGGAATTACTACTACTACTACTAATAATAATAATAATAATAATAACAATACTCTCTTCTAGCAAGGTTTAAAATTACTGCTACTTCTACACAAGACAAATTATAACATAAATAAGAGAAAAGAAAATCCCAGGAAAATGGTTAATGAATTGAATGAAAACTGGAAGAATATTAGGAAATGGAATAAAAAATTATAACGTTTTCCTTGTCTGTCACATAACGAAAGGAAAGATAGATAGATAGATAGATAGATAGATAGATAGATAGATACATACATACATACATACATACATACATACATATATATAGATATATGAATATATATATATATATGTGAATATATATATATATGAATATGTCTACATGTGTGAATATATATATATATATATATATATATATATATATATATATATATATATATATATATATATATATATGAATATATTTTATTTAAATTATTTGCTCTGGATTTACATTGAGCTCTCTGGATTTTATCCTCCTTAGGTTTACCCATACGGATTACTTAGTTTTTCATAAACTATATATATGAATATATATATATGAATATATATATATGAATATATATATGGGAATATATATACATGTGCGAATATATATATATATATATATATATATATATATATGAATATATATACATGTTTATATGTGAATATATATATATGAATATATATACAGATGTGAATATGTATATATGAATATATATACAGGTGTGAATATATATATATATATTAATATATATATATATGAATATATATATATATATATATTCATACACATATACATATATATATATATATATATATATATATTGTTTTGAACAATAAAAATATTCATAAATTAAAATCTTCAGACAAACTTGATTGTATATTCATATTCTTTCATTTTTATTATTATTTCAGTGAGATTCGTCGACTAGTTTCGGCCATGCCAATCATCACCAGAAAAATGTTTTGCTTGCTCGTAGCAGTGAACTACAGAAATGAATGTCTTGATGGAGAAAATGAACTTTTGTCTGTAATTTTCATTTTTTTTTTTTTAATTATTATTTTTAACATGAATCTTCGTCAGTCCTTGTGTTGGTCAGTCTCTTTTAAGTTGTTAAGATAAGAGCTGGATGGATTCATGCTGCTCTGAATTGCCTTGGTCATTTTGACAGTTTTATTGGTTCCTGGGTAGGGGATGTGTCCCCGTTAAGTGTGTGTGTTATTTGGTTCTTAGGGAGTGAATGAATATGATGTATGTAAATGTGTATATTAGTATGGGTGTGTGTTATCATTTGGCTCATTAGGGAGTGGATATGATGTGTGTAAGTGTGTATATTCGTGTGGGTGTTTGTATAAGTGGGAGGTCTCAACACCTCCATAAGTATGTCAGTCTTGTGTGGCTGAGAAATGTGGGTAGGTCTTTATTTGTGGTGTTATATATTAATGCAATCTATATTGTTAAATTTGTGATTAAGTCCGTGTGAATAGTGGGTTTTCAAACGTCGGATCCACTTATTTTCATGGGACTCTAAAATCTTTCTAATGTTATCTGCTCTGAACTTTTCTCTTCTCTCAATTATAGTGAATTTGGTATGGGTTTTAAAATCGTGTTTTTGTAAGCGGAAATGTTGTTCTACAGTTAATAATTTTTCATGGGGAGTCGACTTAATTCGATTGCAATAAATATGAATTCTGTAGTGAAAGGGCCATTTAGATTTTCCTACATATTGTTTCTGGCATAGTGTGCATTCTAGAAGGTAAATTATATTATGACTTCTACAGTTAAAGTCGTGGTAGATTTTGAAAGAAGATTTAGTGACTGAGCTAGTGAATGAATTCGTGTGTCTAATGTGGCTACAGCATAAGCTTCTTTTGTTCTTACATAGTTGAGAAAATCCTGTTGTTTTTGTTTTTGGTTTATTACGGATTACCTTGTCCCCTGAAATGTGGTTACTATCTATAATTTCCTTTAGGTTCTTAGGTCTACGATATACTAGAAGGTTGGGTTCCTCAAACAATTTTTTGGGGTCTGCTTTGAAATAGGTATTTCCCAGCGAATTTTGATTATCTGGGATAGTGGAGGCAGAGTGGGGTTGAAAGTGATTACTAGAGGAATGCGGCTAGATTTATTTTTAATCTTGTACATTAGGGTGTCTTCTCTAGGTGTGGAAATTGCTTTATTTATTTGTTCCCTGATTAGGTGTTGTTTATAGCGATGTGTTGTGAATTGATGCTCCAGATTTTCAATGTGTTCATTTAATTCTTCATTGTTGGAACATATCCTTCTGAGTCTAAGTGCTTGTGAATAGGGAAGGTTCTCTTTGAGGTGTTTAGGGTGGGAAGACTTAAAGTGTAGATAGTTGTGGGTGTCGGTGATTTTAGTGTGTAGTGTCGTTTGTAGTTTCCTGTTTTCATCTGTGTAAATGCGGGTGTTTAAAAATGTTACCGATGTTGTGGATTTTTCATAATCAAATTTAATTGAGTCGTGTACTGTGTTTAGGGTCATGAGGAACTGGATAAGTTTGTCGTCACTGCCCGTGTATACAAAGAATATATCATCGATATATCTTGCAAAGAATACTCAGTCGCTACCGATGAGTGGATAGATATGGGTCTCTACAAATTTTCCCATGAATATTGTAGCATATGATGAGGCGACAATGGTGCCTATTGCACAGCCTCTTACTTGAAAGTCGTGTGCTCCATTGAAGTTGAAAGTATTCAATGTAAGTATATGCTCGATAAGCTTTATGATAACTTCTCTGGGAAGGAAGTTTTCTTATTTTAGTAAGTGCTTCCGGTGTTTAACGTCACTGATTGTATGTGATTAATTTTGTTTAGTAGATCTGTTGTGTCTCTGATGTAGGATTTTACTCTATAGCTAGGTGAAATGGTCTACGAATTTTGAAATATTGGTCATGCGGCAGTTGAATGATGAAATGACTGGCCTTCCTGGGTTGTTGCTTTTGTGTATTCTAGGAGATAGAAGCGAGCAGGTGTAATGTTTGTGGGTATAATTGTTGTGCATGTTCCCTTGTCGATTAGATTGTTGCGAAGCATTATGTTTAGTGAGCTAGTTAATTCTATTTGGTATTCGGCAAGTAAGATTTTATAGGTTTCTTTGTCGGCTACCTGATAGTTGGCCTCTTTAATGTATTATTTGATTCCCCAGATCACTGTGGCACCCCCTTCGTCAGCCTGCGTTATGATTAGGTCATATATATATATATATATATATATATATATATATTTAGGTACCTCCGTTAGGTCACATAAAAAAGCAGCATATCACGATGACAAAAGGCTCATAAATCAACGAAAACAAAGTTTTGTCTCAATATGTTGTTATTAATTGAAAGCTAAAGCATTAAATTTATTACTTACAGTAAGTAACATTTTCTAGTTTATTTCAGATAGAAATTATATAGAGCGGAATGTCAAATATATGCTCCATTTTTGTTTAATTTTCTTAAAAGCGGCTATTTTCTTAAATTTTAAGAAATTTGTAAACAAAAAAATATTCTGATTTTAAACTTCTTCCTAAAATAAATTTATATATTTTTCACACGTTATTTGAGTAAAATTAGAAAATTTAAAGTTAAAATGATCTGATATGAAACAAACAGTACTTACTTATAGCATAAAAATTTGTATCCAAACATTTCTTAACGATGTGTGTGAATTTTTTCATGTCTTTATTCACGTTATCAAAAAAAATCGATTGTGACGAGGTGATGACAGACTACTATGGATGATCAAAATTGACAATTTTTGCAAAGTAAGCGAACGCCGTTTTTCGTTTTTAACTAGTACTTTTTAAATATTAACATTTTTATTCAGCAATTATGTAATATATATTTTTTTCATTTCATACTTTCTTAATTAGATAATTGTTTAAAGTTTTTTTATTAATTAGATAATTGTTTAAAAAATTTAAGGATTATGTCATGTATACATTTCCATACGTAGAAATTATGAACGTTTTTTCAATATTTTTTTTTAATTATTTTTAAAATATTCGGTTACAAACGACTGTTATGTGCTTTTCAAATTTCGATTCGTAAATTTACTTTTTCATTAACGTTATCATTGCATTACGTGCTTAAAGGCAATAAAAATTTTAAACGATTTTTGAAGTATTAAGAAGTTAATGAAAAAAGATTTAAAAAGTGAAAAAAAAAATTGTGAAAAATACATTATTCATCGAAAAAATTTTATTTCTTCACAAAATAATGTCCTTAATATAACGTATTTACAAAAGCAGGTCAAAGCTTTCTAATCAATTAATGCCATACATTTTTACATTTTTTTTTATAATTCAGAGCAGATTTTCTATGAAACGGGTAACTGTTTTACAAAAAAAACTGGTGATTTACTTTCTATAAAGAGTCCTATTTATAACTAATAAAACAAATCCCATGTTTAAAGATTTAATTTCTCGAAATTTCATGAAAATATGTAAGTTGGAGGAAACATGTTAAAAAAATATCTTTTTAACAAGATTTTCTAAAAACAAAATTTTTAAAAATAATTTTAATCATTTCTGAATAAGTACTGAAGGTTTCATTAAAATCTCACAATTATTTGATTTTTGCAAGAATTTCCTAAATAAAACGTGTGTTTTCCTCGGGAAAAGCGCAAAATAAAACAAACCTTATTCTCACTTAATACGCTGTCGTAAAAAAAACAACAAAATTTTTAACGCGCTAGAATAGAGTAAAAAATTTCAAAAAATAATTAAAAAAATACTTTGATTTTTCCTCTTCTTAACAAAAACATATTGAGACAAAACTTTGTTTTCGTTGATTTATGGACCTTTTTCATCGTGATATGCTGCTTTTTTTTAAGTGACCTAACGGAGGTACCTATATAAATTCATATATATATATTCATATATATATATATATATATATATATATATATATATATATATATATATATATATATATGAATATATATATGAATATATATATATATATATATATATATATATATATATATATGGAAGATGAGAACGAATAGAGTACAGTTGTAACGTTCGTGACATTTACTTTAAAAGAGGGCTCAATACAAAGTAGAGCAATAACGTTGGTCATATTTGATTGTCTGTTCTAAGCAAAGCCCACAAATCTTATAACAACCTCTTCTCTTTTCTTTTATTATTTTTCGTAATAAGAGACTGTATTTTGCTTTTACATTTGATTAAATCGTTCATTCCCAGTAATTTACAATCGCCTGATGAGATGCGCTTTATGCGCATCGAAACACGACTGAAATTTTTACATGTTTTCGATGTAATATCCTAAAAAAGTATATATATATATATATATATATATATATATATATATATATATATATATATATATATGTGTGTGTGTGTGTGTGTGTATCTGTGTGTGTGTTTCATTAAATAGTATAGACAAATGTTGTCTATTTATTTTATGTAAATTCTTTTCATAACGTCTGATAAGCTTAATAACATTATCATTAAACGAAGAAAGAAAATCACAGAACTGATACAATTTTTTTTAATCCAATCTAAGCTTTCGGCTTACATAAGCCATTATCAAAGATGACAATTACATTACAATATATTAAGCAATACACGGACAAGAATGTGTTGATAGTCTGTTTCTGTTTACATGGATGATTTAAAAGCAACGATAAACACGTGCATATAAGACACTGACAGCGAAAATTTCACCGCAGCTCATGACGTCACACATCCATGTAAACAGAAACAGATTATCATCATATTCTTGCTCTGTCCGGGACATTGAGCTCTGCCTGGATTCTCGCCTCTTAGAATATATATATATATATATACATATATATATATATATATATATATATATATATATATATATATATATATATATATATGCAAAAAAAAACTACTGCTGGCTTTTTTCTAGAGTATATCCCGTTATAGTTTAGCTTAGTCCGACCGGCATACAAATGGGACTAGCCCATTTTCATATCCCGGAGATCTAGTCTATACTATAGTCACCTTGAACTATAGAATGCATATCAGAAAATCAGATAACACCTGATATCACCTGTGGATAGAATCCCATACATTTCATTGGAAAAAAGGGTCATGTTCAGACAAAATAAGTTATATTCTAGCCTGTGTCATTGTACACCCCGGAGTATTAACTGGCCTATACTAACTTAGACATCAAGTATAAAACTTAGCTTGAAATAATGCATGTTTCAAAGAATTTCCGGTGTAATCTACCATTTCATGCTTTGTCCTTACTATTTTTTCTAATTTAAATATCTGAGATTCGTTTTAAAAGAGTATGGAAAGTGTGACATTGAAATACGAAGAGACATTTGGATAGCGAAAGATGCATTGAATTAAGAAATATAGATATTTCGTTAGAAACAAAGAAAAGAGTACTGAATTCTTATGCAGTCCCAGTCGTCCTATATGGAAGGGAATACTAGACAGGACTTACTCTCAGATAAAGAAGAGACTTGAAGCAACAGAAATGTGGTTCTACAGAAGGATGCTGAGCATAACATGTACTGAACACGAATAACGACGGAGTTCTAAGGAAATGGAAACAGAAAGTAAACTTATACCTAACATCAGAAAAAGACAGTTTAAATTTCTAATACAAATAATAAGAAAAGAGTGCTCGGAAATTTTGATACTAACAGAACAGATTGAAAGCAAGACGGACAGAAGAAAACAACACATAGCCTAGCTGCCGAGTTTCAGTTGATGGCAGAACATGGTTTGGGAGATATAGCAAAAAAAAAAAAATTAAGTTATTAGGTTGGTGCAAAATAATGTCGGTTTTTGACGTATTTTTAACGTCAAAAACCGACATTATTTTGCACCAACCTAATACAAAAATACAAGCCCCTGTACTGAATGGAATTGGTACATGGAATAAAAAGATCTTGTCTAACTAGGGCAGTACATTATCGATCAAGCTATGTTACCAATGGCACTCTAAATAAACACATAGGTACTTTCTTCGTTGCTGATTCTTTTCGATTGATACATTCTACGGTTTTCTCCATTTGGAAAACTCTTGATAAAGACGGGTAGGTTTCTAAAAATGAAATGGACGAGCAAGATTTTTTCATGGTGGTCTTTGTCTTTAAGTCCGAAATCGCTTGCACCTACTGTATAATTAAGCAATATTTCATTCAAGTACATTTCAGAAAACTATTGCCTATTTACCGATGCATTATTTCCTCTGTTTGACATTGTCGACAGTGCATTTTATATTCAGACATGATTTCTACCAAAAGAAACAATTGTCCATAAATAAATTAAGAATATACAGAGCTTCAAAGAAACCTTTCATTTTTTCCTAACATTTCGCAAATGAGGACACTGGGAATTTGTACTTCAACCTCATATATGTGTTCAATCAATTTTAAGTCACATCCCACTGAATACTTTGATAACAAATAAGAGAAACGCATCTACACAGGATAATATATATATGTACACACACATATATATATATATATATATATATATATATATATATATATATATATATATATAAGCAATTCATACATATGCAATCCACTTATGGTAGATAAAGTCAAATACAATTATTAAAGTAATTTTATGTAAATAAAGTAATTAAAATGTCTGAATCAGACGACAATGTACGAACATAGCCGGAAATAGGATAAAGATGAATCAATTACTTTCACCAGAAGCCACAAGATGAACTCATTGAACCTCTTAATACGGGTTTCATTACTCATCTGCATTTCTTCCGGGTTTTCGCTTATTGTCAACAAAAATCCAATTATTTTATTCTTATAGGTTTATTGGTTTGTGTAGTTATTCATTTTTGCCTATTAACGCCACACCATACAGAACAAAGTTAATTTAGATTGGATATCTCTGTAGCCCCGAGACTGGCGGAAGTTGCCGAGTATGACCGAAAGGAATATCACTTCCATTAATGGAAAACTGTGTTTCAACTTTTCTTTGGCCGTTGAAATTCGATAAGGTCGTCAGAGTGAAAGAGAGTGAGTAAATCAATTCTTTATTAACATACAATATTCAAAAGAATCTTCTGTGGGATTCAAGTTGAATATTTATCAATACATTTCTCTTCTTCGTGATCGCTTTACCAAAGACATTACCGAGATGACGTCACTAACTCCCGGACGACAGGAAATTATCGAACGTTGCCGAAGAGAATAGAAAACATATGTTTTGAAAGATTCATTATATCAAATATTGAATATTCTTGCATTTGGTTTATTTTATAAACACAGCAAATAATAATGGTAATGATGAGGATAACTGTTTTCTTTATGAGGAAACATTTGGTATTTATTGACCATATATAGTTAGCGTTACGATCGTTTGAAATGTATAAACATTTTTGAAACAATTTTCCAGGTGAATAGGTTTCAGTAAATAACCGACTCATCCTGCTTGCCTGTACCTAATAGTTAAATCTGAACTAAAAAGGAGTACTGTCGCTATAGTTGGACAGGAGCTGTCCAGTCTTCACTTTCCAGTTTCTATAGAGTCCAAAGCCCTCCACGCGTCCTTGTGAGTGATGAATTAGTTTCCAACTTTCCCATAGACGAAATGTCGCAAGGCTCTTGCTGTTCTTTCGCGTCTAGAAGAAACCTCAACAGAATGCAGAAAGCACTGGACTGCCGTTTCGTCCTATATTTGAGACGACCGAGAATTGAAACCCGGACAGTTACATCGACACGCAAACGTCATACTAGTTGTACTAACAAGAAGTAGCGTACTAGTCTCGGTATATGTGAACGAGCGGTCCAATATCCAGTCTATATAGAAATATAGTTTAAAGGTGTCCTATGTTTATGGGATAAAGTGCTCAATATCAGATATAGAGTGTATATAAATATAACTAAATACATATTTAAATATATTGTAAATACATATTTATTTATATATATATAAATATGAGTTTACAATATATATATATATATATATATATATATATATATATATTGTTTCGTTGAATAATGTAGACATGTCTACTTATTTTTATACTGTTTCGTTTCAGTTTTCTAATAAGATACTTAATGTTAAAATGAAATTCATCAATGAAGGTACCGCAGTTTTTGAAAACCATGTACTTTCGACCTTTGCTTAGATCATCTTCAGGGGAAAAATACAAAGACAACTTATTGTAACTGCGATAAAATCTGCATTCCGTTGTCATAGGGATTTTTAATACACTCACGAACGCGCTATGTTTAATTATTTTAGAATTTTAAAATATATATTTTAAATATATCTATTTTCAAATACACACACATACACACATACACACGCGCGCATACACACACGCGCGTGCATACACACACACACACACATATATACATATATATATATATATATATGTATATATATATATATATATATATAATTACACTTTTAGTTCTGTAATTATGAGTTTAACTTATATAATATCTTTCTATAGCGTAGTTATTTTTGGGTAAATAAAACTTTTTATATTTTTTTATATTTTTTTTGTTTACCTACAATTTACATGTATTTATCCAACAAATTTATTATAATTTCCATTTCAATAAATAATTCTTCGGTTTAAGTTTTGTTTTTATATATACAGTAACGGAGATTGCATGTTGTGTTATTTTATTTATTTATTATTTTTATTTTTATTTTTTTTTTTTTTCCTCACGACATTATTTTACACAATTTTAACACTATATGCATTTTTGTATTTGAATGCGTAAACACAAGAAATTTTTAGTTTTTTAGTTTTGTAGCATCTTGAGGTATTGTATGAAAATACCCATAGTGCAATCAATTCTATACACAATTTTCTTATCTAAGTACTAAATTTCCTAAAATTGATCCATGCAGCAAAGTACTGTATAAAACTACCCAAGTGTAATCTAATCCCTTTTTTCTTCGACTGGATTTCTTATAACGAATAATTGTTTACTTGTAATTCACATTTATTGCTTCAACATTATGAACCTTTACGATGGATAAAGTTTATGTACCATCACCATTTCCATTCCAATTCTAGATTAGAATTTCTCTTTTGAAATTGTTTAGCTTAATTCCTACTGCTTGAAACACACTTTTTAAAGAATATTGCTACTTTAGATACTTTTGAACTAGAACGCCGCATTTGGTATGCAGCCAGCAAGATCAGAAATGTCTATCATTCTTTATGATAGATATACCATGAAGATAGAAAACCATAAGGATAGATAGATAGATAGACAGATAGATAGATAATGAACAGAGTGAGATAGATAGATAGATATGAACAAACTGAGATAGATAGATAGATAGATAGATAGATAGATAGATAGATAGATAGATAAGCTGACATAACGATAGCTAAGTATTGCGGTAAATAAGATCGGGTTAAAAACTCTCACGCTTAATCTCTTTCTCTCTCTCTCTTTCTCTCTCTCTCTCTCTCTCTCTCTCTCCCTATATATATATATATATATATATATATATATATATATATATAAATCGACTCTCCCATCGAGTTCGACGTACGAGGGTCAAGCAGATCAGTTTCCAGGAAACTGACAGCCCGACACCGGCACATGAGATTCGATTATAGTGAGGAAGGTTTCCTGCAGGACCAGCCACACTTTTTGAAGGGCCGAATACAGAGACCTGGTGTACTACGTGCCACGAGGTCCCCAAACGACCCTCTGCAGGTTCTGAATTCAGAGTTGTCCTTCTCCTAGACCAGTTGCCAACCAAGGCTATAGAACCCTGTCTGTCCTGCTATTTTACCCATAGCTGGAGGGAGAAGAAGAGGATTCACACCTTTCCCAAGGGTGTTAGCATGTAAGTGAATGTAATGGATTCAACTGGAATTCGAACTCGGCTCTGCGATTCCTCAATCCAAGCCGATATCCATTACTATACTGTGCATATGCATATATATATATATATATATATATATATATATATATATATATATATATATATATATATATATATATATATATATATATATATATAGAGAGAGAGAGAGAGAGAGAGAGAGAGAGAGAGAGAGAGAGACAGAGAGACAGAGACAGAGACAGAGACACATTCAGAGAGAGAGGCAGACAGACAGACAGACAGAGAGAAAGACTAAGAATATCTTTAACCAAGTATCCAGATAAGAATCAACATCTGAATGAAACTATAAAAATGTAAATAGGACAAAAATTATCTGGTTTATCATTGGAAGAATTCCAAGAAAAAAAAATACATGAATAATCCCCACTCCCGGATGAAGTTCGATTTCTAATTATGTTCGATTATAAAATATTTGACATGATGTGACCTAGTGGGAGGTTGATACATAAATTCTCGTGCATTTTCATTTCAAGTAGAGCCTTCGAAATTATCAAGACCTTCCTATCAGGAATGTCCAAGACGTCTGCCGTTAATATTCAGTCCTCTGAATCCCATGTTATCAATGATGACGTCTCCCGAAGCTCTCGTCTCTGTCCTAGCCTCTATTTATATCTTTATTAATGATCTGCCCAGGAATACTGACAGATTTATGGAAATATTTGATCTAGTTGATCAGAGCCTGGGAGCTGATCTCTTCACTAGTCGAGTTCTAATAGCTCAATGGGGAAAATATCTTGTAATATTCAATCGTTCCAAAAACCGAACAAATAAAGTTACATCCTGAATTTTCTCCAGAGAGTTGCATTGTCATTGGATTTGCCTGGAACTTTTATTGGGATGCAAATTCACTTCCAATTTTAAGTAGAACTCTTCCAACGGAAAATGGTCAGTTTTCAAGAAAGTACCTGATTCCGATATCCATGTGCTCTCTATATAAATGCCACATTAGCCTTTCGTTAATCTATCGCTATTCATATGGCAAATATTAACACCCGTTACATTCCTTAGTTTTACTAGTTCAGACCTTTACAGCGAGGATACGCTATGCAATCTATACAAGGTCGATTAAACCTCATTCCCTTCGTATTCCGTTAGTAAGAAAAAAGTACCATTGAGACTGAAAATATTGCAGATGAATAAACAGAGACTAAAGGTTACGCAGAGGACACCTGATGAAGGAAACTGAATGCCGCGTCATTGTAAATTACGTAGTCAGTGAATGCGAGGAACAAGAAAGAAAAAATAGGCACAACAGTGTGGGAAATGTAATACATCGAAAACTGCAAAAAAAACTTGTATTCAGCCATAAACAAATCTTATTAGTAGAAATTAGAGAGTCTCCCGGAAAAATATCATGCACTTTACTGGGAGATTAGTGAATGTGTCACCATACAGTAAACGGATTTTTGAATCCAAAGAAATGTAAAAAATCATTATCCATATATAAAAATTCGGCTTTCTTTCAACCATACGCCGATGGCTTAGCGGGAAAATCTCCGAATGCAGAATCAGTCGAGTTTTGAGCCGGTTTGAAGCAATCGGATGTCTAGCCACACTGATGAGCGAAACGGTCTGTCTGTGCATAACAATACATATACACCCGAAAAACTTAAATTCGTCTGTACACTCTTGAAAAATAAGAGCGAAAATGTAAACTATTACTACTAATATTACAAGGCTCTTCCCCTTCCCCGAATTGAGTACTGACAGGCATTGACGTATTAAGTTGGTGCAAAAATAATGACGTAATAATGTCGTTTCTTGACGTATTTTTAATGTCAAAAAACGACATTATTACGTCATTATTTTTGCACCAACCTAATATTTATTCACAGAGTAAGTACGTAAAAATTCGACGCCAAATCAGTTGGGTTTCGATCCTCGCTTGAAGCATTCGGATGTCTAGACACACTGATGATCAGCGAATTAGTCTGTGTATGACAATTATTTGTATTTTATTATTTGCTTTGTTATTACATTAAGCTCTCTCACGCTTTCTCTCTCTCTCTCTCTCTCGCTCTCTCTCCCTCTCTCTGGATCAATATCATCTTTGGAATTATTCATATGAATTACCATATAATATCATTATATATATATATATATATATATATATATATATATATATATATATATATATATATATATATATATATATATATATATAGTAAAGGTAATAAATCTATTGGTATACTTTTATAGCTTTCACAGTTAAATTTCTAATACCGAACCGAACTCATTCTACATTGGGGTTGAATAAGACAGACGAATTTCATTTTTTCGTCGTTTGAAATAACCTTATTTATTCCCCGTATTAATTGATTTTAGATTTTATTGTATATATATATATATATATATATATATATATATATATATATATATATATATATATACATATATATATATATATATATATATATATATATATATATATATATATATATATATATTCTCCGAAGACATGTGCTTATAATTAATATAAATATTAAGTGCTACAAAAAAAATTAAATGCGGGTAACAAATATAGAAAAAAGATTTTTAAAAAGACTTTCTAAAATAAAAACATTTTAAAAATATATATATTACAGCATATTCAACCATCAAGAATTAATGTCTGATATATTGTTTCAACATTCGTGAAAACGTTGATATATTTGTTTTCTAATTTGGGATTTGATTGTTAGAACGTAAATAATTTAAATCTTATTCTTAATGTGTTCATGAAGCTGTTTTCGAGTCGCTTAGAACATGTGTATAGATACACATGGAAAGAGAAAAAAAGATATTGTTTCATTTCACGCTTGAAACACCGAAAAGGAAGCATAAAATATTTGCTTTTATAAGAAATTATTGCTCCCTTCAGGTGTTGAAAAAGTATTTTACTTATGTTGCCAAACATTTTGGGGATGCACAATTATTCTCTTTAAAATCAATAACAATATAGGAACTAATCCAATGTTAAAACGAACGGAGTTTAACAAAGTTTAATGCAATGTTTTTCTTTGTGCGCAGATGTATAATCAATGACGTCTGACATTGTTAATTGCTGTATTGCGATGGATGCCTAATTGATAATGATAGATAGATAGATAGATAGACAGATAGATAGATAGATATGAAAAGAATGAACCAGATAAATAGGTAGATAGGTATGAAAAGAGTGAAATAGATAGATAGATAGATATATAGATAGATAGTTAGATAGATAGATTGATAGATAGATAGATGTATGAAAAGAGTGAAATAGATAGATAGATAGATAGATAGATGAAAAGAGTGAAATAGATAGATAGATAGATAGATAGATGTATGAAAAGAGTGAAATATGAACAGAATGAGATAGATAATAGATAGATAGATAGATAGATAGATAGATAGATAGATAGATACGAAAAGAATGAACCAGATAAATAGGTAGATAGGTATGAAAAGAGTGAAAAAGATAGATAGATAGATAGATAGATCGATGTATGAAAAGAGTGAAATAGATAGATAGTTAGATAGATAGATAGATGTATGAAAAGAGTGAAATAGATAGATAGATAGATAGATAGATAGATAGATGAAAAGAGTGAAATAGATAGATAGATAGAGAGATAGTTAGATAGATAGTTAGATAGATAGATAGATGTATGAAAAGAGTGAAATAGATAGATAGATAGGTAGATGTATGAAACGAGTGAAATAGATAGATAGATAGATAGATAGATGTATGAAAAGAGTGAAATAGATAGATAGATATATAGATAGATAGATAGATGAAAAGAGTGAAATAGATAGATAGATAGATAGATGTATGAAAAGAGTGAAATAGATAGATAGATAGATAGATAGATGTATGAAAAGAGTGAAATAGATAGATAGATGAAAAGAGTGAAATAGATAGATAGATATATAGATAGATAGTTAGATAGATAGATTGATAGATAGATAGATGTATGAAAAGTGTGAAATAGATAGATAGATAGAGAGATAGATAGATAGATAGATGCATGAAAAGAGTGAAATAGATAGATAGATATGAACAGAATGAGATAGATAGATAGATAGATAGATAGATAGATAGATAGATATGAAAAGAATGAACGAGATAGATAGATAGATAT
>OZ010610.1:25085104-25245104 GCA_963932145.1 Acanthosepion lycidas
GAAAAAGCGATTTTTTTCTTTTAAAACTTTATACTTCATCACGAATGCAGCTTTTAACAGAGGGTGGATGCATTTTAAATTAAAGCTTGTAGATAGATAGATAGATAGATAGATAGATAGATAGATATGAAAAGAATGAACCAGACAGATAGATACATAGATAGGTAGATAGGTAGGAAAAGAGTGAAATAGATAGATAGATAGATAGATAGATAGGAACATACTGAGATAGATAGATAGATAGATAGATAGATAGATAGATAGGAATAGACTGAGATAGATAGATAGATAGATAGATAGATAGATAGATAGATAGATAGGAATAGACTGAGATAGATAGATAGATAGATAGATAGATAGATAGGAATAGACTGAGATAGATAGATAGATAGATAGATAGATAGATAGATAGATAGATAGATAGATAGATAGATAGATAGGAATAGACTGAGATAGATAGATAGATAGATAGATAGATAGATAGATAGGAACAGACTTAGGTAGATAGATATATAACTCTGATCTAAACAAAATCAGATAAACATTATCAAGGCTTTTTATTAAATTCGACAAGTTCAAGACTGAATAGTTACGAAACTTTCTCTCCTAGTCTCTCATTAAAGAAGATCGCTCTTTTGATCACCGTTTCGATCAAGTTTATTTTTCATTCAATTTAAGCCGAAATGAGTAACACGGATTTCGAAGGCGTTCTTAATTGTAATTCATTAAATCTTTATCCAATTAGCAAATCAATTAAGTTGCCCTGTCAAACACAGAAAGCACTTTAGAAACATTGAAGCTGAGCTCATCGAGACCCACCGGGTTCAACAAGAAGACGTAAAGATTCACATCGTTTGTGCTTTGTAAAAAGGACAGAATGATGAGTTTTTGAAGGACTCACATTTTCTTTTTGTTTGTTTGTTTGATTTATGTTTTGTTCTTTGTTTTTTTGGGGGGGTTGTTATTGTTTTTATGCAATGAGAAAAATTTTAGCTCGGAGGTTTTATTTTATTGATCTGTACATTTTTCTTTTGTATCATATTTCCTTTTTTATTTGCTTTAGTTCAAATAAATTCTGTCATGAACGCATCTAAAAATTACTTATAGCCCCACTTTTTTAATTAGATAGATAGATAGATAGATAGATAGATGTGAACAGACCGAGATTGATAGTTTTGTGATATCATTGAACACTCGTTGCCACTTTTGAAATGTCAACGAATACTCGTTGTCACTTCCGTAATTCTCGTTGTAGTAGAGACTTTGTTATCGTTTTCATCTGCCTTAACCAGGTATTGAACTCGCACTCTTTGGATCCTGTCACCGGATCTAACCAATGCCTTTATCCACTGTGGATACAAAGTAGTGTTGATTTATTATCCAATGAATGCTTTTCGTTGTATGATTTGTATTTGTGTAAGTATGTATGTATGTGTGTGATGTAGATCTACCCCTGAGATTAAAGAGATTATAACAAAATTCTTTAATATATCACGTCGGGGTCACCAATGAAATGTGGCGGACTTCGTCACCTTCATTTAACTTAGATTAGGAAACCAAACTGAGGTGAAGAAAAAAGGATATGCCAAAGACATCATTACACATAAAATATGTATTTAACAAGATGTACAAAAAGAATATGAAAGAAGGCATGCATTGAGTAAAGAAGAGTTGCCTTCCTTTAACTATGAATTGTTCCAAAGTTCACTGAAAGCAATAAGGTTGTAATAGTTTCTGGTAATAAATGTTTTCAACTGTTTTGCTGCGTAAGAAATAATTTTATAACTTGAAAAAGTTCAATCGAAATGCTTCTTCCAAACGGTACTTGGTACAAAAGAAAAAGTATGTGATTAGAACTTGCTTGTAATACAAGAATTTAGTAATGTCTACGTCTTAATAAAAAAGAATCCGCAGAAACCACGTGACTTCAATCGGAAGAACATGGCTTATGTTCACCTTCTGCTTTCTCTACAATAAACGCAGACAGACAAGTCCGAATCTCTTTAAAATATTTTGCGCTTTTTATGTAGTAAAAATACCAATAAAAAAAAAACTCTTTTTACATATTCCTCATTATTATCTCTCATATCACAAATAGACATAGTGTGATGGACTTCACCACATTTATTTAACTTAGATTAGGAAATCAAACTGACGTGAAGAAAAAGATGATAGACCAAAGACATCATGAAACATAAAATATGTATTAACAAAATGTACAAAGAAAGCATGCATTGATTAAAACAAGAGTTGTCTCCCTTTAACTATTATTTGTAATCCAAAGTTCACTGAAAGAAAGTTTGTGATAACATTATAATTGTGAGCGACCAGATTTTTGTAACTGATACGGTGTGCAACAGACAGTCATGTCAGAGCCATATAGTCGTTTCAGGCCGACTATATTTATTGTATTAAGAAATACAATTATGGCACTAGGCCGAAAAAGGGGAGGTGTTGAGTCTGGTCTTCACTAACTATCTTATACCTAGCTAATCCGATTCACGGCTCATTCATACATTAGAATTTTCACATTCACCATAAGAACTCGTCCGTCACCAATCAATCCTCCATACACCATAATACCGCATCCTCTCAAGGGGGACCTACAAAACGCGCCCCATGCCATAAAAATATAATGATTATATATGTACAATTAAAAATTTACGGATGAATGAAATAAAGGGGGGGGATGAACCCAGTAAGAAACTAAAACGATACACAAAAGTAACAAAACATGACTGATCATTCGGCCATGGGCAAATATAAAGTTGACCCAGTCGAGATAAAAAAGGGGGGGGGGGCAAAAGCAAACTAGGGAGGTTGGGAATCTCAACTTGGATCATCACCAAAGATGTGGCCAGGGACAGGCCGGGAACAACACTTACACACATTAACTAGGTACACAAAAGCTTGTCTAACCTAAACAACGGAAAGGGCTGCACAGGAAACCACCCCGATGTGACGTAGGCTCGACCTCAAAGAGAAAATCAAGGCTAGCCTGTCCAAATGAAGCAAGCTCGCCTCTTCGCTGAAGACTGTCGAATGCAAGCGTGTTCTATCAGTTCTAATCTTCATCTTGAGTTGGTGATCAAAGAATCGGATCAGGCCGACTGTCATGAAGACAACACAGACGTTCACGTCGAAGTACTCGAAGCATTACGACGGATTATCGTCGAAACAAAACATCGTTATAGTAGTGACGACAAGAGTTTCGAAACTCAGACGATCGGTAAACATTGTGTTGAGGATCCAGAAACACAGTCGGAGTAAACAAGTACGAAATATACTTGTGAGCAAGTACGAAATATATTTGTTGCTTCGGGTGACGACAAAATTTTTAACCACTTTGGTTTAAAATAACATGTCCTGTGTGTAGAAAACCTCTTGCGATTATGGAGAATGTTTTGACATTCATGGTTGAAATTCAACAACGGCAGCAGCAACAAGAGATTCGGCTGTTGCTACTATACAAAAACAGAAACTGGAGTTGCTGAATATAGTTTTGAAGAAAACAGAAATATGCATCAATGTTACTTACGTCTGACGTGCTGCAAAACACCGTATCAGAATTCGTATACAATTCCGATGACGGACTGATTGTTGCTCCGTATTTTCTAGAACATGAAGAAATATTTAGTCAGGAATGCAGAGTCTTGGAAGAAGATAAAAAAACAGGCTCTTTTTAAGAAAAATAGCTTCAACAGAGTAAAAAAAATACTGCAATTATATTTTACGGAGAAAACTAGGTAAAATAGGGGCTTGAAGACACAGTATAAATTCTGACGATAATTTTTAGTGACAAGTGCTCACTGTTCCATGCTCATTGGAAGTGGATGAATGATGATTTTGTCACGCATGAGGGCCAACAGAGAATGTGAAAAATTTTAATAAATGCGAAAAACTGAAGGAAGAATTTTAAAACTATTTTCTTGATGTTCAGTCCAATGAAAAGGATCGGTGTTCAAAATTCAAGGCGAATTTTCAAGTAAAAAAAGGTTCGACGCCATTATTTACCGAAACAGAACGTACCATTCGAAGCATTAGCACAAGTAAATGAAGAATTTGACAGACTAGAAAGAAGCGGTATATTGCAGAAA
This sequence comes from Acanthosepion lycidas, assembly GCA_963932145.1. Taxonomy (NCBI): domain Eukaryota; kingdom Metazoa; phylum Mollusca; class Cephalopoda; order Sepiida; family Sepiidae; genus Acanthosepion; species Acanthosepion lycidas. Next base: position 25,089,202 of record OZ010610.1, read on the forward strand.
ATAAAACCATTCGAAATGGATTGCATCAGTTGTAGGCGTAAAGAAAAAATGATGAATTTTGTCTTCTGTCTTCGGATAGAGACACTGCTAGGAAAAACAGAAAAGTACTGTGTCCGAGGTCTATTTTGCAGGTGCTGGGTACATTTTGACCAGTGGCCCCGGTGGAAATGCTCGGGTTTCCCACATAAAACTGGTGTTGTATCTAGTCCGCAGTGGGGCGACAGGTAAATACCAGTGGGGTCGGTTTTGTCCCAGCGGCGCAATGAGACTAGACCTCTTGTCTTCGGAGAGATGGTGACTCAGTCGGGGTCTGTCTTCGGATGGAGACACTGCTGAGAAAAACAGACAATTACTGTGTCCAAGCCGTATTTTGCGGGTGCTGGTTAAATTTTGACCAGTGGCCCTGGTGGAAATGCTCGGGTTTCCCACATAAAACTTGTGTTGTATCTAGTCCGCAGTGGGGCGACAGGTAAATACCAGTGCGGTCGGTTTTTATCCCAGGTTCGTAATAAGACTAGACCTCTTGTCTCCGGATAGAGGGTGACTCAGTCGGGTTCTGTCTTCGGATAGAGACACGGCTGCAGAGATAAAAACAGACAAGTAACATAACTGAGCACTCTTACGCGGCGGTGGAGGTTAGATAAATTTTGACCAATGGCCCCGGTGATCAAAACATCTGGGTTCCCCTTAATAATCACGACCTTGTGTCACAACTCATCTCTGTGGGCTGAGTAAATACCAGTCATTTGCAGTTACTCTTTATACTAACTATACAGACTTTGCTGCAGTAACCGAAGAATTACTTATAGAGAATTCTTAACGAATTGGATTATACCAAGTACGAGTGTCTGTTATAACAATAACCATAGAATAGGAAGTTATATATATATATATATATATATATATATATATATATATATATATATATATATATTGATGCATGTTTTATTAAATAATATAGACAAGTTTTGTCTATTTATTTTAAGTAAGTTCCTTTCATATTGTCTGATAAGATTAATAATATTATCATTGAAAGACGAAAGGAAATCACCATATTAATATTAGGTTGGTGCAAAAATAACTCGTCGTTATAAATGTCGTTTTCTCGCATATGTTACTATGTGAGAAAACGACATTATTTTTGCACCAACCTAATACATGCTTAAATCCAATCTAAGCTTTCGGCTTACATAAGCCATTATCAAAGATGACAATTACTTTCCCATATAGCGACCAAGCCACCGGCGAAACAATACTTAATACTTCTCGTTTTCACTCTCGCGTGGTCATGTGTGATGTCACGAGCTGCGACGCAATTTTCGCTTCCGCGTCTCGTATACACGAGTTACTCGCTGCTTTAAAATTTTTCATGTAACAAAAGCAGACTATCAACCCATGGTTAAATCACAGAATTTCGGAAACTTTGACGTGATTTAATGGTTAGCAAACTTTTTTTTTTTTGCTAGGTCAATCGCGACTGAGAAATTAGTTCGAACCTCAATGGATGCTTCATACTTTCCTCCGTGTTTCAAATCTAAGCTATGCTGTGTAAATTGTTATGATTGCAATATATTTACATTAACTAAAAATAGACGATGCAATAGCCTACAATAATAGAGAGTTAACATTTACCGGGTGTTTTTTGGGGACCAAACTTTAAAAGATATACACGCTGATGACCATTACTTTATAAAACTATTTTAAATATAGTTGTCTTCTACTTAAATTTTTTTTTTCGAAGAAACAATGTATAAATGTTTTAAAAAGAAACATTTTATAAAATTAAATATTTTTTCATGGGAACAGGAGAAATTTAATATTTTTGGCAACAGACTTTAAAGGCTGCAGAATTTGGTCATAAAAATCCATGATTTTACTCATTGCCAATTCTGTAATGTTACACTAGAACATCTGGGAATAATGGCAGATATGATTGGCTTCATATCGATCATTTTTGTCTCCATCTAACTTTGTGATTTTACCTGTATCACTATATCTATATCTATGACGATTTGTTTATCTGGATTTATCTCTTACGGCATGTGACGTGAAAAGAAAGAAAGAAAGAAAGAAAAATCAATGAGCATGACAGAAAGAAGAGTTTGAAAAGAAAGAAAAAAAGAAAGAAAGGAAAATCAATGAGAATTATAGAAAGAAAAATATGTGAAAAGAAAGAAAGAAAGAAGGAAGGAAAGAAGGAAAGAAAGAAAGAAAGAAAGAAAGAAAGAAAGAAAGAAAGAAAGAAAGAAAGAAGATAATAACGGAAAGAAAAACTATATGAAAATAATGAAAAGAGGAAAGGAAGAAGCAATAAAAAAATGTATTCTCCTGAGAATAATAGAAGAAAGAAAGAAAGAAGTGTTAAAAATAAAAGAAAAAAGAATCGTGAGAATAATAAGAAGAAAAGATAAGTGAAAAGCAACAGAAATCGAAAAAGGAAGATCTCGTTTGACGATTAGAAATTTTCAGCATGAAAGGAAACTTCAAATGTCGAAGCAAAACGCAAGAAAAGAAAAATCTTTCGCTATTCTTTGTTGTCATTCATCTTTTCGTCTGTATGTCATCCATTCTCTTATGCTGGACGGACATTCATTTTTCTTTTTTTTTCTTCTCACATAATTTTATTATCTAAACAAATTGAATCCATCGAAATAAAACGAGAAAAAGAAAAGAATGAAATAAAATGTTGCAGCAACCATATTAAAATCTCAGCGACTTACATAACTTTGCCGGAAGTGTCGACAACAGGAGACGATCGTATTGTAAACAAGCAAAAGATGTCTTTCTTGGAAAGATATTAGCATATTCAGAAGGAGCAGCATAACAGGTAATAAAATGCGTAGACCGGTTCTTTGATATTAAAATGATATGCAATGCTAAGAATGGAGAAAAATATTTTCTTAAACCAAACATTGGAGCTGCAAAATAGAGCTCAAAGTTGAGATAAAAGCATTATTGAAATCAACCGACAATACCTGAAAATGTGCTCCATTTCCAAGAAAATTGTTGTCACTTGATAGTAAAATAATCATGATAATACTGAAATTTTAAACTATCTGACCGAATTTCGGCTTTTTTTCAGTTTGGGGTCAAATAGAAAATTTGAATGTTTGGCATAAAGTGATATAAAATTATTTACATTTTTCGGACTATCGTCCTCATTTTTGTTGCCATATTTATCACAACATTTCGGTAGTTGTACGCTCCGGCCTTCTTTTCAAGGACACATGGAACAGTGGATAAAGGCGTTAGTTAGATCTAGTTACAGCACCCAAAGAGTATCAGTTCAATACCTGTTTAAGGCAGTGGAGAATTTGGAGAGGTTAATTAACAGAAGATAACTGATAACTGAAATCTATTAGACATGTCACGTGGAACTAGAACATTCTGCCCTAACGAGCGAAATCAAGGGTTCAGTTCGACATTCCAAACACCTGAAGAAGACCGGAGTGTACAACGGCCGAAACGCTGTGATAAATATGACAACAAAGATGAGGACGATAGACCGAACAATGTAAATAGTGTACATAATACCTCATCTCAGAAATATAGAGAGATACTGGATATAAAATTATTGGTATCTTCTATGTGTCGTGTCCCTTCAGAATACGGACGAACATGGCTTACCACAATTCCCTGTCCTTTGTAACTCTCTGTTTGTTTTTTTTATTATTTCTCCTAATACCTGTTCTACAAGACATTTACACAAGATATATAGGTAGGTTATCCGCTGATTTCCTCTGTCTCTCTTGCCTTTAATATGTCCTGTGAGTATTATATATTCCAAACACTCTTTCTTCATTACGTGTCCGAGAAATTTCAACTGTCTATTTCTAGTGTCCTTTTTGTTTCAATTTATCTAAAACATCGTCATTGCTTACATTTTCAGTTCATGGTATTCTCAGAATCCTTCTGTAGAACCCCATTTCTGTTGCTTCAAGGCCCTTCTTCATCTATTAGGAGTTTGTCTGGCATTCACTGCTATATGGGAAGACTGATACCGGGTCATAAATATCTAAGTGGTTTCTTCCCAATAAATGTTCTGAATTATTCTTATATGCTTTTTTTTTTATATAATACAAGTTTTCATCGTAGTTTAAATAGGTCTTTGTGTCATATTTTATCAGAGGTTTTTGTATAATAATCTATAAAATATACTTGTAGGTCTTCTTGCATTTGTATTATTCGCTTTGATAGCATTCTCATTACAAAAATACCATTTTATGTTCCGGCGGTCTTTTCCTATTTCTCACTTAACTCTGATACACATTCTGATGATGAGGTTATTTATATGGCTCCTTAAGCTTAATGTCCAATGGAGCTTACATTCATTTACACTTAACTACTCAGCCAATAGACTGTGGTCTACACTATCATATGTTTCATTTCTTGTTTCCTTAATCTGGTCAATACCGAAATTGTTTAAGCATCTCAATTACATTTACTCAGTTATGTGCCATGCGTCATACACGCTTAGGCGATCATGTATCTTTCGATACATGACTGACTAGGTAGATTTTTTCCCGCAGTTGGTTGCCATTTCTTTCTGCGGTAGACTGGCTTCCATCCAAGTCTGTCCTGCTATTTGATCATAGTCGAGAAGGGAGAAAAAGAGGATCCATCCCATTTCCAAGGGCAATAGCACGTAAGTGAATGTAAGGAAATTCGAACTCGAACTCGGCTCTCCGATTCCTCAATCCGATCCGTTATCCATTACTCCACTGTATTGACCCTATCGTCCTCATGTTTTTGCTCGTTATCACAAAGTTTCAGACTTTGTGGACTCTGGCATTTATCACGTGTAACCTACAAAGAATTTCGAACTGAACCCATAATTATTTAATCTACGGAGATTGACTGTTCTCGTTGCAATCTCCATGTCTCGAGATATCTCGTTTAGTCCTTATTTCTGTAATACAGATCAGTTATTGCCCGTTTTGTTTCGACTGAATTCAAGTCTGGCCAAGGGTTCAAACTCACAATTACGATGTCACCAAATTCACGACCAAACACTTTCATCCACTCGGCTATTGTTCTGTGTATGCAAAAAATGTAAATAGTGTAAATAATGATAATTCTTCAACCTTGAAATTCTGAGATAATCTCTTTTACAATATTATCTAGTACCTCAGCTTTGTTACTTTTCATCTTGCCCAGAGCCAATCTTTCCCCAGACTTTAATATTTCAAGTCTTTCCATGTTTTTGCGCATTGTAAATTGCTCAGATTTAATGAGGAAATGTTCTTTGATGTATTCCTTCCATCTTTGAAATATCTTTCTTTCTTTCTTGTGTGTGTTCCTTTTTTTGATTTTAGGCATTCTTTCGCTTAGCACGTCTTATGTCCTGTTTTTTATGCATACCTGTTGCATATTTGATGCCCATCCTCTCTATTTTTGTACAATGTTTCTTTTGAGTTTTGATATCGCCTTCAGATAGAAGTATTATGGAATTAAATAAAAATACTGTGGAAAGTGCTGGAGGCTCAAGAGACTTGTTGCCACTTTATCGACAGTAAATTAAAGCTGATAATAATAATCTTCAAAACTATTTGTCCGAATGTTATTTTTTACGCTCTTTTACCTAAGCCAAAACCATAGGAATTGATTGTTTCGCCTGAAGGAAAATTAAATTCTATTCCTCTAGGAATTGGTTAACATTGGTACGCGAAAGTAGACAAGAAGAAAGATTAAAATCATTAGCAGTGCGGTCCTGTAATACATAAAACAATCCTATTTTATTGGCAAAACTTTCGTCAATCCCTTGTCATCAAGAATCACTTCCTTCATTATTGATTTAAAAAAAAAACATTTCTAGTACATCAACATTATTCTTTATGATATAAAATTAAGCTACACATTCAATATATATATATATATATATATATATATATATATATATATATATAAAGAAACAATTCATAGAAAGAATTAAATAGCAATGTTAATGTGATTAATGGCGAAATCGTTTCGTTAACAGAATTTAATGAGACATTAACTAACTAGCAATTCCTTGAATAATAAGATCATTATATTCCAGTTTCACCTGTAAAACCATTTATATTACAGCACCATTATTCTTTTTTATATAAGATATAATCTGCACGTATATATATATATATATATATATATATATGCAATTTATTATATATATTATTTATATATTATATATGCACGGTACTTATTGGAAAGTGCTCACTATCAGTGATAGAGATAACATATTTAGTTGGATTGATGTGAGTTTGCGACCCTGGGTTCCACGCTTTTGCGATCGTCAGACAAATATTTATGTACATAATATTTCCTTTTCTTGTCCTATCGCCTGTATTAATTCCTGGACAACATCTTAATTTTAAATATATTTTTATATTAAAATGATTAAGTATTAGGTTGATGCAAAAATAATGTCGTTTCCTCATAATGTTACTATGTGAGAAAACGACATTATTTTGCACCAACCTAATATAATTCATATATCTCCGTAATATCAGTATTGCCTGCGTTAAATCATGATCTCTGACAATTTCTTTTTTCATTCCAATGTATTTTTATAGTACAATTATCAGTAATACATTTGCATTATGCATATAATAGCCCTATTTTAGCCGTAAGGATTGCATTAAAACTTAATCAATGGTGGTTCATTTCTTTTTCAATTTCAATGAATTGCTATAGAAAACCATTTACAATTACTTTATGAATTCAAGCATAGTTCTAGATTGGCGGGAATGTCTCATCATTTTACAATTGAAATGGTTTGATGTAACCGTAAGTTCTATGCTAACATTTCCTTCTCTCGCACTTCTTGCTTTTGTAACTGTTTTCCGGTTCCTTGATTCCCAGTCAACTTTGATCTTCAAAAATTTAAATGCAATGTAAATCGTTATAATCCGTCTTTTTAATTCCCGTTCTTTTATTGTTTTCTCTCCTGGATAGTGTTTCTTTTCATATTCTGTAACGCTTAGAACCTAATTGCATCTTCGTGGCTTTATTGCCTTGCTTGGGGTGAATTTTAAAAAGCATGACCAGAGTCTGCTTACATAATAATAATAATAATAATAATAATAATAATAATAATAATAACAATAAAATATTTAAAAAAATATACAGACTTTAAACAGGAGCGTGAACTTACCTATAAGGTACTCTTCCGTCTAACTCCCCCCAATTATTTTTTCATGACAATAAGAGGAAGTAAAAACAGAAGAAAAAAATAAAACAGTAAATCACATCAACAAGAAATCAATAAATCAACAATGGTACTTGTGTCTATACTCCTAAAAAGATTGAAATACATATACAGGGTGTATACATGACTTTGGTCAGTTTCGGGGTCAGACAATAATTGCATCGTTTAAGTAACATCGCTATAACGTAATTTATTCCCCCAGCAAAATACAACTTATTTGAAAATGTTGAAAAGAACGTTATCTGTTACCTGTGTAGATTTCAAACATAGTTTTTTAAAGTTTGAAAATGCACAGTAACATTAATATATTGGCGAAGAATATTAAAAAAAACTGGACTTACACTGGCAGCAAACCGTCTGCTTATGAAGATAATTTAAATTCAGTAAATATACAAAAATATATAGAGTGTAAGACAAGGATGTGTCTTCTCACCGGACCTATTCAGCCTATAGAATGAGGTGATTCTATGAGAATTATAATTTCTGCTAGGATTCATTATTGGCGGCCACAATCTTAACAACAAAATATATGCAGGTGACACAGTGTTGATAGCAGATACAGAAATGAAACTGCAGCAACTCCAAAAGAAGGTAGTAAAGAAAAGGCAGAAGAAAGGACTAAACATCAATTGTAAGAAGAGAGAATATATGGTTGTCAGCAAAAGGAACATCCCTATATGCCAATTATAAATTGGAAACACCAAAAACAACCGTTCTGGGTAAGACGATAAACTATATTGGTGTTCTTCTCCAAGGACTTATTCAACCTTTAGAGTGAGGCAATCTTTAGGGAATTTTCAAGTCTGTGTTGGATTCATTATTGGCAGATACAAGTTGGTCAAGATAAGATATGAAGATGACACAGTGTTGATAGCAGTCACAGAAATAAAACTGCAGGAAATCCAACAGAAGGTTGTGAATGAAAGCGATAAGCTAGGACTAAATATCAATTGAAAGAAGAGAGAATGTATGGATGTCAGCAAAAGGGACATCCCTATATGCCAATTATAAATTGAAATCACCAAAAACAACCATACTGTTTGAGACGATAAACTATATTGGTGTTCTTCTCCAAGGACTTATTCAAGCTTTAGTGTGCGCAAGTATTTATTTAGTTGCCCAATTAAGATGATTTTCTAATCGTAGCCATAATGTGTCACAAATAATATTCAGTGAGAATCGAAATCAATACTAAGTTGTAATTATTGTAACAAAACAAGCTTGTTAACCATTATAACTCGTCGTGGTGCCCAATTAAGATGATTTTCTAATCGTAGCCTTAATGTGACACAAATATGATCCAGTGAGAATCGAAACCAATACTAAATTTTAATTGTTCTAACAAGATAAGCTTGTTAACCATTACAGCTCGTCGAGGTGCCTCAAATCGAGTTGCACAAGGCCGAAGGTATGAGGGTCGAACCTACTACTCAATCATAATTGTTCTAACAAGATAAGCTTGTTAACCATTACACGATGTCGAGTTGCCCAAACTTAGTTTGGCATAAGGCTACAAATATAGCGCACCTAGTATTTATACTGTTACATAGTATACTTGACAAAACTTCTCTACACTTAATATTGAAACATGGACATGTCCATCCGCTAGGAGTCGAACCTTTGCTCATGGTACAACGGTCAAAAGTACGTCGCAAAGGCGTGACTATTTCCAGTCGTACGCTTGGCGCGCCGAAAAACTGTATTGTCAAGGCCTGTTTTATAACCAGTAATTATAAGCGTTAGACGAAATTTATAGCAATTAGAAAGAAATGGCTGTATTTACCATTAGCATTTTGGCCCCGATGACTGGGCAGCAATTAAATTTGGATATTGCAATACTAACAATTGTGTCCACAAGATGACGATAAATTCGTTTAATAAGATTTGCTTAGTTTGTCACAAGGGAATTAATATTGAGCGTCAAATTAGGATGTAGTCACTACTCAATATTAATGGCCAACAAAACTTTCCCTGTACCCAATACGGTATGACGATGAGACAGCGAGAAAGACGTGATTTGAGGTGAATATCAGTAACGATTTATGGCCATTCGTGCTAATGTGTTATTCATTGTGAAATATAGTGCTTTTTTCAGTGTTTTGTTGTAATGTTTCGTTCGCGCCTAAAAGTTGAAGAGAATAAAAAAGATGGCTGCCATTTGTTTTGCAAAAAAATGTCTCTAGCCGTACGCTTGTCGCACTGAATAACTGTATTTTAAATCCATGTTCTCATGAGATTAAACTCTTCTTCATTCAACCTTTTGTTTCTAATGTTTTCATTACAGTCTTACTAACCAGCAACTATGAGCGTTTGGCGAACTTTATAACGGTTTTGTACAATAAGATTTTATAAATTTCGACGTTTATTGATTGGCCAAAGCATATCGAATATTTCCTTAGAAGGAAATGGCTGTACTTACTATTACCATTCTAGGCCCCGATGAATGGAGCAGCAATTAAAATTGGATATTGCAATACTAACAATTGTGTGTACAAGATGATGATAGAGTCATTTAATAAGATTAGCTTAGTTTGACACAAGGGCATTAATATTGAGCATCAAGTTAGGATGGATCTCACTATTCAGTAGTAAGAGCCAACCAAACTTGCCCCGTACCTTGTATGTCGATTAGACTGCGAGAAAGACGTGATTTGAAGTGAATATCAATAACAATTTATTTCCATTCGTGCTAATGTGTCATTCATGGTGAAATATTGTGTTTTTCCAGTGTTTTGTTGTAATTCAATACAGACCAATGAAAATAAATGCCATGAATAGAAACTGTTTTATATATATATATATATATATATATATATATATATATATATATATATATATATGACTCAACTGTTTTTTTACTAAATGTTCTCTTCTCCGATGAAACGAAAGTTGAGCTAAATTTAAAGGATAAGCGATCTAAAATCCGAAGAAGAAGCTTTGAAAGCTCTTTGAATTTACCAATAAGTACTGTCAAGAATCCGTTCAGTATAATGTTCTGGGTATGCTTTTCTTTGCATGGAACTGGTTTCTTGAAACCTATTGAAAAGACCCTCAGGATAGAGCAGTACAAGAGAATTTTAGAGTCTTGTCTGCTCCCTTCTGCTGAAAGGGTGCAAATCGACCCCACCAAGCTCATTTTTATGCAGGATAATGCTCCCTGTCACAAATCAAAATTGATGAAGGAATACTTTGATGAGAATCAAGTGAGTGTAATGACATGGCCGCCCCAATCTCCTGACCTCAACCCCATAGAAAACGTATACAGTACAGGCTCTCGAGAAACCAGTTGAGCAACATGCTCCAAATATGTTGTGCATTGTTTTCCTCTGTCCCTATTTCCCTTAATTTGTCCTGTGGGTATCAGATTTAACAAGCCTTCTTTCCTCGTTATGTCTCATAGAAATTTCAGTTGTCTCTTCCTGATGTTAAGTTTCCTTTTTGATTCCATTTTCTTTTAAACTTCGTCGTTATTCACATATTCCATCCATGGTATCCTCAGTATCCTTCTGTAGAACCACATTCATGCTGCTTCCCGTTTAAAGGACTAGTTAAGTTCGACTGAAGAGCATATGAATTGTGTAGTTATTTTAAGTGACACTGGCCACAAACTAAAAGGGAATCAAATGTGAAATGTGTATAGACATCAATGAAAGTTGAACAATGTCGAAAATAATAATCAGTAATAAGTTTCGAAATTATTTTAGCGAAGAGTAGATAAATCAGATAAGATATTTACAGAAAATGATAAGCTCCAAACAGGGTCTCAGAATTACTTCAAACTTATCAATGGTTAAAAATTTATTTTATCAATTTTTTACCCAACAATTCAAGAGGGCAAAATACTATGATTTCGTAAGGATATTACCCTAAGAACGTCTGCAATTCTCGGAAAATTTAACGACGTTTTACAGAGCTCTCATTGGTCAAAAAATAGAAATTTGAATTCAAATTTCGATGTCAATGGAACACCGTACTACACAAACAAAAACCGAACATCATTTCTGAATGAAAACTATACGTGTGACACATTTGTGAAGAATAAGCTATCGATGTGCCTATATATACTGCGCAAATTTTCATTCTGATGTTGTCTATCAGTTTAAAGATATTTTGTGAGAAAAAAATCAAAAAAAAATCATTGTATCCTCTTGAAAGACTAGATTTTCATGCCTCACCAATCACAAATTCTTCTTTTGCGTAATTCTCTTTGACGACGATTCTGAGTCTTCGCTAGCGGAAGCCTTCGGAAGGCGCGCTGAGAGATCAGAAGCCTGAAATGAAGAATATCTGCACAAACAACACCTCAGGATGACCATCGCAGCGGAAATGCAAAATCCACATTCCAAGTAATTCTATCGTTAACGTGTCCAGATCTTCGCTTTCCTCATTTCTTAAGGGGTTCTCAGAAAATCACTGAAGCAGACGGTAACGAAAAGAGGACAAAATGTACAATAAAATGCCAGCAGGCATATATTTGCAAGAGAGGAAGACATGGTGGAAAATGTAATTTTAAAATGCATTGCTACTCAACAGGTTTCTCTGTTTGGATCGACGAAGGAGTAGTCAGCGATAAACAGCGTCTAAGTGGGTGGATTCAGTGTTTTATCATGGACGCCTGATTGATAAATTTGGGAAACCTTGCAGTCGAAGAGGCTGCAGCTGTAGCTAGATTCATTCAGGTGAAAGAATACAGGTTTACATCAGCCGCACTGTCGATTCTTTAAATGAGATGTATATCGAAACCAGGTAATGACTTAGAAACCACGTCGTCTGTTTCCGCGGCTGAAGAGGAGAATGTTAGTCCTAAATTACAGACATAATAGAAAAAGTTTAGAAGGGGAATTGTTAATGATATACAATAATTAGCTAATTAACAATTGCACTAAGTCTATGATTACGTTACAACGTTTCGGCCGCTGCGCTCACTAGCCTTCCTCGGGTGTCTATCGTGCTAGGTAACCTGAATTAAATTTCTAATTGAACTATTTATTTAATCTACGGGTTTAGATTGTTTTTCTTCCGCTGTCTATATCTAGGAGTATCAAGTCTTGTCGGCTTTTTTGTACCGTTTCGTTACTGATCGTCCTGTTTCTATTAAGCCTATACTCCCTCCGTTTGAGATGTTTGAAATCTTGATTACTATACCACTACATTCGTGAACCAACGTTTCAGTCCCTTATGTTTCGTAGGAAAATGTTGAATTCTGAGTTTGGAAATTAACGTTCTTATTAGAAGCATGCTGCAGATACTGTAAACTCATGTCACGCTTGTCCGACTACGTTTATAGCTTTATTCGTTTTCTCCACTATACTATTTAGGCTTTGCTGTCGTTTCTCTTTCTTTATTAATAGTTCCTATATGGTACTGATTTAAATGCTAGGCCTACTGAGGATTTTTTTCTAAACATTCTGCCACAGAATTTGATCTAACATATGATGGATATGAACGTGTCTGCCTAAGTAGAACAACGCTAAAAAAAAACAAAAGACGTCCCCCGCACAAAAAGGATGAACGATGTCATCTACTCAAGAAAGGCGTTATCCACGGAGAGAAGTCATTCATTATACATTATGAATAATTTCTGATTCAGTTAAGGTGCAGAAAAGACAGTTTAATAAAATGTTTATGTAACAATTTATGTTACGGAAAAATACGACAAAAGTTGTCGGATATAAAAATCTGTGCAAGAAAATACTAAACCATTATCAGATTAAAAGCCCATATCCACGTTGGTGATCGATATATATATATATGTATGTATGTATGTATGTATGCTGATACATGCAGTTATCAAAGCTGAAGGAGACAGACTTCGTAGCTATCCCCATCAATTCAAACAAAAAAACTCTCAGGGAAAGATGGAGACGATACAGGGTCACAATACGAAAAGTCCGCACAGATCTCAATAATTCATCTAGTGGAAAATCTAAATGCAGCATCAATCGCTACCTTCTCTCTTCTTGAACCCTGATCCCTTTTTCTCCATTCCCCAACCATCTATAAAAAGTTAAATGAAACGTCAATCGCTACATTCTTGCTTCTTGAATCCAGATCCCTTTTTCCATCTATAAAAAATTAAATGACACGTCAATGGCTTCATTCTCTCTTCTTTAACCTAGATCTTTTTTGTCCATTCCTGAACCCTCTACATAAAGCTAAATGCAACGTCAATCGCCATCTGTTTTTCTTCTTTAACCCTCTTCCTTTATTTATCCTTCAACTCTCTACAAAAAGTTAAATGCAACGTCAATCGCTATCTTCTCTCTTCTTGAATCATGTTCCTTTTTTGTCTATTCCTCAACCATGTATAAAAAATTTAAATGCAACATCAGTCGCCATCATCTTACTTCTTGAACCTTGTTTCTTTTTCGTTCATTCTTCAAACCTCTACAAAAATTTAGATGCAACGTCAATCGCTATTTTCTCTCTTCATGAACCCTGTTCTTTTTTTTTTGTCTTTTCTTCTACCCTCTACAAATAGTTAAATGCAAGTCAATCGCCATCTAACTTCTTTAACTGTGTTCCTTTTTGCCCATTCCTCCACTCTCTGCAAAAAGTTAAATGCAACGCCAATCGCCATCTTCTGTCTTCTTGACCCTGTTCCTTTTACATTCTTTCTCCCAACCTCCTCTTTTTCACTGTTCTCGTTGTCTCTCACGTTCACACCCACATCCATCCTAGTGGTAAAAAAAAAGAAACAAGATAAAAATGAACGAAACATTCTTCAATTCTGTTGCTGTCTTTTCCAGCTTCAAAGGGAAAACATATCCGCCACTCCTTTTAAAGTTGGACATTTAATACAGAACCTTAAAGTAGATTCTTCGAACTTTTGCACATGCCTAATACTTGACTTAATTTTCTTCTTAGACAGGGCAAAAATCTAGAACATCCAGTGTGTACAGAACTGATTACTTTCTTGCAGATTTTGTTTCTTCGATATTACTTAACAATGGAACCCTTGCATCTAAGTAGGTACCTATTTACGTCAAAAGACGGATGGACAAATCATACACGAATACAGGATTCCAAATATATATCCGTAGGTAGATATATCCGTATATATTGCTGAAAATATGGCAGCCCTGGTTTTACCATCACCGAAGTTAAGCGTCTTCCACGCAAAAGAATATTCAATCTAAGTTGAAGCCATTAGTTACGCTTTATATAACGTCAATTCAGTTGAAGCTGATCTATTTTCTGTCAGAATGTTATTGGCTTCAAACTTTGCTCTTAAATTATCTGGATTCTAAATAAAGTTCTTCCGTGTCTTGTATTTTATTCCAAAGTTAGAAAAGTATCAAGAGATCATCAACCTTAATTCATATCCGTTTGCTCTGCTAAAACAATATGATTTTAAAAGACGATAATAATATGACGTTTTAGCCAAGTTGTTATTTACAATCAATATTTTCAGTCGTTCACAAAATGTAAAATTGTTAACGTCCTTACATGACGCCTCAATGAGACAGTAGTTTTCTTAATATTTCCCGGCACGACTCAGTTATTGAACGTTCTTGAATTTATATTTTATATCATAAAGAAACAATTTATACACAAGAATTAATTAACAGATAAATACAAATAACATGAAAATTTCGTGGATTTATAAATTTTCAAAATTCAGACAAAATTCTCACTACATTGATTTGAAAACAAAACTCTAGTGTCGCGGCATCGCAACATTTAACTATCAATAAATAGCATATGTTAAAAGAAATATCTTTCAGTCCACACCTATTTCGTCTTAGCGTTTACCTGTATATGGGAAAAACTGGCGCACTGATGATGACAATTTGAAATTGTGTAAGTACTTGTCACGTATCTTCCATCCGACAACAACTCTAATATGAGAATGTTATTATTCAAGGAATTGCTAGTAAGTTAATGTCTCATTAACCCTTGTTAGCGAAGTGATTTCGTTATTAATCACATAACATTGCCAATTAATTCTTTGTATAAATTGTTTCTTTATTACATAAAAGCTGCACACTCTAATATATATATATATATATATATATATATATAAATATATATATATATATATATATATATATATATATATATATATGTATGCATGTATTATATATTATTTAGATTATTTTTCTTTTTGTTATTTTTCCATCTATATCCTACATCGTGATAATAGTGGATCTGCCAAGAAAGTTTTAAATGACGAAACGCATTACACGAAAACTTTTTGAACTTTCTCATACGCCTTTCCTTTAATATATATATATATATATGTGTGTGTGTGTGTGTGTATATATTAGATTGGTGCAAAAATAATGTCGTTTCTCACATATGTTAGTATGTGAGAAAACGACATTATTTTTTAAACAACCTAATATATATATATATATATATATATATATATATATATATATATATATATATATATATATACTCGCAGGATGACCAATTTTAAATAGAGAGATCATCTTTCTTCTTCAATAAACGCTACTTTAAAACGCTTTAAATTCTCTCCTATAAGAACTAACAACACGAAAATAGAAGTCTATTAATGTTCGTCTTTGGCAGACACATTGGGGCACGAGGGCAGGTCGATTTTTGCACTCAATTTGAAATTTGGCGTTTGATATGATAAATTACGTCACAAGATATTTTTTTCAAAATCGTTTTCTTTTTCTTTGTGGTTTCATCACTCTATTAAGAACATTATATCAGATATGTTAGTATTTTTTAAAGTAAAAGATAAAATTTCGTGAAATATATAGATGCGTGTGTGTGTGTGTGTGAATGTGCTTCTGTATGTGTGTGTCTGTGTGTGTTTGTGTTTGTGTCTGTGGGTGTGTGATAGGATAAATAACAAGTAGGAGCATGTGCTGATGATTTTACTCTGTCAAGTAATGGAATAGTCTAGGGTGTGCCATTGATTAGATCGAGGATTCCTTCAGGTGGCCTTCTGTCGGCGAAGATGGTGTTAGTTATGAGAAGCTCGTGCTTAGCACATATGCCGAGGAGGTGAAGCCTGTTTTCTTTGCAAGGATCTCCCCAAAAACACCTTGCCATCCGGTTAATTAAGAGATGGAAGCTGCAGAAACAACCAATTGTAGAAAAGCAAAACAATTCGAACACACCAAGAGAGGAAGAGAGACCCCCATCCCCTGAAACTTCCTACCCTTCTATACAGTAGCTATAGACGTAACATCAGATTCAACATAGGACTCGATTTCACACAGAAGGAAATGTCAATACACGACAACAACGATGACGAGATCAGAAACTTTACGGACTTTACGAATTACAGATGGGCTCTTCAGTAACAAGAAAAGTTATCATTAGTTACATTATTGAAATTCCGGCTATTTTCCTCATCTTCGGAACAATCCAATCGCCGCATTGTTTTTTAGAATTTCTTCACATAGTAAATATAATATCATTCCGTGGTTAGTGGAGTTTCTACTTTGATATACTAGAAACAGGGTGAGCAATAACTGAAGTGTACTACAAATAAGCACTACACGGGATTTCCCTAAATATGGGCAGTGGAAAAAGAAGATTCTGTCACCGTAGGTTCAATCCCATGGTCGAACATTGTGCATTAACTGACCAGTACTAAAAATAAGAACTGCAAGAGATATCCCTAAATATGGGCAGTGGGACAAGAAAAGTCTACCACCATAGGTTCAATCCCTGGTTCGGGCAGTGTGCAATAACTGAGCAGTAATAAAAATAAAACTACAAAAGATATCCCTAAATATGTGCAGTAGAACAAGAACAGTCTATCACCTTTGGATCAATACTTGGTTCGGGCAGTGTGTAATAATTGAACAGTTCTAAGAAATAAGTACTACAAGAGATATCCCTAAATAAATAATAGCTATACGTGATGTCACTAAATATGCATAATGGACCAAGACGACCATAGGTTCAATCCCTGTTTCGGTCATTGTGCAATAACTTAAGTAGTAATAAATATACGAACTAAACAAGTTAACCCTAAACATGGGAGGTAGAACGAGAAAGATGAACCTCCGTATTTTAAATAAAGGGATTTGTTCGTAATTACTAACACATGTAATTTCCGTCTGTCCTGCTATTTACACATAGATAGCGGGTGAGGGAGTGGATTCAAACTTTTATCAAGGGTATTAGCACGTAAGTGAATGTAATGGATTCTCCTCAAAGATGAAGAAGAGGCTCAAGGCAACAGAGGTGTGGTTCTACAGAAGGATGCTGAGGATATCTTTGATCGAGCGTGTGAGAAATGATGAGAGGATGCAAACAAGCATGACTCTTATACTTAACATCAGGAAGAGGCAGCTGAAATTTCTGGGACACGTAATGAGAAAGGAGGGCTTGGAGAATCTGATACTCACAGGGCGAACAGAGGGGAAGAAGCCTATTATGATCTAAGTCGGGGGGATTTATGGCCTATATTCATTAATTCCATCGATTTAGACCATTAAATGCCATGCCATGTACACAGAGGAGAATCAGTTCTCATTCTGTTCCTATTCCATTAATAACAAGTAATTTCCTTTCGGATAATTTGTGGAACAGAATCCCAAGAGGATTCTTCTCCGATTGCTTCAATCTTGACCTCCTCAAGTCTAGAGTCAATCATTATCTATTCTATGTTACCACCTGTTCTTACAACCTTATTCTGTAAGCCTCTACTTTGAGGTGCTCTTGGGCCTTGTATTGGATGAGTAATAGCGTAGAAAGAAGTATTTCACCTGAATTTCAAGTATATTTCACTTGAAAGCTGCAGATAATATTTTAACACACTGTACAATTCTCTGCAGTGATATAAAGATGTAGTGAAATAACTCGTAAACAGCTTCTCATGTGTAGTTAGCACCATGTTTTAAAGCTCACGCTCATAGCCTTGTGCCAGACTAATTGAATGTGCATATGCTTTATGTTCTTTTTAGTATTTCGCGTCAAGTCTGGACGTATTTCTTGCCACCAGCAGAGGAAATTTCTACCAAAGCGAAACGAGATCCAAGTCAGTTCACATTTGGAAAAAAAATCGATGAAGCAACTGACACTTGATTAATCAAACCCCAGTTACCAACTGCGACGATTAACAAGTCCGTTTCTGAAATTGTTGCAGTAAAAGGGATAAAGAGAATAAACTTGGTAAATAATCAAAGTTTATATCAGATGGGAGAGTAGTGTGGCAGTTATCGGCGCGGAAAATGGAATTAGTGAGCGAACTTCAAATCCCAAGTCTGCGGAAATAACTATCCATCTTCAGAGAGAAATGCTAAAAATCGGATAGAACCAGTTGAAATTTATGGAATACAGAATGAGGAAATATAGCACGGAGAAATTAACACTCACAAGACAAAACAAAGACAAGGGAAGTATTGGCAACAGCGTGTTTGTGTGAATGGATGGTATACAAGGACAAAGAGAAATTAAAGAATCAAAACTACATAGAGTAACAAAAAAACGGGAAGTTGTGGAGCACCATAAACCCCAACGGGATATAGAACACAAAAGAAGAAAAATATATTTAGAAAATAGAATAATGCTGTACTCAATATATTAAAGTTTCATTCACCTTTTTTTCTGAAACTGATTCTTTGTAGAATAAGCTCCCGTGTGGATGCTTCTGTGAACACTGCAATTTTAAACTCTTCAAGTCAAGAGTCAGTCGTTATCTATCGTCATCATGTTCATAATCATCACCTCCTGCCACCTCCTCTTTCAATCATATCACACATTCTCTTTAACGGTAAAACTCTACTTTGAATGGCTGTCGGGCCTTGTATTGGGCAAATTTATTTTATCAAAAAAAGGAAAATATTAGCTGACGAATATCACAATTTACTGGTGTAATGATTACAATTGTCGAAAAATGAACAAATCCTGGGGGACTACGGTAGGCGCGATTTTTGTGGATGACCCAGCAAGAACTAGACAATAACAATTATTTCCGAGAATTCTTTGTGCTGTGACTTTTCAGGAGTTGGATATTCATGGCTCTTCATAACTTCTTCATGGACGGTGGGTGTAAGCAACGAAGGAGGCTTAAATATAATGGAAATCCCCTCTCAGAAAGAAAGTGTTCTAATATATTAGACCCATAATGAGGAAGGAAGACTTAGAAAACCTGAAAGTAACAAGACTAAGGTATCGGGGGAGGGGGAGAAATGGTAAAACGGCAAACGGTGTCTAAGGGTTACAAAGACTCTATTTCGGATAATCGATCTATAGTTGATATCAAAACAAAATGATTTAATTATTTAATCCAAAAGTAGATTAGAATAGCGAACGTAATATTAATCCTTCTATATTGTAGTGAATACGACACAGGATAAACTCTTCGCATATGGCAGCTAGACTTTATTAATGTAAGCACTGTACTAGATTGGCGACAAGGTGTCATCAATTTACATTTGAATTGGCTAGATGTCACCGTAAGTTCTATGCTAACAGTTTCTTCTCTCGCATAAGATTCACTTATTAGTGTCTCGGCTTCAGTCATTTTCCTCCCACCACAATGTAGCTTTTCCGTGCCTTTCCTTTAAATAATTTCATGCTAACTCTTCTTTTCACTATGGTACATAGACTTTATGAATTTAAGCGCAGTACTAGATTGGCAGCTAGGTCTCATTATTTTACAGTGGAAATGGCTAGATGTAACCGTAAGTTTTATGCTGAGTTTCTTTTCTCACACATCTAGCTTCCAGCTCCATGTTTTCTAGCCAACATCGATCTTCAAATGCAATGTCAATCTGTCTTCCTGATTGCTCTTCTTTTTGCTTCTTAATAATGTTTCACTGTTTTCTTAAGTTTGTCATACTCAGTAACCCCTTGTGTCTTAGTGGCTTTACTGCCTTGCATGGAGTGAAATGATTAAAAACAGGTAAGGAAGTTTTCAAGCAACAGAGATACCATGGAGGAACATCGGACCAAAGAAAATGGGAACAAAACATATACTTGTAGTTAAAATCAGAAAAAGACAGATGAAATATTTAGGACACATAATGAGGAAATAGGCTTGGAAAATGTAATACTCTCAGGACCTAATGAAATGAAAAATGCAGTGGGAAACAGCGAGTAACCTACCTAGGGAGCTTGTATAAATGGATAGCAGAACATGAACTGAGAGAGATATTAAGGGTTCAAATATTGCTTAGAGGCAGAAAAGATAGTATTTCTAGAGAGAAATGAATAGAAACAGCACAAATAAGAAGATAGGAAACCAAATATCTTTCTTAATGAGCATTTGAAATTCTTAGATAGATACGTATTGGTAGATTCGAATATAGATCTCTAGCATCAAATTAAATTTTCATCGTTCGTTCTTGCGTACTCTCTCTTTCTCGTTTTCTCTTTTTGAACTCTTTGCATCTCTTTCTCGTTTTCTCTCTCTTCCCCGCTGTTTTCATATTTCTCCTCTTCCTCTTCTCATTTCCACCTTCTCTCTTGATCTTTTTCTTCTCTCACTGTCTCTGTCTCTCTCTCTATCTATCTATCTATCTATCTATCTCTGTTCTTCTATTTATCTCCCCTTGTCTATCTTTCTATGCGGAAGCTCAGAGTGAAGCAACTCGTGATAATGTTTTCATCGTATAATGCTAAAATGTTTTCGTGCTGAGGCTAAAGGAACTTAGCCAGAACAGCGACATCAGACACGGAATACACAGAGTAAGAGGAAAATCGGCAGCAGCAGCAGCCGCCGCGATGACTACAAGAAAGTTCTTTCATCCAATATGAATTGACTTCAGCAAATACTTATTTTGAAGATTAATTGCAATCACATAGACCTTTATATGAGACATTGACAAGGAACCTTTCTTGCATCATCATGTGCTTGAGTTTATTTGCATTAAACTTTTCTAAGATTTGCCAAAGATCTCAGGTATATAATGGTAAACACAATCACACAAACAATAACATGTATGTATGCAGGTACATCAATAAGTCCGAAGCTTACCAATTAATTTTTTGCTTGTCAACGTCTTAATTAAACTACGTAGATCGAATATCATACAAAAAAGTTTAGTTAAATCTATTGTCTACTTTGATTATATTCAGAAGCAGCTCCAGTCTACAGAGAAACTCTGTCGATTCAAGCCTAACACGGTTGGAAACACGACCAAGAACTCTGTGTGTTCCATTCCTTGGAGTTGTGGCAAAGAATATAGAAGTGAAAACAGCCACCCACTAAAAGTAAGGCTAGTTGAAGATCGAAAAGGAGTAGTGTGGGTAGAGACAATGAAAGCAAACATAGCTGCTCATGTATGAATAGAAAAAGGGTAGTCATCAACACCTGTCTAATGAAATGAAAATACTAGGCAAGGAAGAACACTGGAAAAGGGAACGTCTGGAAGAATTAACGCATATGAGGATCCCCTTAGTAGGCCTAGCATAGAAATAAATACAATATGGGAGCCGTTAATAAAGACAGCAGATCTTCAACAGCAGCAGCAGCAGCAAAAGGGAAGTTGCAGGATATGCAAGGTTAAAGCATTCCTTCATGAATTTGGTGACATTATTTGTGAGTTCAATCTCGGTCGCGGGCAGTCTGTACTTGGAACAGCGTTAGTAATAACTGAACAGAACTAAACCAGATATCCCTAAACATGGGTAGTGAAATGAGAACAGTCTACTCCCACAGATTAAATAAAGAGTTAAGTTCGGAATATCCTGTAGGTTACCAGGATCGACATACTCCTGACGAAGGCCAGCAACAACAAAAAGGAGGACTATAATCCGCACGTAAATAATTATGAGGCCTCATCCGAGAAATTCAGGCAGAAATTAACAGAAGTACCTTTGCGTGAGAACAAGACATTTCTTCTACATACTATGTGTGTAGAAATCATCATATTATGTATACAACAGCTATTCTCGTTCTAGGACTGTCTAAAACAAATTAATCTGTACTCCGGAATGTACTTAATAACATTATATTAACAGCTTGTCATTAAATATAGCATCAAGCTCTTTTTCTCCGGTGTGCGTTTGTAACACATTTCCTTGGCAGTTGCTTACATTGTACGTAACTATATAATATGTATTGTCATTGTAATCTTTAAATTAATTTTCCGAAATCCGAGGTTATTGATTATTGCACTATAGGTTATATTTACTGGATATACATGTTTTTGTTTGTCTGTCTGTTTTGTAAACAGTATATTTATTTTTATCTACCGATTTTTATTTTCACCACCGTAATCACAGAAAAATGAGTTTTAATCAAAAGGCCCAACTGGTTAATCCAGGGACTTCAAAGAACCTGGTTGATAGTTACCCTTATACCATCATTTACAGACACAGAGACACCAGCTCTGCAGACTGCCCCCCCCCACTTTCTTGCTGGAAGACTGCTCATCAAATATCTTATTTATTATGAACATATATTGCCTCTTTCACACACATATATTTTAACAGAATCCATTTAATATGCTTCCTTTTTTTTTTTAATCGAATTCACACCAAGCACGCCAGAAAAGAGAAACATTACTAAGGAGCAGAAACAATAGAAAGATAATCAGGAAGACCATAGATAAGGATAGATAATGATCAAAGCATGGAGTCAGAAGAGAGTTCCACAAGCAAGAAGTGCAAGAGAAGAAAATGCTAGCATAGAACTTACGGTTACATCTAGCGAATTCAACTGTAAGTAGTAGTACTGCGTTTAAATACATAAAGTATAGATGTCATAGGGAAGAGGCCATCCAAACAATTACCATGAAAGTATTTAGAGAAAAGACACGGAAAAGCAACTTTACGGCGGTGGGGAAGTGACTGAAGCCGAGATGCCAGACTATCACCAATAATATTGCTAATTTCTCTGGATTTCACCAATAATTTCTAACTATATCAGTCAATTATGTGCTATGCGTGATACACGCTTAGGCGATTATGTATCTTTCGATACATAGTAGGTTTTTCCCGCAGTAGGTTGCCATTTCTTTCTGCGGTAGACCAGTAGCCTTCCAATGTTATAGAACCCGGTCTGTCCTGCTATTTACCCATAGATGGGGGAAGAAGAAGAAGAAGAAGAAGAAGAAGAAGAAGAAGAAGAAGAAGAAGAAGAAGAAGAAGGGGATTTGAACCAGAAGAGAAGAATCTAGAAACACTCAAATATATGTCCTATATAAATCATTAATAGTATTTTTCTTCGTTTTACGCTATTTAGGATAATGAGGGAATACTTGTCGCCGGTATAAAGTTATTTCTTGCTGTGCTCATCGTGTAGAGTGTCTTGGACGACTGGAGCCGAGATGCCAGACTATCACCAATAATATTGCTAATTTCTTTGGATTTTACCAAGAATCTCCGAATATATAACAGAACTTAAAGGCAAACTTAAAAATATGGACGCAGTGGAAAAATTTCACAATAATCTTTGTATACATTTAAGAAAGAGTTATTTGCATACTATTTTTTTGTTGTTTTATTGTTGGCAATGTCTAACGTTTTTATAATTTGTTTTCCTATTCGATCCTGTCATTTCTTTAAACTTAAAACTTTTTCTAAATTATTTTAGGTTAATACAATATTTATGTTCTCCCTAATTATTAATGTCACTATTGAATGAGACACATCAGTGGCAACGTCAGTTGTTAAAAACATTTAAACCGCATATCTAACACTGAAGAAGATTCTATTTAACTTCGGATTTCATAGCTAGAGCTTCTTTTATTTATAATCCTCTTTACAGTTGCTATTAAATGTGTTTATGAAATATTAGACTTTAGCAGAGATTTTATTGACAAGGGATATATAGCTGATGATGTGATCTCGGATTGCCCTACGCATAAGACAGGTTAACCCATCAGGATATAGTAATTTTTGTATGACCTATGTACAAATTTTATGCTTGTGCATTAGCAGCATGTAGTTGGCAGTGAGCATGAAAACCTTTATATGTCATTAGTACAGTACAATGTTTTTTGTTTTTTTGGTGCGTTGTCTTTGTTTTTATTTTTTGAGTGTATTGTGATATTGTTTTTATTACTGTTTATGTTGTTGTAGTATAATAAAAACGTTATCACAATGTACTTCAAATATAAACGTCACGTAGCAGCTATTAAAAGCAGCGTACACCAATAAACGTTTAAATAAAAATATTAGATTAACAATTTGCTAGAGAAATTAAACACAAACACAATCAATATAAAAGATAAATCAGGAAAAAAATCAACCCTTATAATTTATTTATTGGTTATGAAATAAGACCCCATTGGATTAAAACGTAAGTTTAATATCCATGGTTAGTAAAAGTACTGAGGGAAGGAATGGTGGGAGGTAGAGGAATGTCAGAAGCCTGAGGTCATGGGTAAGGGGATTTAGGGACAGCACTCAAACATGTACATTAATGCAGAGTAAATTTTGGTTCGAAAACATCTGAACTTTATCGTATGTGACTATTATATTAAACAGGTTTGACCACCCCGGATATATATATCAGGGGAAAATGTATTACAAAGTGGGAAAAAGTTCTTGAGTAACGTCTTTCGTTCTTTAGGTTTTCATCGGATTAAATGCGGTACGACTACACATGCGCACGAACCAGGGATGCTGGGATTTTTTTCTGAATTTTTTGGCATATAATTTAACTGATATCATTTATATACATTTTTATTATTAGATATCCCACACTGTAATAACAGATCTACCCTGAATGATGAATTGATGTAAGAATCGGGCAACCAATTTACTGTGATCAAGGTATTCGCTAAACTTCTAGGGGAATTTTCTCAATCGCCTACAATAATTGTCACAAAATTACATAGGCGAAACCTCAAGGAATCTAAATTAAATATTTATTATATGAAAACAAAAGGGATATTTTACAAAACAATACATTAAATACATTAGTTGCTCACCGTAACGAAAGTGATTACAAATTTGACATAAAAATACTAGTTTGATCAAAGGAGAAAACAAGTCACTGAGATGAAAATGTTTAGAAAGTGCCTTCATCGCAGAGTCATCCACGTGTTAAAAAATGCTAAAAATAATGGAAGCATTATTAATAAAAAAAAAAATAAATAAAATGCCAACACTTAATAATATCAATTATGAAGAAGGTCACAATGTGCTGGCCGTGTTTGGAAAATAAAGCATTCCTATAACTCTAGATACATATATAAAACAATCCATACATTCAGTTAAAAGTAAAAATAAAATCATTCTCCATAATGCTAAAAATATAGCCGAAGGCGAGCGGACATACAGAACATTCGGACAATTTCGACATAGATTATATCCAGAAAAGAAGAAAACTATAAGAACACAAGAAAAATTAAATAAAAACTTAACCACGGTTCCTTGTCAGTCATTTTTAATGAAACTTGCATAAAATCGAGATTGCTGCTCAAATACAAAATTATATATACATAGACAGAAAATATATTGTTGCTTTGATATTTTTCCAGTGTCGTGTGTGTGACGATTTCTTTCAAGTATCTTGCTTTCATGCGTCACTTTGTGGCCTCGTGTCAGTGTTTCATGTTAGTTCTTGAATAGAATTTTATTCATATCAGCAACAAAACACAATAAATTTAACAAATACTTGTAAATAATACTAGATTACATAAAACTATAAAAATAGCTACAAACAGAAGAATCAAAAGCCATAAAAAACCAGCATAAAATATTTTCATTCAATTTCTGGACAAGCGCTACTAAATATATTTCACAGATTAAAAAATAAATAAAGCGACACAATACCGCATAGATATTTTCAGCAAATATTTTTTCAAGATGTTTTGAACAAAAACAAATCTGTATATATATATATATATATATATATATATATATATATATATATATATATGTGTGTGTGTGTGTGTGTGTGTGTGTGTGTGTGTGTATGTATGGTAATTCGTATGAATAATTCCAAAGAGGATATAGATCCAGAGAGAGCTCAAACAGAGCAAATAATAAAATACATATATTGTCATCCACAGACAGACTATTTGGCTGATCATAACTATAGCTAGATATCCGATTGCTTCAAGCCAGGATCGAAACCCGTCTAAAAAGGCTTAAACGCTAATATTCCATGGTTGTAATTGATTACATTGGAATCGTAATTACGATCCAATTCATCAGACCAACAAATTCAAAAAGAAATCGGAAAATATAACTCCGGGTATAAAAAATAAAACTTTAGTGACAGTGTATGCATGGGAGTGGGAGACAAGTGTGAGAAGGGAATGAAATCTTTAGAGAGGGGTAACAGACAAAAGAGGAATAGGAAAGCCTAAAGGTGAAGGTGGAGATTCAAATTTAACAGAGAGAAATTTTAAAGAGAGGAGTTAAATAACACATACACACACACACACACACACATATATATATATATATATATATATATATATATATATATATATATATATATATATATATATATATATAAAGAAATATAGTCTTAAGGTGTGCTATATTTATGGAATAAAGTGCTCAATATCAGAGATAGAGCGTGTGTAAATATAAAAGTGAACATAGAAGTCAACACTTAGAGGCGACAGTCTTTTTCATGCTATATGCAATCGTCAAGCCAATATATATATATATATATATATATATATATATATATATATATATATATATGGTAACTGTAAAGTAACTCTCTGTTATGTATCAGAGACCAGACAGAAATTTTAACTTAAGACCCTATGACTTTTTTCTTTGGGGCTGGTTAAAGAAGCAAGTCTACTATATCAAACCAATACTTTGGAAGAGCTTGAAGAGCGAATGCAAGAATCTATGTCTTTCACACCACAAGAGTTCCTGGTGAAATCCACTGACACAATTCGAGAACCTGGTAACGAAATGTGATCCTTATATTGATTTTAGTTAATAAATTATAAGTAATTTAAAATGTGAAGTTACTTTTCAATCACAATATATATATATATATATATATATATATATATATATATATATATAGAGAGAGAGAGAGAGAGAGAGAGAGATAGACAGACAGACAGACAGACAGAGGCAAAGACACAGAGAGACAGAGAAAAATAGTATATATTGGAAAAATGAGCCACAAAAATTTTTACTATCTGTCATACTATTTTTCAAAATACAGTATGTTGATATATAAAATGCTATAAAATTATATAATATAATATATATATATATATATATATATATATATATATATATATATATATGGGGGCGGTGTGGGGGGAGGGTATGTGTATGTGTGTGTGATAAAAATATAGTTTGAAGGTATTCTATATTTATGGGTTAAAGTATTCGATATCAGAGATAGAGCATATGTGAATATAAAAGTCGACATTGAGGTAAGCACCCGGAGGCAACATCATGAAGATTGCGTTAAAACATGAAACTGACTGTCGCCGCTGGAGGCTGACCTCAATATCCACTTCAAAAAGCTCTATTTTCTGAAAGATTGAGGTACCGTATTGTATCTAAAAACTTTTGCCCTCGTGATTACTGGCGGCTCTGTAATACCGTATGTAGTAAATGTAAGTTTTCTATTCCCCCTCACTTCAATCAATTTCAGGTCTTATCATCTTCTCCTGATAAAGCTGACTGTTTCTCCCATAAATTCTTCTTAAACTCTACTCTTGACTCATCTAGAGTATCCCAGCCTAACTTCCCACTTAGAACTGAGACTTTGTTGAGTGATACATATACCTCCTTCTATGATTTCTGCTCTCATTTATAACCTGGATCCCCACAAAGCACGTAGGCCTGATGGAATCCCTGTAATAGGCCTTAAGATTTGTGATCCCGAATTGGATCCTGTTATCTTTAAACTGTATAAGTGCCTCGCCGCTTCTTACTTTTTTTGCTTGCTGAAAGTCCTTATCTGTTGTTCCAATTTTTAAGAACATGTGTGAACCGTTCAATCCCTCTGGTTATGGGCCTATTTGCCTTCTACCTCTTTTGTGGGGTTACTCCTAGTGGCCCTAATCAATGCTGAATTGCTTAAACATCTTACATCGCACAGCCTTTTTTTTTTTTTTACATAAGCAATATGGCTTTCGTTTCTCCGGGTCAACTTCTGATGCACTGACGATAAATGGTAAAGATACTGACAATCTCTAGATAAGAATGGTGAATACCGAGCTGTAGCTTTCGACATCTCGACAGCCTTTGACAGGGTTTGGCATGCTTGTCTTCTCCACACTCGGAAAAGTTACGGTGTCTCTGGACATATTTCTGGACTGATCCAGGTTTTCTGATTAAATCATGAAATGAATTTAATCCTGCGGGCACATTTCCAGTTCCTTTCGCGCAGGTGTCTCCAAGGGCTCTATCATTGGTCCCACTTTGTTTTAGATTTTCATTAATGACTTTCCCGGTGGTATCATCTCTTGACTTAGTACCTATACTGATGACAGAACTATTTACTCCTGTTTCGACAGTAATTCTGATCGGTCAAATGGTAACTGATATCCAAAACGTCTTTCAGTCTGTTGTTAACTGGGGCAAAGCATGGCCTGTAAATTTTAACACCTCCAAAACCAAACTCTCAGTTAATCATCTGAGAGATCCTTTTCTGCTTACCATCAGCATGGCTAATGCTAACCTCCAGGAAATTGATTCGCTGCGTTTTCGGTTGACATGAAGTGGAAAGACTATATTAAAATCTACTGCTATATCAACTGTTAAGAATGTGAGCTCACAGGTTCGTGCTCTCTCTAGAGTCTATCCTATATATCTATAAGTCTACCATACATCCATGCTTAGAATTTCTGCTACATATGGTCTGGTGATCCTGCTATTTATTTAGGACTTCTTGATAAAATCTAAAGAAGAATCAGCAATATTATTGACCCTGTTCTGGTGTTTCGGCTTTAGTCATATTTCCACTACTGTAAGGTTGCCTCCCTTTACTTTTTCTATAAATACTTTTATGGTCATTGTTCAGATGAGTTCTTCGCTATGGTACCTAGACTTTTTTTTATTTATTTAAGCGCAATAATAGACTTGCATCGAGATTTCATCAATTTAGAGTTGAGCTGGCGAGATGTAACAGTAAGTTATATGCTAACAGTTTTTTTCTCTCACACTTCTTGCCTGTGAGACTCCCTTCCGGTTCCATGTTTTTCAACCAAATTTAATTTGCTAAAATTTAAATGCAGCGTCAATCGCTATCTACTGTCCCCATGATTTCGCTTCTTTATTTTTCACTCCTTGTTGCTGTTTTCTAGCTATTCCACACGCACTAACCCTTTGTGCTTCAGTGTCTTTACTTACTTGCTTGGGGTTAACTCCATTTTATATATATATATATATATATATATATATATATATATATATATATATATATATATATATATAAAAGTGAACATAGAAGTCAACACTTAGAGGCGACAGTCTGTTTCATGCTATATGCAATCGTCAAGCCACGTGTGCACACGTGGCTTGACGATTGCATATAGCATGAAACAGACTGTCGCCTCTAAGTGTTTTTATATTTACACACGCTCTATCTCTGATATTGAGCACTTTATTCCATAAATATAGCACACCTTAAGACTATATTTCTTTATTTATATATATATATATATATATATATATATATATATATATATATATATATATATGTTTATATAAGTAGACATCGAAGTCATCGTCCGTGCACTGAATGCTGCCAACAGCTCGAGGTTCTTGACAAAATCCAATCTTTTCCCGCACTTTCAACCCCTGTAACCCCTTGCGTACTAGTTCGATTCCCGCCTTGCTTAGGATGTGCAAAGACCAGTCCAAGTAAAGACTGCCGAATTCAAGGATTGAACTCCAAATTACTATGTCCCTAAATTCACAAATGAACATTTTAATCCACTAGCCTTTTATCACGTGGAAAACAGGCAACCTACTGCGGGGAAAAATCTGCCTTGTCAGTCATGTATCGAAAGATACATGATCGCCTAAGCGTATATCACGCATGGCACATAATTGTCTGACCCAGCCAAAAGAAGACAAAATTAACAGTTTTTTTTGTTTCTTTTTAGAGGATGCCATCATATGAGGTCTCGTTCTTTAAGGGAAGTTGGTTTTAGTCTATTCAGTTAAATAAAAAGGTCCAATTGCTTGTAAAATCTATTAGATCAAGAATTCTATTCATCTTCTTTGTGTCTTATCCGTCAGGACGTGGGCGATCATCAATCGATCAAACCAGTTTTTCACCTTAGATAACCTTCCCGCCTCCAGTCACGTCATCTATTCGCACAAGCTTGATGTGGCCCCCAGCTTTGCCTTATTTACCTTACCCTTAGTATGACCTGTGACCGTTAATTTTTTCAAACCCACCTTCCTTATTATGCGTCCAAGGAATAACGTATGCTAAGTTCGTTTTTTCAGGTCGGAATAAAACACAAAACTGTGTAAGGAAAATGTGTTGGGATTTTTTCGGATAACATGGGTAATAAATGAAATTACCTTATCAGATCCGACGACCAGAGACCAAAAAGAGATTGTTTGTACCCTTCTTTTATTTATTTTTTTTTTTTGGGGGGGTATTTTTTTTTATTACTTATACATGTTCTACAGTTCAAAAGTTTGAACATTTTTTTTTCTAAATTGGCCCAGAAAGTAGATGAGAAGAGATTATTATAGATGGTTAAAATAAAAAAATGTGGGTCATGATTTTTTATTAGAAATTTTATTATAACAAAAAAAAAAGCATTTTATGATTAAACTTTCCTCTCATCAAAATATCTTTGATAACTACAGCACAATTTTGATAATTGATATATATATATATATACCGGATATAACAGCAAAATTGTTCAATTATAACATTAAGTTCTTAATCGTTGAATCATAGAAATGATTAAAGGTACCTTCAAGGTTTTTATGACACTATTGGACTCTACTTTGAGCAATAAAAATCCGTAATTAGTCTCTAAGCTTAACAGAAGTGTCGTAAGGAAATCTATCATAAACGAAAATGACATTTTCATCCTCTTTCACGAACCAAATGTCTTACGAATTGAGTTGCATCTTTTGTAATAGATCTCCTTAGCTCTAAGTTGAAATGATTATCCCTATTCCTGTTGTGACCTACTGTTTCCTCCTTTTAAACTTATTCACCTTTCTCTTGATGGTTCTTGTATGGATTTTGAATATGGCAGCCAGGGTATGAATGTTGATAGCATTACTAAAGGACTGAATGATCTTTTACCTTTCACAACTGCTCAGTTAGGAAGACAGTGGGGCTGACAAAATACGATTTTAACCTGTTCTCTTTCTCTTTCTAACTCAAAGGTTTTTTTTTCAGTGATTCTTCCGACAAATGGTGTCAAGATGGCTGAACATCTTATCTGAAAACCTGGAAAAAAGAAATTCAATTAGTTTAATGCTTTGTTTTTTTTTTAACCCTTCTCTGGGGTAGATAATTATGCAGTTACACGATTTAGACAATTTTGCTGATAAACGCCTTATATATATATATATATATATATATATATATATATATATATATATATATATATATAATATATATATATATATATATATGTATGTATGTATGTATGTATGTATGTATATATATCGTCGATACTGATAAAGTAATTAAATTCATTGCCCCTCTTATTCCCCAAAAATCCAAACGCATTCTCTTTGCACACAATTTTGTATTTTATTCCAAACTGAAGCAATCAAACCTGACAAACGTCGGCGAAACACGTCGTTAAATTAAGCTTTTCGCTTTTATCCCTTTTATCCTTAGTATAAAGAAAATTCGCATTAACCAGAAAAAAAGGCTTAGACAGAAGCGTCTATCTTTTTAAATTTGGATTTTTATACCAATTTGTCTTGTCCACAGATATTTATCTGGGATTTTAACTGTATATATATATATATATATATATATATATATATATATATATATATATATATATATACGGACCCATTGTAATGTTTAGAAAAGTATCTAAATTATCTGAATAAAAATCATCAATATATAAATATGAAAAATGAATAAGAGTCTATTTATATTTTTCAAATTTTCAAGTTTATACGAGGTGTGTGCGCAAGTTTTCAATGTTCTCTACACGGAAAACTAGAGGCTGAATCCTAACCATTGCGAAAAAATAATCCTCTTCTCTGGCAAATCTGATTCCCACCTCGATAAAAATCGAAACCGCCTATCCGGCCTTGTAGGTGATGAATTATTTTCCACCAGACATCACCTTTCCGCCTTATTATATGAAAAAAGACAGGACGTTGCATGTACAGGAGCCGTCTTCCCAGGTACAGAAAGACCCGGCTTGTATGCCTTTCTATGTACACAGGGACCCGCCTTGCTATGTACACAGGGACCCGCCTTGCTATGTACACAAGGACCTGCCATTCCCTGTACACAGAGACACACCTCTACATGTATACAGAAACCCGACTTTTTATATACAAAAAGACCTAACTTTCTATCTACACAAAGACCTACCTTTCCCTGAACACAGATACCCGTCTTTCCACGTACACAGAGATCCGCCTTTTCCTATACACCCGCCTTTTCATGTACCGAGAGTCCCACCTTCTCTTGTACACAGTTACACGTCTTTTCTTGTACACAGATTCCCACCTTTTCATGTACACAGAGACCCGCCTTTTTATGTACACAGAGACAAATCCTCCTCATTCATTTCTTATTCCATTTGCAAGGAGGAAGTTTCAGCCATACAACTTCTTTCAAAGTGTCATTGACTTGTGGAACAGATTTTCCAAAAGGATGCTTTCCCGATCACAACAATCTTAATCTCTTCAACGTTAGTGTCATTCGTTATCTATCTTAAATTGCTTCATAATCTGCAAATCTTACGTCTATAAAACAACCCCTTTCAGTAACCTGTCGCTCCTTCCTTTGAAAATGTTCTGACGGCCAAGATTCCTTCCTACCCCCAATTCTTACCTTCACATCTATGAATCACCATGACTCTTATAATTTCATTCTTTTTTCTCTTTCCCCACTTAAAAAAAAAAAACAAATTTTTTTCTGTTTTGCATTCACTCTTCCTTTCATTTTTTTTTATTCATGCACACTCACTCAGCGATCATCGCAGACGAAAGTCTGACGGGATGTTTGTCATATTTATTATTGGCATCAAAATCAAAGGATTCCATAAATTGCCAGTATGTCTAGCCTTCAAATCTTATTAAATTTTCAGTGCTAATGTGTAAAAAATTAAATAATATGTAAAAAGTCTTATTGTGTATAGAAAATTAGCTAAAAAAGTAAAATATATAACTGCGTTTCATGAAAATCAATCTGGCGATAGTGAATCAAAATTTTAACTTCATAATGAGAGAACTCAGATGATTCAAACAAATAATTCGTTTGGTCAAAATGATCAGGATTCTTCATCCGACGACGGCTATTAAATTAAATATGGTCATGTGGGAAAATAAATTGCGCTTTTTCTCTATTTTTTTTTAATCATTTCACCGAAAACAATAAAGCCACTAAGTTAAGAGGGTCACTGAGTGTTAGAGAATATGAGAAACTACTTTTAAGGGGAAAAGACAATAAAATGATTATAATTAAGAAGACAGAAAATAATCATTGACTTTCCATTTAAAATTTTGAAGATCAAAATTGACTGGAAAGCAAAAGTCGGAAGAGAGTTCCACAAAAAAAATTGTGACAGAATAAACTGCTAGTATAGAACTTATGATAACATATGTCAATTTCAACTGTAAAATGATGAGACCTTTTAGCCAATCTAATAATGTGCGTAAATTTGCAAAGTCTGGGTACCATAGAGGAAAGCATATCGGTACAATTA
Source organism: Acanthosepion lycidas (assembly GCA_963932145.1). NCBI lineage: Eukaryota > Metazoa > Mollusca > Cephalopoda > Sepiida > Sepiidae > Acanthosepion > Acanthosepion lycidas. Next base: position 25,123,099 of record OZ010610.1, read on the forward strand.
CTATGAAAGTATTTATAGAAAAGAAACAGAGAAACAGCTTTACGGTGATGGGAAGCCAAGGTACCAAGTCAGGACTAATAACATTGCAGAATCTTTAGATTTTATCAAGAAACTCTAAATATGTAGGAGGACCGCCAGACCAGATGTAGCAGCAATGTTCAAAGGAAGGAGAAACGGTAGATTTTTAAATCTGTAAAATAGATTCCGGCGAAAGAATTGTCAAGAACGACAGAAAGGATGAACTTTCCTAGCAGCAGATCTAGCAATTGATTCAATATAATCTTTCAACGTCATGTCATCGGAAAATGTTAGCTCGAGAAGGTGCAAAGTGTCACTCTCCTGGAGGATAGCATTGTTTTTTTCCACACTCATTTTAGCGGGGCCCCGTGTGTGCAAACCAATATCAATATCTCTATTCTGATGATGAACTGTTTCGACAGTATTTGAAAAGAAAACAACAAACTGACCCCTTAAATGGGTCTTACGAATTGTAAACATGTATCACGTGCAGAATAACCAACGTTCTTGAATTAAAGAGACGTATGAAGAAATCGTGGACGAGATTACGTCGAATAAGCTTTCGGATGTTTTTTTCTGTATGAGTTTACATCATTAATTTCAAGAAAAGATAAAACATATATCTTTCAGCATGGGCATCTTTAATAACTTCAATAAAATAATTATTTCCTAATTTAAACAATTCTGAAAAAATAAAATATCTCTAATTTCTTTGCATTGTAAGCGCATAACGAAGCGGTTACAATATCTGCTCTCCAATTGAGAGATCCGAGTTCGAATCATACCATGTTCAATTTGTCAGAGGTGACTTTGTTGTTACTGGTCGTGGGATGCAATCCAAGTATGCAGTTTAAATGGTGAAAATGGAAGTATCCATTCGAAGGAGAAATCAAACGAGCCAAGCTGGAATTCCACTTAGCATTCACCGTCGAGGAAACAATTTTCTCCACTGAAAAATTCGTGGGAATTGCATTTCAGAAAAAAAAAATTAAATCAATTCCTATTAATTATAAATTCTCTATTTATTCAAAAGCAAAAAAAAAATATTAATGCACCATACAATATTTTAAAAAACAATCTTACAATCCAAAACACGTTTTGGTTTTAAAATGCCGTAAAAAGTCAGTCAGACAATTGACAAGTGTGCAGAGTACCGTTGGAAAATCTCTGAAAACTACTATTCAAAAGAAAAATAAATTATTAATTCATAATTCAAAGGAAAAAGAAATTATAAAATAATAAATTAATACACTATGGAAATGACAAAGAAATTATTCATTCACAATTCAAAAGAAAAGGAAATTATTAATTAATAAATTATTTATACACTATTCAATTGAAATGGAAATTATTAATTCAAAAGAAAAAGAAATTATAAATACAAAAGAAAAAGGAAAGGAAATTATTAATAAATTATTTATGCACTATTCAATTGAAAAAGAAATTATAAATACAAAAGAAAAGGAAAAGGAAATTATTAATAAATTATTTACGTACTATTCAATTGAAAAAGAAATTATAAATACAAAAGAAAAAGAAAAGGAAATTATTAATTAATAAATAATTTATGTACTAATCAAATGAAAAAGAAATTATTAATTGAAAATAAAAACAGAAAATTATTAATTAACCAATTATTTATGCACTATTCAAATGAAAAAGAAATTAATTCAGAAGAAAAAGATATTGTTAATTAATAAATTACTAATGCATAATTCAAATGAAAATGGGATCTACACTATCAACTAAAATATCCTAAAATCTAAAATATGTTTCGGCTATTGAATAAGCCCGTAATGTTTATGACGTAAACAAAGTCAATTAATCAATTTGTGGGCAGAGTATCTGAAAAACATTTCACAAGATGATCTGTGCCTTGTGAATGAGCAGACAAAACTAATCGAAAGCTAACGATATTTGTGCTTGCACGATGTCACAAGTCATCGTGGTCGAGGCTTTGAGCGTACTAGCTTTGTTCAAACTGTTGATGATTTCAGATGATAGGCTCGTTTCCAGATACGGTAACTAAGGTCTGGTCATCAGCAGGTGAGCGCGGTGGTTGTTTGACAAACTCAAATGTCTGTGTAGAACAGGTATTGTCTAGACACCCTAGCAGATGAGTGTTATCTGAAACAAGTCTTTTTTTTAATTCTTCGTCTTTATGAATAGTAATGATAATATTAGCAGTTTCCTTATAAGGAAACAATTGGTATTCATTGACCCACAATTCAATATTACTGTCGGTTGAAATTTATAAAATCATTCTCTTAAATTATTTTTAGGAAAAACCGGTTTCTCAAGTTCAGTAAATGTTAGCTCTTTATCTAGTATTGATGGAGGTTTCCTTCCTAACCTTTTGTTTGAAGTATTTTGGAACGTCAGCATCTTGATTATCTCATTATTTTCTCTTCGAGCTATATGTCCTACATTTTAGTTGTTGCTGAAAGTCCACAAGTGAAGTGGTTTCTGTTATTTGGTACATTCTAAAGTACCAATAATCTGCAAGGTGCGAAAAAGTGTGGTTTTCGTCACCACACACAGGCTCCACTCTCTCAAAGCCATTTTTAACCATTGACCTGAGAAAACGGATGTATACAACTGACAGTTTAGATATTTCTCAACGGGTTTGACTTTGACAGAGCTGTTTAAGAATATCACTTAAATTTTCAGGTTAATGTTTTGGCTTTGTAGTAATTTTTGTCGTTAGGCGAAACTCCTCTAGGGAAGCCGATTCCATGTTCAATTTCTCTTTCGCCAGAACTAAATTTGTTATAACCTATCCATACACCGTTGTATTTGTAATGTTTGGTATTTACTAAATCCATAACCTAAATTTTTATGAATGAGGAATTATAAGAAATCTCATTAAGACTATTTTATGTGCAACTGTACTCTTGGATTTCAATACCATAAACATATCAGAGACTTTATAGCAGTCGATGCAAAATCTTCATGCAAATTATTTGGTCTCTTTGTATAAAGAAGACCTGTGGTATCAGCAGAGAGGAGTAGAATTGCTTTAGCGCAAGTATTTAATAAATATAAGGTCGGTAGGTATGAATTGCAGAAAGAACATGCAAGTAGTGTAGCGTATGTCGCCATCGAAAGTGCAATCGGCGAGTGGTGTTCACATTTATGGTTAATTGTGTTCACTTTTGCACAAAAGAAAGACATGAATCCATCTCTTCTCCCCCAACTCTTGAATAAATTGGATAACCTAAACTGTCTATTATTAGCAAACAATCAAAGAGAATGAAAAATCTGAATTGCAATCCGTGAATTCGGTCACAACTCCACTATATTTCCCAAGAGGGTATGATAATTGACAAATAAGAAACAAAATAAATAATCTACGGAAGGCCATGCTCGTCTACGCCTTGGAGCAGTATCTGTACCAGAAATACAAATACTTTCGCCCAATATCATTTTAAAATGAGCCTTCGAAAGATGGGCCAAAAGGTTTCCCCTCTGGTTTGATCTGTTTTCTTTACACATCTGCATTCTTAATTATGTATATTTGGAATCCTGACAAGCAAAGAGAAGATCTAACATGATCCTGGCATTTCGATGTGCTTTGATGTCCATCAAGAATGGATTCTAGAATTTCATGCTGTCAACTGAAATGAACTTTGAGAAATATTAATAACAATATTAGAAGCCTGAGAGTTTCAGATTTTGTGTATTTTGGGCATTTAAAGTTTTATGGTCATTCTGATGTAATTTAATGCGTAAAATGTGTCAATTAAAATTATATATACAGATAGAAGACAGAATGAAAAAATAGATAGATAGATAGATAGATAGATAGATAATGAATAAAGTGTGATAGATAGATAGATAGATAGATAGATAATGAATAAAGTGTGATAGATAGATAGATAGATAGATAGATAGATAGATAGATAGATAGATAGATAATGAATAAAGTGTGATAGATAGATAGATAGATAGATAGATAGATAGATAGATAGATAGATAGATAGATAGATAATGAATAAAGTGTGGTAGATAGATAGATAGATAGATAGATAGATAGATAGATAGATAGATAGATAGATAGATAATGAATAAAGTGTGGTAGATAGATAGATAGATAGATAGATAGATAGATAGATAATGAATAAAGTGTGATAGATAGATAGATAGATAGATAGATAGATAGATAGATAGATAGATAATGAATAAAGTGTGATAGATAGATAGATAGATAGATAGATAGATAGATAATGAATAAAGTGTGATAGATAGATAGATAGATAGATAGATAGATAGATAGATAGATAGATAGATAGATAGATATGAAACGAATGAAATAGATTGATATAAAAAGAATGAAATAGATATGAACAGAATGAGATAGATAGATAGATAGATAGATAGATAGATAGATAGATAGATAGATAGATAGATAGATAGATAGATAGATACGAAAAGAATGGAATTGATAGATAGATAGATAGATAGTGCGTATGAGCACATGTGTTGGATGCTGGGGTTTATTTTTTCATACTTTTCTTATTTCCTTCTACTCTCCCATTATTCTTTGTCTTTCTTTTCTCTATCTTTCGGCTTTGTGTGTCAAAAGACTATGTAACAATCCGTTGTCAGAGATGACTTATATTTAGGCTGATTTTCAGGGATATTCTGGGCAGTTCTGAAGTTTTTGAAGACTAGAATTTTCTGTAAGACGCTCACCTGGTCGTGTTGAAAGCTTCACAATATTTAGTATTGTTGACATTATCGCTAACAATTCTTTGTCGACATTTACAAAATCTACGTTTTCTTCAATTTCGCATACCGATCGATGAAATACAAGATATAAGATCTGCAAAAACTAATATTGAAATTTTATTAAATAACTGTCATTTTAGTAATGAATTATTTTAATAATTAATTTCTTTTTAAAATACTGCGAGTATTTTGCATGTTAAATAAAAGATTTAATTTTTCCCAAAAATGAATGAAAATTTATTGTACTAAGTTATGCTCCCTAGTAAGAACAACTTTACTTTGTACCCCCTTACCTGCTTGTACTTCTCACCAAAGTTCGGTTCTGATCAGTCAATTTATGGTTATTTTAGATGATGTGAGGTTAGGAGGAACTAACGAGATTCACATAATTTTATAGATAGATAGATAGATAGATAGATAGATAGATAGATAATGAAACTGACATAGATAGATAGATAGATAGATAGATAGATAGATAGATAGATAGATAGATAGATAGATAGATAGATAGATAGATAGATAGATAGATAATGAAACTGACATAGATAGATAAATAGATAGATAGATAGATAGATAGATAGATAATGAATAAAGTGTGATAGATAGATAGATAGATAGATAGATAGATAGATAGATAGATAGATAGATAGATAATGAATAAAGTGTGATAGATAGATAGATAGATAGATAGATAATGAATAAAGTGTGATAGATAGATAGATAGATAATGAATAAAGTGTGATAGATAGATAGATAGATAGATAGATAGATAGATAGATAGATAGATAGATAGATAGATAGATAATGAATAAAGTGTGATAGATAGATAGATAGATAATGAATAAAGTGTGATGGATAGATAGATAGATAGATATATATATATATATATATAGATAGATAGATAGATAGATAGATAGATAGATAGATAGATAGATAGATAGATAGATAGATAGATGTGCATACCTTTTTTATTTCTTGTTTCAATAACTATTGTTTTTTGATTTAATAATTTCTTTTTTTTAAATTAATCCTCAAATGACAAAATATTATTTTTTATTTTTGTCGATTTCTCGCAGGCCAGAGTTCATTTTTCTATTGATTGGCCATCCCACTCGAATATATCGAAAATAAATATTCTTAAAGATCTCGTTTTCTTCTGTCTCAGTAGACGCTTGTCAAATGACTGCCTATGTTGATCGGATTAATTTTGTTTGATCTTCCCCATTTTGCTGTTGATTTTTTTTTCCATTTTTCAATTAGATTTATTCCCGTCAGTGTATCTGTCTACTTTTTTCCTGGCAAAAATTCTGCTTTTATATTAAACCTCGATAATCTGATTAATGATATAATGGCAACGAATAGGTGTTTCTTTTAAGTCCATTATATTTATTGATGAAATTAAAGGTAGCTTTCTAGTCTGAATGATTCCAAGCCAAATAAATAACTTTAGAATTTTCTCAAATGTCCAGGCGACGGCGAAACATTCTTTCTGTTTTTGGACCAATCGTTCTCAAACTTTTTTTTTTTACTCATGGAGTAATTATACTGTTAAATCTTTTTTTTTTTTTTTTTAGCATTCCATTCGATGAAAAAAAAAACTTATTTTATTTTTTACTAATAGATAAGTTGAGGAAATGTATTATACAAATAATAATTGTATATGCTTCCTTTATGTATAATCTATATTTAACTTATATATTAAATTAATATTCTGTGAATATTTTTTTAATATTTTATATTAATTAATTCATATTAATATATTAAAATTTTATTTTATTTTATTAATATTTAAAAATTGTATTATTATTTATTATTAATATATTAAATTAATTTCTATAATAAATTATAATCTTTATATAATCTTTTCTTTATTTATTCTTCTCAATTTTTATTCAACTTTTACTATCTAAACATCCGGTAAAGTAAAAAGGAATCTAATAAAAATCCCTGTGGTTAATACTGTTCAACAAGTTTTGTTTTTTTTAATATATTCATCTCTATTGATATCAATGATAGTTGAAGATCTATGATTTTGACAATGTCTTTCTATTACTATATTAATTAATTTATATCGATATTTTATTTTATTAATATTTAAGATTAATATTATTTATTGTTAATAAATTAATTTCTATAATAAATTATAATCTTTTTATTATTTCCTTATATTCCTTCTGTTTTTTGACCAATGGTTCTCAAACTTTTTTTTTTACTCATGGAGCACTTATACTATTAATTTTTATTATTAATAGATATACTGAACAAATCTCTATATATATAATCCTTCCTTTATATATCCTTCTCGGTTTTTATTCAACTTTTACAATCAAAACACCTGTTAGAGTAAAAGAGATGCTAAATTACATCGCTTGATCTCATTTTCTGCTTGTTTTAGATAGAGTTGTTTTTCTATTTTTAGCATTTTAATATGGCGTAGATTACTGTAGAAATTCCATTTCTCAGTTGTAACAAGTGAAATTGCTCCATGGACCACTAAAATATTACTGTGGGCCCTTAATTTGCTATTTTGTTGTGTGAAGCCACGGTAATATTGCATGAACCCCAGCGTCCATATGGACTTCAGGTGTAATTCAGTAGATTAGCATCCCTATGCATGTGGTCTTGAACCTAGGCATGGAAAGTGTATTGAAAGGCAATCCATCACTATCAGAATATCACACCCACAAGGCCAATAGATGAGCATTCTGGTTCTGGCCTCGAATGTTGTAACAGATACATACATAGATAAATAGATAGATGTGAAGAAACTGTAGATATACTGAACAAATCTTTATTTATTACAGTGTAACCCGGATATAAGAGAGTTGTCGGGACCGGAGAAGAAGACTCTTATATCCGGGTTTCTCTTAAATCCGGGTTTCTCTTATATCCGGGTTTGGTCTATTTTGTTTAGGTAAGTATGGCTCTAATTTGGGACGAGAGACATTCTCTCTTATATCCGGGTTTCTCTTATATTCGGGTCTCTTATATCCGGGTTACACAGTATTAATATATTAAATTAATTTATATAATAAATTATAATCTTTATATAATCTTTTCTTTATTTATTCTTCTCAATTTTTATTTAACTTTTACTCTCTAAACATCCGGTAAAGTAAAAGGGACGCTAATTTACATCACTTAATCTCATTTTCTGCTAGTTTTGGAGGGTTTTTTTCTATTTTTAGTATTTTAATTTAGGATAGATTACTGTAGAAGTTCGAATTCTCAGTTGTAACAACTATTCTTAAGTGAAATGACTCTATGAATCCCCAATTTGCTATTTTTTGTGCCCATATGAGCCCCGGTTGAGAACTACTTTTTTTATGTGCCGTGTCCATTCAGGACGTAGGCGATCATGGCTCTCCACTTCCTCCTATCTCTTGCAGTTCCCTAATTGTCTTTTTGCTACTTCTCCCAGAACATGTTCTGCCATCCATCTATGTAACACGTCGCTTCCTCTTGTCCCTCTTACCCTCTAACCTCCTTGTGAGCATCAGATTTTCCAAGCCTTTCTTTCTCGTTACGTGTTGACCGTAATACCAGCTGCCTCTTCCTATAAGTTGGCTCTTTGTTTGGAACCTCTTCAAAAGCTCATCGTGGCTTACATGTTCGGTCCATGGTATCCTTAGCATCCTTCTTTAAAACCATACCTCCGTTGCCTCCAGTCTCTTCTTCATCTTTTAGGAGACCGTTCAACATTCTGTGCCGTAAAGGATGACAGATATCACGTAGTAGTTCAGTACTCTTTTCTTTGTTACCAACGAAATCCTCCTGTCTGGTAATACTCCCAGTTTTTGGAATGTGTCTTTGGTCATAGCCAGATTCTGGGCGTAGTCCTGTTCTCCTAGCCTTAAGCTTCGCGACTAAACGCCTAAGAGCTTACGGATCCCATTGTGTTCTTGTGAGAGAACGCCACTGAATTGATGAGAGTTCGCTTTCGTCAAATCAATGTATACGATAGCTGTTTCTTAACTTGCTTAACGGCAGTGATCTGTGGTTGTGGTCAGTGGTGGTCCTTGTCCCTTGATTGTAATTCATTTACAGGTCGAAGGGCAGAATGTATTAGCCTAAAACGTTTATTATATCTACCATCCCTTTCAGTTCAGATCAGGAATTTTGAATATAGCCTCCACTTGAGTTGAACCAGGTATTCCATTTTTCTGTAATAAGAGGCATGTAACGAACAAGGATTAAGAATGATGCTTATTGAAGCTTTATTGAGCATGGCGCCGTATCTGTCTATATTTCTGAGATGAGGTATTATGTACATTATTTACATTATTCGGACTATTGTCCTCATCTTTGTCGCCATATTTATTACGTTCGGCCGTTGTACGCTCCGGCCTTCTTCAGGTACTTGGAATGTCGAACTGAACTCTTTGTTTCGCTTGGAGTAGACTGTTCTAGTTCCATGTACCATGTTTAATGGATGCCAGTTGTCAGTTATCTCCTGTTAATTAGCCTCTGAAAGTTTTTCATTGCCTTAACCGGGTATTGAACTCACATTCTTTGGGTCCTGTCACTGGATCTAACTAAAGCCTTTATCCACTGTGAATGTGAGTGTGACGCACGTGGAACTAAAACAGTTTAATGCTTTAAATAACGTGCAAATTGTTGACAAACCGTAAAAAACGAATCGATCAATCAACTTTTTTCAAGGAAGTGAACTACTTGCTGCAGAACAACACAATACAGCAAAGTTTGTTTTTTTTATTCAATTTTAATTTATGGAAAAGATCTTCGAGCATAGGAAGAAGATGTCTTAACGCGTTTCACGGCTTTATTCAGCTATTTAAAATAAGTGCCAATTCGTAATTTACCATTTTTCTATCATGTTGGGTACCATAACAGAACAATAGTCGGCTGGCTAATTTGCTGCATGCAATCCAACACTGATTTTACTATAAAAGATCATGTTTCTATGTCGTATTCCAATTTAATTTTACTAGTCTGCATTGGGCTCGTTCATCGTTGAATTCACTGAAAACTGTGGCCCCAATATTATTGATGCTTGTTATTCACCTGCATTAATCTTAGATTACAAACAGTAACCATCGGAGGAAGAGGGCTACGCATGAGGGACATGTTACAGAAGGCGCCATTCAAAATTATATCAGAGTCAGCGGACGTCTGTTGCAGTTTCATAACTGAATACTTCATATCTCATCCCATATGTGCCGCAACTGAAGGTCATGTAATCTAGTGTGAGGGTCACTTTCTGGCAAGTTGATATCCACCTTAAACAAATTCACGCTACTCTGATTTTCTTTCATCTTATGCCTATTTGAAAGTTGAGGTCAACTTTTTAAAAAATCGCGCTATCAGTACTTTCTTCTCTACTCTGAGTTTCTTTCACCTTTAATCAATTTTTGAAAAGCCAACGTGTGAAAGGGAATGGATGACGGGGACAGATCTTGGTTGAACTGGAAGCTTGTAGTCCTGAATGTGCACGTTGGCGGCGGATTTAAGCATCAACTCCATCATCGTAAAGAAGGCAATCAGCAAAGAAGAATTCAGATACTTAGATACGAGATAAAGCAGATGACGAAGATGATGTCTGTTCGAAAATGTTTTATTCATATTATTGTCTTTCAAAATGCCTTTAAAATTCAAAATGTCAAATTAGTTTTCATTGGTCGAAAAAAAGTTATCTTTATTTTATGTCCATTCGAAAGTTGAGGTTCATTATCTGTTAGGTTCAGCGATAAATCATTGCAGTTTCATAACTGGATTCCGCATGCCTCATTCCATATGTGCATCCAGAGGAAGGTCACGAAATCAAGGGTCACTTTCTGGCAAGTGGAGGTCCGCCTAAAGCAAACTCACGCCATCGCATTTTCTTCTACTCTGATTTTCCCCTCCCTTTCGAAAAGTCATTGACTCCGAATAATATTTCATTTTCCGCCCAAAATTGTTTCAATATTGAAGTCGATGTCAAGCTTTTCTTTTTTGAGAATCTCAGTGGTGTTTTCGTCCTTTTTGATGTCTTCACTCTTCATTTATATATATATCCGAGTAGAATTTTTCTGTAATTGTTACCTGTTAGGTTGAAGGCGCTACTGCAAAACCGTTGTAGTTTCATAACTAGATAGTGAATATCTCATTCCATATATGCCGCAGATGAAGAACATGAACTCATGAGTGTGGATCCCTTCCTAGTAGGTTTAGGCCCGCCTTAAACAAATTCACGCTACTCTGATTTTCTTTCACCGTATTTCCATTCGAAAGTTGAGGTCCACTTTAAAAAAAATCGCGCCATCAGTACTTTCTTCTCTACTCTAAGTTTCTTTTACCTTCAACCAACTATTTCAAAGCCAATCCGTGACAGGGAATGGATGACGGGAGCAGATCTTGGTGGAACTGGAAGCTTCTAGTCCTGAATGTGAACGTTGGCGGCGGATTCAAGCATTAACGCCATCATCGTAAAGAACGCAATCAGAATTCAAATACTTAGATACGAGATAAAGCAGATGACGACGACGATGTCTGTTCGAAAATGTTTTATTCACATTACTGTCTTTGAAAATGTCTTTAAAATTCAAAATGTCACTTTAGTTTTCATTGGTCGAAATGTATTTAGTTATCTTTATTTTATATCTCTTCGAAAGTTGAGGTCCACTTCAAACGAATTCATACCATCGGCACTGTCTTCTACTCTGATTTTAATTCACCTCCAACCAAATCTTGCCAAGCTAAACGACGATAGAAAATGGATGACGAGAACAGGTTTTGGTGAAACTAGAAGCTTCTAGTTCTGAACCTGTATGTTGGCGACGAATGTAGTCATCAACGCTATCATCATAACGGAAGCGATCATCACAAAATAATTCAAATTCTTGGATATGGGATAAAGCTGTCGACGATGGTCCACATCTACGACAAACATTTAAAACGCGATAAATTGTCCAGGGCATGTTATGTCACCACCTGTTCGTTGGACTTTCACCTTAGCATACCTGATTTAATATTTTAAACGAAGTTTGTGATAATGACTCAAATATATCACTGATAGGCCAGCGCCATGATCAATTTTACATTAACTATTCTTCCGACAAATTTATAGTTTCGTATACCATGGTGATTCATTAGAACGGAATGCGCTGAAAAAGTAGATAACGCCGTCGTCTGTATCGAAATATTGTCAAGGCATACAAGGTAAAGACGAAAATATTCTCACTTCAACAGATAATTAGATTGCCCTCAAAAATCATATTTTGGAAAAATAGATCAAGTTCGGGTAATTTTTGTTTTCTTTAATGAGTACTACATGTAGTAAAGAAAGGATCCCTATCATGGTTACCCATCTGAAAGCGATCAACGAAAAGATCGACTATTATATTCTGTCATTGAACAAGGAAAAGTGATTGGATTCGAAATCCCTTCCTGTTCCTTCTTAAATTGGACTTCAGTTATGTGAACGAGGGGAACAAAATAAAACATTCGACGGTATACCCACTGATATATTTTAGATTTGAATACAAATGGGATATCCTAAACTAACTAAAAAGGCTTTATCAGTTTTATTACAATTTTCTACTTCTTATTTATGTGACTTAGTTTCCTTAACCCTAAATAAAATCTAAAATATGAAACGAGAAAGACTCTACTCAAATGAAAAAGAAATGAGGCTCTGCTTATCGCACATTCGAAAAACATTAAAGAAATCCTGAAAAAACACCAAGCACAGATTTCACAGTAAATAAAGTGCAGAAATTGTTGAAATAATGTAAGTTCATATGTGTGTGTGTTAGTTTTTTTAATCTATGGTTTTATTTCATAACATTTAAATGTATATACTTTAAAATGTTGCTAAGTCTGCTGTGACATTTTCATTTGCGTCGTTGCTTAAAATTTTGTGAAACACTGGCCTGTGGTGTCAACCTTTCGTCTGCAACAACAAACAGAAAACGATTTGGCTTATGATATTTAAAGAATGTCTTTTCTTTAGCTGGAAAGAAAAGCCTTTTTTTTGAGTGCGAGTCTAGTTTTTGTATTTCGCGGTTTGACGTGAACTTCATCATTCATCTTTTTGCTTACCAGATCAACTGCAGGAGACGTCTGTTGATCGATATTCATGTTTACCTGTTCATACTGACGGGCAATTTCCGTTGCTGCTGTCTTCAGTGTGACGTAAGGTTAGAGTTGAAGTTTTTTTCCGAGAGAGATTTATCGCTGAGGCCAACCACAAAACTGTCCCATATAGATCATTCTTCCCCCAGAAAGCTGTAGTTTTCCTCTGGGTCATACTCTACCTGAATATAAGCTTCTGTATTATTGTCATGTTCTGTTTTTTGGTGATGAAACGCGGCCATTAATGTTAACTTTTACATTAAAATGATTTCATTTTTGAATGACATAGTTAATGGATTCTTCTAGTTGGTCAGGATATTTGGTTGGTTCTTGTTGGTTCGTATCAATATTGGTGGACCCATATATTTCCTCCGATTCAGATCTCTTATGTTTGAATTGATTTGAATATCCAAGTGTATCGTTATCCAATTCAGAAGAGGTTCTATAACGTAAAAATCGTTTCCGACATTCGGGGCAATTTTCGGTCTTTTAGAATATAGAACCTGCCGGTGCTTTCAAAGTCATTTTCAGTCAGTTTGGTTCGCCTTGTTCGTTTTTAACTTCTTGTGTGATCCCGCCTCTGCCACTGAGCAAAGAATAGGGTCCGAAAGAAAACCTCCTTTACTTGGAAACTTTCATAATACACTGTAAAGTTAAGATAAGGAGTCAGTGGTTGGGTAGAAACACCCCAAGAAACAGTCATTTGAATCGTTTTTTGATAACATCTAAGATTACTCACAGTAATGAACGTGATTAATAAGGAAACCTGAGGCATTGTAACACTAAACACTTTAACAAACAAAGAAATTAAACTATTTACATTAATCAGACTATTGTCCTCATCTTTGTCGCCATATTTATTACAACGTTTTGACCGTTGTTCGATCCGGCTTTCTTTAAGTGGTTGGAATGTCGAACTGAACACTTGGGGTAGACTGTTCTAGTTCCATGTGCCATGTTCAGTTATCAGTTATCTCCTGAACACTCTACCCCAATCAGCGAAATAAAGGGTTCTGTTCAAGATTCCAACCACATGAAGATGGGCGGAGCGTACAACGGCCGAAACGTTGTAATAAATATGGCGACAGAAATGGGGACAATAGTCCAAATAATGTAAATAGTGTACATAATACCTCATCTCAAAAATATAGACAGATACTGAATGGCCGAAACATTGTAATAAATATGGCGACAAAGATGAGGACAATAGTCCGAATAATGTAAATAGTGTACATAATACCTCATCTCAGAAATATAGACAGATACTGAAGGGCCGAAACGTTGTAATGAATATGACGACAGAAATGAGGACAATAGTCCAAATAATGTAAATAGTGTACATAATACCTGATCTCAGAAATATAGACAGATACTGAAGGGCCGAAACGTCGTAATAAATATTGCGAAAAAGATGAGGACAATAGTCTGAATAATGTAAATAATATACATAATACCTCATCTCAGAAATATAGACAGATACTGAAAGAAATTATAACGAAAGACATGGCTTACCTCGAAATTCGCTAACGAGCGCGAACGTGTCTTGCCTGCAAAGTGATGACAAAAAAGAAATATGGCCGCTATTGAAGACGCAATTTATGCGCGCCTATAGCGTTCAAAATGAGATGATATTTGCACACATGCAAAATGTGGCCCTATTGGAATAGCATAAAAAGCTGGGTGCCAGCACCAAGACTCAACCGAAGTCATTCGGCGGACTGTGTGTGATAGAGTTGGATGTACAGATTGACAAATAAGAAGTTGAAGTAGTCGCGTCTGAGTTGGTTTCTGTTTCACAACTTCCCAGTGTAACGTCCGATAAAGGAAGCCACACAATCCATTTCCTTGAGGCGACTGAAGAAGAAGCAAAATAGCTGGGGTCTGCCGGCGAGCGTCGCACCGCACTTTTTGACCCCACCCTCAATCATCATTTATATTTCCCTACAGAAATTACAATGCGACTCTTGTAAATATGAATTTTCTATTTATCATAGCGTTTGAACATCCCTATACTGATTGTGGCAATGGCATTACATGGGATAAACAACTACATTACTCATATTTAGATTCTATAGAAGGTAAGCCAGGTACCTGTAGCAAAAGATCTAGAAGAGGAGCCATCTCTTTGCGTTGGGAAAATGTTGAAAACAAAAGCTAATAGAGACTGCATAATTACTTGAAGCTTGAACTTTATCGGGGTTTTTTTTTTTTTTTTTTGTTGACTCTATGCTTAAAGGAATCTTTGACATGCGGCCATGGTGACTAATTTAAGTCTTTATTCGCAGCCAATCACATTATATGATCGGGATGACAATTCAAATCATGTAAATGTGCATATAACTCATCTCAGTACAACTTCTTCTTTTCGCCGTGTTCCTTCAGCTTGTTGACGACCATGGTTCTCCAATCCCCTGTTTTTGTAAATATTAATCAATTTTGTTTTTTTGTTATTTCTTTATAATCTTGTTCCCCCATCTATTTACTCAAGCTCATTTGGTAGGGCATGCGTTGTTTCCCTCTTTCCTCTCTTGTTTTCAATCTACATGTGAGTATGACATTTTTCAAACCCTCTTTTCTCATTATGTGCCCTAAAAATATCAACCGTCTCTCCCTGAGGTAAATATGTGTCCTTTTTGCTTCAATTTTCTATAAACCTCCGCCTTTGCTCACATGTTCGCTCCATGGAATTCTCAGCATCCTTCTGGAAAACAACATTTCTATTGCTTCAAATCTCTTCTTCCAATGTGAGCAGATTGTCCAGCATTCACTGCTATATAATGAGGGCCGTTATTATATAACAGGTCAGTACTTTTTTTCTTTGCTTCTAATGATTTTTTTTCTGTTTCTTTATACTTTGCTTAACTTTTGAATGGCATCTTTCGCTATCGCAAAGAGATTTAGGGGTCACATTTTCCGTTCTTTGCTAAAAAAAAACAAAAAAACTTCCCATATATTTAAACTGTTGTACATTTTTATTTTTGTTATCTCCAATTTGTAATTTGCATGTTTGATTGTTTTACTGACAAACATATATTCCATCTTCTTACAATTGATACTTATTCCTTTTTATCTGATTTCCTTCAATGCTCCGTTAGCAACACTGTGTCACTAGAGAGTTTAAAAATGGAAACTTTGCAATACCTAGATCCAAAATCATATACTCCTTGATACTCATTAAAAATGTCAAAATGAGCAAAGAGTTGTAAACCACGATAAAAATACTTAATCAGGAATTTTTTTCAACCCATCTATTGGAGTCAAGTATACGCCAATTGCAAATCTGTACAGAGGGAGTAACATCCCCACCAAATAAATGGGTCACCTATTTCTTGCACTTATGTTTATATATTTTACCCTCGTGACGGACACACTTTTATTAGGTTCGTGCAAAAAAATAATGACGTAATAATATCGTTTTTTGACGTTAAAAAATACGTAAAAAAAACGACATTATTACGTCATTATTTTTGCACCAACCTAATATCTAGATTTCTGGGTCATGTAAAAAAAATTCGACATTAACCTGTGAATGGTTGATATACAGTAAAAAAAAACTAAAAACTAAGAAAATTAAGTCAAACTAAGAAATACAAATATCCAATCAGACCTTGGCCCGTGAACGTAGGAATAAAATTTTACCCTGTCTCTTGGAGAGACAAATTCTATTGCATCCCTGCGTAGTAAGTGTTAACCTCCCCAAACACCAAAGAATGGAATACCTGTTTACTGTACTTATGTCTAACTTTTTTGCTCCTGTGAAACCTACACCTGTATCAAGATTTCTAGCTCTCCTGCAAGTCATATCTGTATCTCTTTCTATAAACAGCAGGATTTGTGTGTGTGTGTGCGTGTGTGTGTGTAACAAATGCACGGCAGCAATTTTCTACGGATTTGTACCAAAATTTAAATGCACATGCTTCAAGTTAGCGGCAAGACCGACTTTGCATTTCCCAACTCCCATCGATAGTGGAAATAGTCGATTTTTTCATGCTTCTACGGCAGTTTTTATGTAGTTTGCGGCCATTTTCTACTGGCCAGAGTGAGAGACTATAGCTGGCTGCCACGAATAGGCAGGAAGATTCTATTGGCCAGCATGAGAGCCAACAGCTGACTGACATGAATGTTAACTAGCATGCTAGCATGCAAAAAAGATCGATAGCTGCATTCGTCACAAGTGGGAAAAATTTAAATCTACATGGCACTTTACTCCAATTGGCTCATTCGCTTCCTTAAACTCAACGTTGATTCTGATTCCGGAGAACTGGGTTGGGTGTGAAAAAGTATTTGTTGTTAACATTCTTTTTTTTTTCATTCGGTTTTTCCAGTTACGAGTCCTTTTTTAAAGCTGATCGTTTTGTGTTCATTTTGTTTAGTTCTTTTTTCGTAACAGATTTAATGTTAGTATAGAGCTTAGAAAAAATTCGCAGTGTGAGATAGGCAAGAAGTAAGGCATGTAGCAACATCAGCACGGCAAAGGGCACTCCTTTACAGGCAAGGAAGGGCAAAAATATTTTAAGTCAAGTGATAGCGATTGCTGTATTAGTCGTACGATTTTTGAATCAAGCAGGGGCAACGCCGAGCCATGCTGCTAGTCTATCTATATATATCTTTTTGATTCTCATGCAAGCCCAACCTGTTTCTAACTTCTTAGCTCTGCGCAAAAAAAAACTATATCAATCTATCTATTGTATGGCGAGGCCAGCATTAATTAACCTGGAAACCTGCTATAAAACAAACCAAGCCAAACCAGAAACCCTTTACTACACAGGTGCAGTGAGACTAAGACATAAGACTTCGTAAATCCGTTTGAAGAAGAAACTTGTAAGCTACTGGGATTAAATGTTATTATGGAGCAGACATCTGTTGAAATCCTTATGGTATTAGAATTCCATGGATAGTACCAGGTTGAAATATTTCTGTAGAAAGACTTTGAGTTAAAATTAAAACTGTATCGGCTTTTATAATGAGAAACAAGGGTAATTCTATTCAAATACGGATGCAACGGGCTGAGAACAAATCAAACCATGTGACCGCACTGTTAAAGCTTTACTTTTCGAAATATAATATGTTGTCGGAGAAGAGATCAGAATTTAAAAACATTCTGCAGCGAGAATGACCAGCTTTTCTGCCATCTTTATTCTCATATGGTCAGCTGCGACCGGACATGTTCGTATGTGATGTATCCAAAAATAAGCAACTTCCACAGTTGCAAGCCGAACCATCAGTGAGACTATTTCTGATTATGACATTCAGGTTTATAACTTGCTGAGACCTACAAGTCGAAAAACATTAAGGCTTTTGTCCTACATATTACAAGTGAGAGAATATGTTGTGTAAATATTCTTTGTACTCAATAAATGAAAATTAATTTGTAATCTTACAACAAAGGAAGACATACTTCTAACCAAAGAAAAATAGGTAGGGACAGCAAGTCATGTGTCAAATTCCTATCAACAATTCCCTAAAATCTATTCAAGATTAAAGCTTTTAAACATACGAACAATGAACTGGAGACAATCAGTGAAGCTTAAAATCAATATCTCTTACTCAGAGATGTAGAAGCTGATTAGGCAGACATGCACCACACAATCTCGTAGATTGACCTATCACCTGTCGAAAGTTAGTGCAATACGTGTAAATTAGGGCAGGTTGATTTTTCACTTTTTTAGAAAATCAAAATAAAGATGGGGTTCGATGTGATATGTACTGACACAAAAAAATAGATTCACAGCTTTTCTCAATTTTTGAGCATTTATGTTTAAATAATTTTTATAAATTTTACTCTTTTGAGAATAAATCCAAATAAAGTTGATACCTTTTACATGAAATACATTGAATTGAAAATATATTCAAACCAGAATTTGATTATGAATCACCACAAGCAAAATCTCTCATTTTACTGCATTCAATAAGAGTAAAATTGTAAAAGATTATAAAAAAAAGGTTAATCAAGAAAATTAATCTTATAAATAAACATGACTAATTAATATGAATAAATGTTTATTTATCTAATGGACAATTTTTTTATACCCTCTTCTCTCACCTGAAATTCATCTGACAAGGTGAAAACATTGTGCTGGAAATTTTCTAATGCAACATCCTGTATTTCAGTCGACAGTTTCTTTATTCACTGGATCATGTTGAAGATATAAAGTTGTTGATTATGTAAATTATTACTCCTTTTAATTTCTAACCAACGAACTGCATTTATTTCAATTATAAATATTATATGGCTGTGCTATAAGATTTTCAATGATCACCGGAAAGAAATTCCAACACTCCAATTTTGAATCTAAACCTAATCTTTAAACTCGTTTCCTCAAAAACGGCAACGATTTAAGAAAATATATTTTGTGTAATTGTCTATTATATCAATTCCCGGGTTTCAAATTAAGGGAAATAGCATGGTTACAAAATCTACCTGCTCTGATATACACATATCTACCAGCAACAAACAACCAAAAATCCATCTGTCAATATAAGATAGAAGTTAGTGGATAATAACAAATTTTTTTACAGCACCCAATGCCCAAAGGAAACACTCAAAAGCCTAGAAGCTATTTATTATACAAAATAAACAGCCCATTTAAAATTCACCACTTAATATGAGCATATGTATATACAGTGTGCGATGGATAAATTGTCGTCTAAATGAAGCAAAAATAAAAAACACTGACATCTCATTTTAACAGATATACAGTGTGCGATGGATAAATTGTCGTCTAAATGACGCTGACATCTCATTTTAACAGATATGCAAGGTACGATAAATAAATTGTCGTCTAAACGACGCGAAAAAGAAAATAACTCCGACACCTCATTTTAACAGATATAGTTACCAAAATTACATAAAAATATCTAATGGGAAAATTCTTCAATAAAATTGTCATTGGCTTCAAACACGACCTCCATGCGATTTCGGAAACTCTTGCATCTCTTCTGGGCTGTCTCCTTGTTTAGATTGGTGAATGCTGCCATAATACGTGCCTTCAGTTCATCTTTGGTGTTACAAGGAGTTTTGTTAGTCTGTCTCTCAATTCTGCCCTTAACAATTTAGGGAGTTGTAATCTGCGAGTTAGGTAGCCAGATGTAAAGGGTGATGTTGTTGCAGAAATTGTTTGACAGTCATAACATAGTCTTCCAGCAACCAACCCCTTGAACCAGGACAGAATTACCACTTCAAGGCATCTGATGAGTCTGAGGCCCTGTGTAAAGATGATTGGAGGCATAACGTCGCCATCACTAGTGATCACTCCAAACACCATGATGTTGACTGGGTTTATCATCAACCTGAATTTCCGAATTCTCTGCACTGTCCTCAGATTGACACTCAATAAACTCTTGGAGCTTCCGGAGTGAATGGCAATCAATCCAGCCTGCCGTTTCTAAATTTTTGGTGTAGTTAATTGCGCCATGGTGCTCTTTTTCTCACAGACGCTGCCCAACTGACCCTACACTACTGTGCAGTTAACAAAATCAAAAACAAGCAATGAGCATGAGTCAAATTAAAAATATAAAATGGCGACAATTCAACCATCAATATATATATATATATATATATATATATATATATATATATATATATATATATATTAAACGTTATTTTTATAGACACAAATATTTAATTAAATGCCGTTTAAAATAAAAAGTATTGACTACATTTACTGACCTGAATGTCCGAGAAATTTTCAAAGAAAATATGTGTTCTCCGACAGGAATCGAGCCTGTAAGCTATTCGGAACCGTCATAAAGCCTGACGTGCTATACCATTTAGCTACAGACAGCGTTTGATTAGCAACGTTAAATTACTGTTTTTAAATTAGAAACTTCTCATGATTTCACTCGAACTCACATATCTGCTCGAAGCCAATCTCAACGTAAACAAATGGCATAATATATTATGAAATGGTCTACTTCATATATATATATATATATATATATATATATATATATATATATATATATATATATGACGTCACATATTATGAAATGGACAAAGTCCGACAATTATTTTTAGACATTTTTTTTATGTTTATACGTTCTTTTTATAGATACAAACATTTAACTAAATGTTCTGTTTAAAATAAACAGTATTAACATTTACTGGCCAGAATGTCCGAGAACTTTTCATAGAAAATATGCGTCCTCCGACAGGAATCGAACCTGTATCCTATACGGAACCGTCATATAACCTGACGTGCTTTCACTGATTTAGCCACAGATGAGCATTTCGGTTAGCAAGGTCGATTTTACTGTTTTTAAACTACAATTCCCCATGATTTTCTCTCGGACATTCATATCTGCTCGATGCGCATCCAAATGTAAACAAATGACGTCACACATTATGAAATGGACAAAGTCTGAATTATTAAGAGACATTTTTTTTTATGTTTATACGTTCTTTTTATAGATACAAATATTTAATATGTTTTATAATAAACAGTATTAACAAAATTTACGGCCTGAATGTCCGAGAAATTTTCATAGAAAATATTCGTCCTCCGGTTGTTAATACTGTTTATTATAAACAGAGCATTTACTTAAATATTTGTGTATATAAATAGAACGTATAAACATAAAATGTCTTAATATATATATATATATATATATATATATATATATATATATATATATATGTATGTATGTATGTATTAACATTTAAAAAATAGCATTTTTTGTGCGGCCTCATTCCTAATAACCGTTACACATGACGTCACCGTCAGCTTTCCAAGGAATACCGGGGCGTAGACAAAGGAATTTTATCTACCACACAGACACTACATTAGTTATTTAAAATAAATGATATGGTGGTAAGTACTTGAAAAAAAAAACTTCAATTTATTCAAAATTTCGACCAAACTCTCAACACTTTATTCGAAAATTAGAAATTTAAATGTAAACATACATACCTTGTTAGTTCTTTTTAATCAGACATGTTTTGGATGACTGGTGTTAACAAAATATGCGTCCTCCAACAGGAATCGGACCTGTATTCTATACGGAACCGTCATATAACCTGACGTGCTTTCACCGATTTAGCCACAGAGGAGAATTTCGGTTAGCAAGGTCGGTTTTACTGTTTTTAAACTATAATTCTCCATGATTTTCTCTCGTACATTCATATCTGCTCGATGCGCACCCAAATGTAAACAAATGACGTCACACATTATGAAATGGACAAAGTCCGACAATTATTTAGAGACATTATTTTGACCAAATTCTCAACACTTTATTCGAAAATTGGAAAGACACAATAAAATGTAAATATACATACCTTGTTAGTTCTTTTTAATCAGACATGTTTTGTTTGACTGGTGTTGCCCAAATATGTCTTATTTAAACTCTGCTTTGTATATCTATGTGAGGTAAAATTAACTTTGGTCATTGTCATGATGACGAAGCGATCAACCAGTTGCTTTGTCATGTCAGGTTAAAACAAGATGACAAATGATAGCGTTGACCTTGATATACTGTTTTAGAAGCTGCTAAAGTACAGCATTTGGATTGGGAAGAATTCTGAATTTCATTTAGAATTGACAGATACATTACTATCCGTGCGATTTGCGATGTCGACTGATTATAATGACTTTCATTTCCTCTGTATTGTAATCGTTAAAACGAAGTTCCACTTAGCTTTTCGGTGAGAAATGATCCCCTTGTCTATGATTCTTCGTTGAATACTACAATTTTGACTTCAATCACACACCTCTTTCAGTTACCCTAATAGCTCTTGAGCTTTGTATCGTCTGAAAAAAATGAGTATGATAATCACTGGATGCCACTTAATTTCGACCTTGTGCCACAACTAAATTACGCCTGGAAAATCGATGGGCACCTCGACGTGGTGTGATGGTTAGCAAGCCTGTATCAATTACGACTGTATAGTATATTCAATCTTCACTGAGTGCTCCCAAACTTTCTGCTTTGTGCCACATTTCATCTACGCTTAGAAAATAAATGGACACCTCGACGTAGTGTAATGGTTGGCAAGCTTGTGTAGCTAAATCAATTACGACTGAAGAGTAAGTTCGATCCTCGCTAGGCGCTCCATAATTTCGACTTTGTGCTGCATCTAAATTACACTTAAAAATCACCATGCCTTCATATCTGTGACACTGTTTTCAATTTTACATAATTTGGAAAATGTTGGGGACACATGACACGTTTAGAATATTCCAAATAAGATGAAATGACTCACGTTAAGAAGCTCCGTCTTTTGAACCATCGTAGAGCTTTATCCCTTGTTTCAAGTTTAGGGTTGGGTTTCCGGTTCCTTCTAAATTCTTTTCCTTCTCTTTTGCTGTCAATAACACCTTTCGTCTTAGTGGCTTTATCGCCTTGAATTGTGTGAAAGGATTTTTAAAAAAATCTTCAGTAAGATAGCAACAGAGCATTTTGGTCGATTAATAAGGCAATGAAATGCTGCCCAAGTGGCGTAAGGTACATCAAATGGGATCCCTTACAACATCAAGGGTTTTCCATACTTAGAACAAAAGACCCTAAGAGCAGAAAAGAAAGCTGTTACTGGAGTTTCGTGCATTTCTGCCTCACACATTTTTCCTCGTGAAGGAATGTACATGAACCCTTCAAGACAGTGCCGATGATTTATGCTAACAACTGCGTAAAAATCTGCTTGTTTCGGAAACCAAGTCAGCAACTCCTTGCATGAGGTTGTGACCTTATACTCGGATTCATGCTAAATAGGAATCTGTTGACAAACAGCAAATGTGCTCTTACCCGAATTAAATGCATTATCTACTGCACGTGCTGAGGTAAAAATGATTGCAAATTAATTTTATGATTTCATAATATTATATTCTCCAAACTTATATCTGGACGTCGGTGGAACTGGCAGGTCGAATTCAAATTCCAGCCGAGTCTTTTGCATTTACTTTCTCACAAATACTCTTGGAAAAATTTGTATCCATATCGCCGCCCCCATTTCAAGTTAGAAGTATGACCATAATGAAGACTAGCTTTGTTTGGCAACCAGACTAGGAGGGGGACAACTCTGAATTATAAATAGACCAGGGAGCTAACAACTGCGTATAAAATCTACTTGCTACAGAAACTACAGTAGCAACACTTTATATACGGTTATTTTGACCCTATATTTTACAGAGGATTCGACAGGGTTAATATACCGTAAATAAAGTTTGTGACAGTTTTTTTCTGGCTTGTAACCAACTTTCCTAAACCGTTACCTTAAGTCAAACAATTTACAAACACTAACGGTAGCATGTCTCCTGTTCGCTGCCGCAGTCACTCCTCGCTCTGTGTCGCCTCTTAACGAAAACTTTGTAGCTTCATTGACAGCCAAAATTTGCATATGTTAAAAGAGATTCTCGCGAGAGTCTATCCGACTTCGAGATCTATCTGTTTTAAATGTATGACTTGTGAAGTTGCCATTTTTCCTTTTGGGATATTTTAAATGCGAGACACGTCTGAATCTGTTTTCGTCATGGATGAAGCCATTTTCTCTCTTGTTACATTGACTGTTGCAAACAAATGCATGCAACACTGGGAATCTTTGCCCTCTGCGGTAGTTCACGATTACATAAAAGATAATGTATCTTTCAACCATTTCATATTGTCAATGATGAGGATTTTTTATTTTTAAACCAATAATTTAATTATAATAAAGTTAATAAAAATTAAAATAATTTAGAGTTGAAACACCATATATTATCTCCATAACAAAACAAGATAAGGGCGACAAAGGGCCACAAATCGTGCAGAGCTCTGATCGTCCACCATTTTCTTTCTTTCTTTCGTTCTTTCTTCTCGCCTTGCCGATTCCACCATTTCCTCTCTTTTTTCTTTGTTTCTTTCTTTCTACCCAACGCCCCCACATCTCCATAACAAAAATAAGGGGGACAAAGGATAGGAAGTTGTGGAGAGCCTCGATCGTCCACCTTTTTCATTCTTTCTTTCTCCTCGCCTCGCTGATCCCATCATTTCCCTATATATCATCTCCATAACAAACCAAGGTAAGTGCCACAAAGGATAGGAAATCGATGAGAACCCTGATCACCCGCATCTTCAAGCGTCACGGCACATACAAAAACAAGCTTACTGGGTGCATTATCGTGTGATAGTTTCAAGGAAAATATACACAGTTACTTTCATAAGTTAAATTAAATAACGTTTTCCTGATTGTGTTTATTTGTCGATAAAAATGAAACAGAAATATTTTGGAAAATTTATCAAATGTGAATGCTGAATAACTAGAAATATACGAACGATTGTTGACATTTTAAAAGGTTAAAAATATTGGCTGTCAACTGTTAGTGAGGAAATTCTGTTTCATATTTTCTCCGTATTTTCATGATAATTGTTCCCAATGAACTGTTCACTATGGCACCAAGACTTTATAAATTTAAAAACAGATCTAGATTGGCAACAAGGTCTCATTAATTTACAAAGGAATTGGGTAGATGTAACTATTAGTTCTATGCTAACAGTTTCATTTCTCACACTTCTCGCTTGTTAAACTCTCTTCCAGATCTGTGCTTTCTAGCCAACTTTAATCTCCAAAGATTTAAATACAATGTCAAATGTTATCTACTATCTTCCGCATTATTTTCTATTGAACTTGCTCCTTAATAGTGTTTGTGATTTCTAATTTTTTCATACCCAATAATCCCTTGCATCAGACTTGCTGGTGGTGAATTCGATTAAAAATATACATGAAATTGTTCTGGAAGCACTAATATATAAATCTTACAGGTTTCATACTATTGAAAACTGAGAAATTCTGAAAACCTAGGCGTGTGACCGAGAAGTTAAGACGTTGGCATTCCGATCATGAGATTTGGGTTCAAATCTCTCGACTTGTCAAGGAGGTGACATCTTGAGTGTATCGTCATCAAAAAGACAAATTTAACGGGCGGCATATTTGGAGATTACCTAAAAACCATACCATGACTTGAATCAGACCGTGCTAGTGGTATTATGTTCGGAAGCCACAAAGTTACAAGTCATCATGACCGAGGTTTTGAGAGTATTGGCCTTGTTCAAAATGCTGGTCACACCAGATTAGGCGATCTCTTCCAGAAACTTTAACTAAGACCAATGTTGGCTCTGTAGTTGCTGAACAAACTACAATGTGCCTGAACATGCGTCTGTAATAGGAATTAGCTAACCACCTTAACAGACAGGTATACTCGGGAAAGAGCGATCAAGGTGACAAATTAGAAAGCAAAATTTAGTATCAGAAGATTTATATTATGTTAAGGAATTGCAATATTTCTTTGGTTTGATTTGGTTTGGTTTGTTTTACGACATATCAACACCTCAGTGGGTTATTTAATGCTGACAAGATTTTTATTGCTGGTAATATTTTTTTCCAAAAAAGGATTTTTCGTAATATTTTTTCAAAAATATATTCCTGGTAATATATTTTAAAATATACTTTCTGGTAATAATGTATTACTAATAATTTTTTTCTTCAAAAATGTTTTGCTGGTAATAATTTTTCAAAAAAGTATGACTGGTATTAAAACTTATTTTCATACTTTCATAGTGTTTTGACCCCAGTTGGGAGGTTAACTATTAAGTCGGTGCAAAAATAATGTCGTTTTCTCACATAGAAACATATGTGAGGAAACGACATTATTTTTGCACCAACCTAATATTTGCCTATAGCTGGCACCACAACAAGTGTTACCACTTCGGGTCAGGGTGGACGTGGGAACACCAGCAATTAAGATCAAAGGCATTGCTGACAGATGTAGTTTATCGTCTTACCCAGGACGCGGATGTAGTTTATCGTCAGGATGGGCAATACTTGTTAGCCAAGGTAGAAGTTAGAATGCATGAGACAGGTCAAGTTTAGAGCTATATATTAGGGACTTGAATATCCAATAATCATCATCATCAAATCACTCGACTGCTTAAATCTTCGGGTTTGGCAGCGTCCATCTACTCTCGAAGCTCTTAACCGACAGCCAAAGACTAGAGAATATGGCGTGGGTCACCGTCGGTCCGAACTCTGGATCCTCATATTTTGAATACAGAGTTGTCCTCCTCCGAGACAGGTGGTCACCCAAGGCTAGAGGACACAATTTGCCCTATTATTTACTAATACCTCGGGAAGAAGAGATGGATTCATAAATTTCCCACCGGTAACTAATGAATCAACTGGAATTCTAACTCGGTTCTCGAATTCTACAATTCGAGCCGCTATCCATTATCTCATTTTTTACGGCTTACCAACCTTTTGCAAGTTGTTTAAAGACAGAAAATATATTTAAACTTTTTTGTAAAAAATAATGATTCACAGATACAAGTCCTACTAATTAACCCATATCTGGAGGGAGATGAAGTGGATTCATACTTTTCCAAAGGAGAAGTGAATTTCATACTTTTTTGCAAGTAAGTGAATATAATGAACCTGACTGGAATTCGAACTCGACTCTCCGATTTCCAATGCCGAGCCTTTATCCATTACACCAACTCTATATCAATGTTTAAGGCACCTGGTATTTCGAAGCAGTCACCCATATAGGTACTGACCAGACTCAACGTTGCTTAACTACCGCAATAGGACGAGAACTGGTTTGTCAAAGTGATGTGGCACTAAAACTCTAGGTATTGTTGTAATTGATGACAAATACTCAAATCAGAAGAAGCAAATAGCGAACGAATATACTGCTGGACTGCTATATACGTAGTCTGATAAAAAAAGGTTCGTGACTAGTACCATAAAAAGAAAACTACAACGGGTAGCAATTCGGCATTCAATCTCTTTCGAAGTCCACTTCTGAAACCGCACACTTTATCCAGCGTCTTTTTATTGATGGAAGCATTCCTAGAACTTATTTTAGAGAATAGCGAGCCTTGTCGCATTCTCTTGGGTTTCTTGGATTTTTTTTGTTTCTATTTTTAAGACAATTTACTCCAAGCAAGGCGGAAGTGCCACTAGCACGCAAGGGGTTAAAGAGGATTGAGAACAAGATTAAAAAGGTGTGTTTGGGGAAAGGATACAGCGAAGGATGGGGAACAAGCTTAGGGTCTCAGATGTCGATTGGCATTACACTTGAATATTTGAAGATTATAGTCATAGGGGAAGCAAGTAAGAGGAAGGGCGTTTCACAGATGGGAAGTGAAAGAGAACAAGCTCTTTGAGTAGAAGAGACAGTTACATTTTACCGTTTTTGGCAGTGAAAGGATGGGACCGAGATGCCAGATTGGTAGCTCGCTTAAATTCATGTAGTCTGCGAATCAGCGAAAGTAGCTCGTCGGAACAGTTGCCGTATGTATTGAAATCTTGTTCCTTTCAAGTGAGATTTTATTTTTAAAATTTGTAAGGCGTGATCTGGAGAATATGGTAGGGAATGTTGCGTGTGGCCAAAACGTATTTGGTACAGATTCTCTGCTGAAGTTTCTCTTGAGTGATGACTAAGGGAAACTCAGTAGTGTCGTGAGACGACCACACTCTACACACTTTCTTTCCAAGGATTTGCTTTTCTTTGCTATAAACAACGGAAGTGATCGAGAACATTATAATTTAGTATACATGCGCGATAGAGTTTGTACTTTAGCTCCGTTAATATAGCAACAATCTCGATGTATTTTTGTTCAGACATCGTAATATTTAATCTTTTCTATGGCAGTGAATCCTCAGAGTTGAAGAAGATACATGAAGTGACAGAGATGACGTATCCGATGCTAAGAATATCATTGACAGTACATGTCAGCAGTGAGGAAGTTTTCAGGAAATAGGAAGTACAAGAAGCTTATGCTAAAAACCGGAAAGAATGAGGAAAGAGGGTTTGGAGAATTTAATACTCACTGTAAAGACAAAAGCAAGAAGAGGTGAAACAGCGTGTAATCTTCTTAACGAGTTTTTGGGTGGCAGAATAAGGGTAAGAAACGAGATAAGGGTAGTGGCCTGTTTGGTCTAAATTCAGTCTTTTAGTGGTGAGACTGGAATGTTTTTTCTAGAGCGCAGGCCTGGGCGATGGTATATAGAGGCCGTGTGATGCCCAGACTACATGGTCTCGGATCTTGACCGTACTGACAAGATCCAAAGAAATACAACTAATTACACTCGGAGACGGCTTGGCTGTAGGCGTTGCCGGAAAGTTGTCAGTGTGAATAAAGAGAGATTGTAAAGTGTCAAAAGATATGAGAGCAGCAAAAGACAAGAAGTTGCGGAGAGCCATGATTAATCACGACATGGCAAATAAAGAAGAAATAAATTATCTAATTATATATACAGGCATATATATATATATATATATATATATATATAATTATTTATTTAAAAATTATTACATAAATATGTTATAAAATCACTACAAATTTAGCCATTTTGTTTCAACACCTCTGGTGTCTTATCAAGTGATGATGTTGAATGTAGAATAAATAGTTTTAAAAGGTTCAAATTAATTAACCACCCCTTGTAAGGGGAAACGCTGTTACATGAGCTGAAATGACCAATCAAAATACAAGTATACGAGAATTCAAAAAACTTGACAACGAAGTAAGGCTATAATAACTATTAAATGCTTTAAAGTTGGGTTTATACTAAAATAGAATTTATTCTAATAAGTACTAAATTGTACGATAAAATTTGAAATTAAAATTAAAAACTACCCATTTTAAAAATGTAAATTTAATCTATATTAAGTTTAAAATTTTAAAATTATTGAGGAAAAAAGAAAAAAAATATATGTTATTCTATTCATTTTGTTTTTATTGAAATTATATTGGAATAAACGTTAAGATCGACTGCCCTTAACTTAATGACAACATGGATACCGGTGTAGACATGGGATGAGGACATATTTCGAAAGACAATACAAACACAATCAGATTATAATGCATAAGCACGCAGACATATTTAGATATATACACACAAAAAAAGTGACGAGACATGATTCATAATAATAAGATATATTTTTTTCTTTTTTCCTCAATAATTTTAAAATTTTAAACTTAATATAGATTAAATTTACATTTTTAAAATGGGTAGTTTTTAATTTTAATTTCAAATTTTATCGTACAATTTAATACGTATTAGTTAGAATAAATTCTATTTTAGTATAAACTCAATTTAAAGCATTTAATAGTTATTATAACCTTTCTTCGTTGTCAAGCATTTTGAATTCTTGTATACTTGTATTTTGATTTGTAATTTCAGCTAATGTAACAGCGTTTCCCCGTACAAGGAGTGGTTAATTAATTTGAACTCTTTAAAAGCTTTATTCTACAATCTACATTCAAAATCATCTCTTGATAAGACACCAGATGTGTTCAAACAAAATGGATATTTTTATAGTGATTTTATAACATATTTATGTTACAATTTTTAAATAAATAATTATATTCGCTCTACTCTGTATTGAGCACTCTTTTAAGAATAGTAATTTTTGGTTATTGGAATTCATTCCGTATACACCAATCATATACTTATATATATATATATATATATATATATATATATATATATATATATATATATATATATATTGATAATATTAGTTGTCAGTATATATATATATATATATATATATATATATGTGTGTGTGTGTGTGTGTGTGTGTATGCGTGTGTGTGTAAATAAATTCCCAAGAGGATAGAATCCAGGTAGGACTCAATGTCCAGGACAGAGTAAGAATATAATATAAAACTTAAAAATAAATAAATTAGTGTTTGAGCCTTTTATATATTCTTCTGATCCTCTAGATCTTTTTTATATTATACAATCTTACAGTGCACCGTGATATTAATATAACTGACATTGGTTTATACAGAGACGATGGTCTTGTGGTTATTAGAAACTCTACTAACTTTAAAATAGATAAAATTAGAAATGTTTTATATAAAGAATTTAAAAGTATGAACTTAAAAATTACGGTTAGCACTAAATTAAAAAAGTTAACTTCCTTGATATAACATTAGATTTAAAGAAAAATACTTACACACCTTATAAAAAAACAATACCAATCCTTAATATATGCACCCTAAATCAAATCATCCCACATCTATAATTAAGCATATACATTTATCTATCAAAAAAAGAAATAAGTACAAATTCAGCAAATGACAAGATTTTCGATGAACATATTAATTTCTATGAGAAAGCTCTAAAAGACAGTGGCTACAAAAACCCAAAACTAACTTATATAAAAAATGAAAATGGAAAGCATAAAAAAAACAGAAGTAGAACAATAATTTGGTACACGTCCCCATACAACCAAATGGTAAAGAACAAATTAGGACAAAAATTCCTCGCATTAATAGTCAAGCATTTTCCTAGTGAAAGTAAACTAAGTACTATTTTCAATAAAAATACACTAAAGTTAAGTTACAGCTGTACTGAAAAGTTAGAAAAAATTATTAAGAAACATAATGCTAATATCGTATTAAACACTTATACCAGAACCAAAAATTGAAAAAAAAAATAAAAACAGATGAAGATAAACAAAAATTATTTATCTGTAGAAACCCTCACAAAATAAATGTCACGCGGAATCATTAGTATACCAATGCAATATCTCTTCTATTAAAAATCCTGAAAACATAAAAATCTATATAGGTTGCACAAGCCATATGTTCAACGGTTCAACCAACATCAAAGTTCATTTAGGATAAATAAATATAGAAATCAGACATCTCTCTCAAAGTACTCCCGGCACCTAAAAGAATCCAATAAAACACTTACAGTAAAATGAAAGTTAATAAGAAAAGCTAGAATATGTAGGTCATTAAATGGCCCATGTCCTTTGTGTATACACGAGAAACTATATATTACTAAGTTTTTAAAAAATAAAAACTTACTGAATCAAGGAAATGAAATAGCTATTTTTGCCGTCATTGCCAAAAATCTTCCTGAAATAATATTTTAAAATAAAATTAAAAACTGCGACCTGGTAATATGCATACTTATATTTGATATGAAAAAATAATTTTATATACTGTAAGTAATTCTAGTACATTTATTTGTTTTAAAAGAAATAAATTCTATTAAAATTAAGAGTGAAAATATTTTAAAATTGTAGTTAAATAAAACGGATTCTAACCAAACATCTTTTAAAATTGTAATTAAATAAAACGTATTCTAACCTAAACATCTCTCTCAGAGTACTTCTAGCACTTAATAGAATCCAATAAAACACCTACAGTAAAATGAAATTAATAAGAAAAGCTAGAATACGTAGGACTTTAAATGACCGATGTCCTTTGTGCATACATGAGAAACTATATATTACTAAGTTTATAAAAAGTAAAAGTTTACTGAATCAAAGAAATGAATTAGCTATTTTTTGCCGTCATTGTCAAAAATTTTCCTAAAATAATATTTAAAAATAAAATTTTAAAAAATGTGACCTGGTAATATACATACTTATACTTGATATGAAAAAATAATTTTATATTCTGTAAGTAATTCCAATACATTTACTTGTTTTAAAAGAAATATAGTCTATTAAAAATTAAAAGTGAAAATATTTTAAAATTGTAGCTAAATAAAATGTATTCTAACGTAAACATCCCAAAAAAATCTTTAAATATACGAATAGAAAAAATGTCGTGAGAATTTTTGCCGTTAACAATAATTTTAAAAAAAATTAAAAAAAAAAACAGATGACATGCATTTAACGGATGTCAGAATTCGTTGAAAAATACATCCCTACCCCTACCTAAATGTAACCCCTTTTTCGAACGTAACTAATAACTGATACAACAAAAGTTAATAAAAATGAACACGCTATCACTCTTTGTCTGAATGATTGGATCTCTCTGTATCCTTAGAAACAATGAATTATGATTTTTTTTTATGCCTTTAAAACTCAGTAAATTTAAAAAATAAGTTACTCTAAAATTCGCTTGAGGATGAAATGGAACTAATGTTTTTAATTTAATTACAAAATTAAATTCGAAGCTTTTAGCTTCCATTTTTGAAACATGGTTATTACTGTGTAGCGTAAAAACCATATTTTAAATCAGTTAATTTATAATATTAATGCTCTGTAAATTTACAATGAGCACTATTTGGTAAAAATAAAAATATCAATAAGAACACCGGCTTTTATATCTTACTGTTCTTTCTTTTTATTTGTATATTTGTATATATATATATATATATATATATATATATAGTTTGATGGTATGTTATATTTATGGATAAAAGTGCTCAGGACCAGAGATAGTGTTTAAGTAAATATAAGTATAAAACTGGACACAGGGCGGCGACAGTTTGAGCGCAATCTTCAGGCTATGTGTGTTGTGTCTCGCCTCGACTATTTATATATGCTACATTATGAGTAGCAAGGTCTGTTGTTTTATCATGACGGTTTTTCGATAGGTGCTTATGGTTATGTTTCAAATAATTTTATTCTTTGAATAGGAATAATTGTGCATTAGAAAGTGGTTATTTAGAGCCATTTTATAAGGTTATTAACATTTTACTTGTTGTTTTTCATTGATTATTATTGTTATTGCATTTACTTGTGTTTATGAGAGCTTTCTCTGTTTGTTAATTTTTTTGTTATTTAGTTAATTTCTTAATTCATTTACCAATATGTTAAAGTAAACAAATAACTTAAGACACTTTTAGTTTTAAATTAGATTAAACCAAGCATCCTTCAGCCTCAAAGGACTCTCAAGTTGTTCTTTTTTATGGGGGGGGGATATTTCAGATGCAGTCATGTCAGGATAGACTTATTTGATAATAGCAATCTGTTCCACACTTTGCACACACGAAGTTTCACGCTTCTCTGTTTATGACTTTGGCTTTCCCCGCTTTGATCTCTGACTGTTGGCCAAATGTGTATTCGAAGTTAAGTAGACTTGTCTCAAGGAGATCGCCCACAGGTTGCAGTTTCCAGCTAGTCCGGGTTGATGTCCTGTTTCTTTGTAGCATAGTATGGTTTGCCGAAGGGTCACTTTCCTTGGGCTAAGTTTTCCGTATAGGATTACAAGAAGTCCGAGGTTATTCGAGCGTCAATCACCTGCAAGACGGGTTTGAGCCAGCGAAAGCAACTCGGCTTTAGCATGATCTAGCAGCTGGGAACCACAGTCATTGAAAGGAAAGTGTTATGTTGGTTTGTACACTATTTCAATTATTCGGACTACTGTCCGCATCTTTGTCGCCATATTTATTATTAAAACGTTTCGGCCGTTGTAGCCTCCGGCCTTCTTCAGGTGGTTGGAATATCGAAATGAACCTTTTATTTCACTCACTGGGGTATACTGTTATAGTTCCACGTGACATGTTTAATGGATGTCAGTTATCAATTATCTCCTGTTAATTTCCCTCTGAAAGTTCTCCACTGCCTTAACCGTGTATTGGACTCACACTCTTTGGGTCCTGTCACGGGATCTAACCAACGTCTTTATCCACTGTGGCATGTGTCCTTGAGAACAGATAGCAGAGTGGATAAAGGCCTTAGCTAGATCCAGTGACAAAACCCAAAGAGTGTAAGTTCAATACCCGGTTAAGGCAGAGGGGAATTAACAATTAATTTGCAATATAGGTCTGGATAACTGGGAGACTGTAGCTGAATACCGGGTTTCTTGGAGAGCTGGTATTGCTGATGGCGTCACGACCTTCCATGAGGCATCACAAAAATATACAGAACTGAAAGAGTTCGGCAGGGATCCCTAAATTGCTATGAGGTGCCACCCTGGCCATATGTCCGATGCAATCGGATATGTCTGCGCAGGGCAGGTCTGCTCAGTCACCAGAAATCAACACCAACGCCTATTTCATATGACGATTTCGTAATGTCATGCTTTGATTGACCGACCTGCACCAGAGTGTGCAAGTCCAGGTCGGGCCTGGCAAGACATGAAAGAGCACATAGGAAATGATGATGATCAAAGTCAACTTCCATCACCCGGAGATGATTTAATATGCCGAATATGTGACAAGTAATGCTGATCAATGGCTGGCTTTATGAGCCCCTGTCGTTCACACAGCCAATGAATGCAGTGTTGTGGCGGGGGGAGTTTAACTGAAGGGCTAAACATGACAGTGATGGTCATACTCGCTTTGTGAGTCGACAGCCACTATAATTACACACACATACACACACACACACACACACACACACACACACATATATATATATATATATATATATATATATATATATATATATTTGTGTGTGTAAAAAATTCTCAGAAATAATCTGTAGAAAAACACAATATGTATAACGGAAAATAGACAATAGAAAAACTGTATATATATACTTAAGTACATACGCTTTTTCTATTGTGTTTATATATATATATATGTATATATATATATATATATATATATATATATATATATATATATATATATATGTATATATATATATATATATATATATATATATATATATATATATATATATATATAATTACTTAATTATATATATATATACGTGTATATATATACATATATTAGGTTGGTGCAAAAATAATGACGTAATAATATCGTTTTTTGACGCATTTTTAACGTCAAAAAACGACATTATTACGTCATTATTTTTGCACCAACCTAATATATATATATATATATATATATATATATAATTAAGTAATTCATCGTCTCTAGAAGATTATCTCAAATCATCCTAATTTCTATCACTTGTATATCCTTGCTTGAACTGGCTTGTAATGCTCTGGACTGAGAGTCTTGGGGATAGTAGTCGTGGATCGCGGAGGCACAGTCTTATGGGTAAAAGAGAAACTCGGATGAGTTCCACCACGGAATATGTGATCGAGCGGCGATATATATCGGGTCTGATTCGCTACCTCATCTTTGCCTTGGCTCGTTGGTACAATTTGCATGGCGTTTGCCTCCTATCGTAACTGTTCAGGTTTCAATTCTCGGTAGTGGATGCGCACTGCTGATGAGTCCCAAACATAGGACGAGACGGCCGTCCAGTGCTTTCTGCATTCTGTTGACGTTTCTTCTAGAATCAATGCTTTACTTAATTATAATTATCTCAAATTCTCCTCATGTCTATCACTCATATATTTGTGTGTGTGAACATGTAGTAAAAGAGGAAAATTATTCAAATTCTCGTAAGTTCTCCAGACTATGGTGGCTTATCTTTTTGGCAATATTTCTGATTTGTTCGGGAAAGCATAACATCATGGCCTTGTCATTATTAATCTTTGATTATCTTATTTTACTCAAATAAAAGCAAACTATTAAAAAGTAGATAAATTTAAAAATAAACCCCTTTTAATTTGCGATTCATCATAAAATCTGCGATGTTTATTTTGGAAAATTAAGTTTTCCGCAAAATTTAACAAACTTTTCCGTTGATTCAGGAAACAGGAAAACCTTTTTCACCAAAATGATGAAATATTTAATCTTTTTTTTATAAAATCCAGTGACAAAAATAAATTTCTTATTGAATAAATAACGTTTTTCTAAAGATTCGTTGAATATTAAAAAAAAAAAAATGAAATAATGAAATGCATTTTCTGCACAACATTTTCCCTTGATAGAATTTCTGCATTTTTAAAGAAATTTGATTGGTAAATATTCTCATTGTAACAACTATATATATTTTTTGTTTTTGTTTTTCGCATTATCAGTATTTCTGAAATAAATGTTGGAATTTTGCTTGCTACTGCTTAACTGCACGGAGTTTCATACTGAACGGCAAATGGCAAACTGATTAGATACAAAAGGAAGAAACTCAAATCAGTTTACAACTTCGCTGGCGGGAAACCATGCCTTTTAAAGCATATTTTATTTAAAGAGTTTCATGGAAATGAACGCTAAATCTTTCAGAATGTTTACGCAGTAAAAAAAAAACTTTTTAATAGTCTCCTGCGATTTGGATTAAATTATTGGGTATATTTTAACTTGATTCTATGAGCAATATTTTTGTTTGTTTTTACGGTTTATCAACCATTTATGGCTTATTAAAAGCTGAAACATTTTTTGTACGAATAATTATTTTCTTCTTGCGAGTGAATATTGCGTTAACAATAGCAATGTCTTTCAGTGATACCAGTCATACTGTACAGTAATTAGTCAGGGTTGTATGTCAAAAATGCTCAACAAACAGAATTGACAATGTCCCCAAGTTGGTAAGTGGGGGCTGTAGTAAAAACGCAGTTTCGACTTAAGCCTTGTGTCCGCCGAAGCGATCTCCAGCATTTTTATTCACACATAAACAATATGGCCGATACGGTACTTCCGTATCCGAACAATATCTGAAACTGTGCTTCCGTTTACTTAGTTCCCAGTTATAACAGACAGAATTTTCTATAAACAACAAAAAGTGAAAGAAAAGTATAGGTTAAAAATAATATTAAAAAAACAAACAATGTATGTAAGTCAAAGCAACAATAATAATGTAAGAATTTCACAAAACTAAGAATGGTGTTAACAGACATAAGATGATACAGACAAGCGATCGGAGTGTCCTGAAGTCACTACAAGAGAGAACAAACTTAAGTCTGATGTGACCAAGAAATGGCCTACCGTATTGGCTAGGAAACAATCCCAACATGCATTTGTGTATTTTGTCTTATAAATTTGACTGTCATTCTTAAAGTGATTGGAACTAACCGCTACTATTCAATTTGTGGGGACAGACAGATTCACACCTTCACCAGTGGGTTTCGCACGTAAGTCTATAAACTGTAAATGCAAACCGCGAGTATGTGAGTGATTCTTTTACTCCTATCCCGGTAGCTATTTTGGTTAAAATTAGTTACAACCCATGCAAGGCAGTAAAGCCACTAAGACACAAGGGGTTATTGGGTGTGGAAGAATTGGGAACAAAATCATTAACAGTGAGCGGGAAGATAAAGGAGTAATCAGGAAAACAGTAAATAACAATTGAAATTGTAGATTAATGTTGGCTGGAAAGCAGGGAGTCGGAAGAGAGTTCCACAAGCAAGAAGTGCGAGAAAAGAAACTGTTAGCATATAATTTAAGGCTACATTTAATCATCTCGAATGTAAATTGATGAGATCTCGACGCCAATCGGTACTATAGCGAGGATCTCATTGAATCAATTACCATCAAAATATTTATAAAAAAGAGACAGAGAGGCAACCTTACGACGGTGGGAGTGTGACTGAAGCCGAACCGCCAGATTAGGACCAATAATATTGCTGATTTTTCCTTGGATTTTATCAAGGTACTCAAGGTAAATAGCAGGGTCACCGGAACATATGTGGCAGCAATATTCTAACCATGGACCAATATATATATATATATATATATATATATATATATATATATATATATATATATATATATATATATATATATATATATATATATATATATATATATATATATATATATATATAACAGATTCTGGGAAGAATAAATTGTCTCGCACAACACAGTGAACCAACATTCTTAGCAGCTGACCTAGCAATGGATTCGATATAGTCTTTCCATTTTATGTCAGCTGAGGCACGGTGGAGTAGCGGATAGCGGCTCGGACTGAGGAATCGGAGGGACGAGTTCGAATTCCTGTCGAATCCATTACAATTACTTACGTGATAATACATCCATACCTTTCCCAAGGTATGGATCTTCTTCAGACCAAGTTCTATAGACTTGGACGGCAACTGGTCTACCGCGGAAAGAAATATCAACCTACTGCGGGGGAAAATCTGCCACGTCAGTCATGTATCGAAAGATTTATGACCGCCTAAGGCTGTATCACGCATGGTACATGACTGTCAACTGAGAACGTTAACCTGAGAAGGCGCAGCGAGTGACTTTCTAGGACGGAAGGCAGAGAGGGTTATCTCAAATGATTTATGGAAAAATGTTTGGTTTTGGGGGCGTTAAAATTAAGAAGCCAGCTTTTGCTCCAGTTGATAACTTGAGGTCGTTTCGGTCATCGGCTGCCATTTTGACCTTGTTGGACTGATGAGCCTTAGTGTCGAGGAAATGCCTATGTTATCAGCGTAGGTACCAGGCTGAGAACTGATGCTATCAGGAAGGTCATTAAAGAAATTAAAGACAAAGTAGGACAAAGGATGGAGTCCTGAGGGACACCTGAGTTAGAACTAAAGGCTCTAGGCGAGTGAACATTCAAGATAACTTTCATTTCTCGATGCTATCTCATGCATAGTTCATCGTGAAAAAAAAACTTGTAGATTTTAACTATTTGATAAACAAAGAATACCTTTTAATTGATAACCAATGAACAGTACAGGCCAAATATTTGAGGCCCATCCATTTTTATGTGGGTAGACCTTAAATTCATCTGAATCTCTTCTTTGGCGCTCAGATTGACATCATTCGATGCCCGATTCTGCAATTTGTGGCTTTGTAGACACCTTCTAGGTCAACACTTGGGTCTCTTCGGGCTTTTCAATTTTTGAGTTGATACAGAGTACAACATTCATTTAGGGTAAAACTTTTATATTGAAGTTTCCAGAGATCAATTCCTCTTGGATCAAGGTCCATGATAGACATTTAAATCGTTTCATAACTCTGGTATTTTCATAGACATCGCTAAGATAGACAAACAGAAAAAAGACTGTACTGTTTTTCTGGAATCCAATGATGAACAATTTCATTAGAAATAAAAGTCAACACTTATAAATAGAAAACTAGGGCCAATGTAAATGTAGTTCTACAGAAGGATAGCTGTTATAGTGGACCACACCTATTCTATAGTTAATAGACTCTCCCATCTATAATAAGTAGGAGTAGTAGTAGCAGTCGCTCAGTGAGTTGATCAGTCAGTTGACTGGTTGATCGGTTGAACTCTCTGCCTTCGGGCGGGGAGGAACCCGAAAGAGGCTACGTCGAATGGCGGATTCTCTTTCGGGGAGGTAAACCGACGCTGAACCCGTTTATACGCGTTCAATGGGCATATTTTTGGACGACCCCACGGGCTCGGAGATCCCACGTTAAACCGGCCTTGTGCCACATGATGCCCTTGTGGGGTGGGGTGGGGTTGGGGTCTGACTAAATATCGAGTTGGTCAGTCAGTCGATGTTGGACGACCGTTAGTCGGATATTAAAGTATCAGCCACCGCAACTAGATTACTGCGTCATTACCTATTATATCAAGTTCCTAACGTTTGGTACGTCGAACCTATTTTAGGACCGACTTAGTACAAATACAAGCCTCCCTGTGAAACCACTACATAACAGATACTGAGAATTTCAAGGATGGAGCTGTTAACTAACAAGGAAGGCTTACTGCAAGTTGTAACAAAAAG
This sequence comes from Acanthosepion lycidas, assembly GCA_963932145.1. NCBI lineage: Eukaryota > Metazoa > Mollusca > Cephalopoda > Sepiida > Sepiidae > Acanthosepion > Acanthosepion lycidas. The sequence goes on from OZ010610.1 coordinate 25,163,086, forward strand.
AAAACTTATGAAACTGGTCCACGCGATTTTTGGTGCCAAGAAACAAAGCACGTTTTTCGGTGCTGATTCCGAAAATGACCTTCGTTTTTCATGGTTAGCTACTATTTTTGTGTTACTCATTTACACTTATAAATCGCCCGTTCCCACTTATTGCCCACTTCTTTCTACTTATTACTCGCTCGTTCCCACTTATTTCTCGCTCGTTTCCACTTATTGCTCACTCGTTTCCATTTTTGGTCGCTCCTTCGCACATATTGCACGCCTGCTTCCACCTATTCCTCGCTCGTTGCCACTTATTAGTGGCTCCTTCCCACTTATTGCTCGCTCGTTTCTACTTATTGCACACTCGATTCCACTTATTGGTGGCTCATTTCCAGTTATTGCTCGCTCGTTTCTACTTATTGCTCGGTAGTTTCCACTTATTGCTTACTTTTTTCCACTTATTACTCGCTCGTTCCCACTTATTACTTGCTCGTTTCCACTTATTGCTCACTTGTTTCCACTTATTGCTCACTTGTTTCCACTTATTGCTCACTTGTTTCCACTTATTGCTCACTTGTTTCCACTCATTGCTTGCTCGTTCCCACTTATTTTTCGCTAGTTTCCACTTACTGCTCGCTCGTTTCCCTTTTTTGCACGCTCCTTCCCACATATTGCTCGTCCGTTTCTACCTATTCCTCGTTCGTTTCCAATTATTAGTGGCTCCTTCCCACTTATTGCTCGCTCGTTTCTACTTATTGCTCACTCGATTCCACTTATTGCTCGCTTCTTCCCACTCATTGCTCGTTTGTTTCTACTTATTGCTCGCTCGTTTCCACATTTCTCGCTCCTTCCCACTTCTTGCTCGTTCGTTTTCACATATTTCTAGTTCATTTCCACTTATTGCTCACTCGTTTCCATTTTTTGGTCGTTCCTTCCCACTTAATGCTCGCTCGTTTCCACTTATTGGTGGCTCCTTCCTACTTATTGCTCACTCGTTTCCACTTATTGCTCGCTCCTTCCCACCTATTGTTCGCTCGTTACTACCTATTGATCTCTAGTTTCAACTTATTGCTCGCTCGTTCCCAATTTGTTCAAGTGCAGACTGCCCAGCCCAGAGATTCAACTCACAATTACTGGATAATTCTTTTAGTCATTGTTGTAGATCAACATATATTTTCTTTGTTTACTTTCTTGGTGGTTTACCAACTAAGTCCCTTGCTATCACTTCACTCACAACAGCCTCTTCCTTCTGAGTTATTTTTTATCAGTTTCCAGATAGATGGGTGCTGATAACCAACAAGATGGTAAAATTTTGTTGCTCCAACCTTCACATAGGTTGTTGGTTCTGGGACAGTCATGCATGGTAGCTTGATATAGATTCCAAATTTTTGGTGGAAATCTTGCAGGGATACGCCGAGGCTTTACTGCTGAAATGCCTGGCGGAAAGTTTTCTCTCCTTCGTTGAACATACGTACCAGAAACGTACATTTGATTGAAGTACTCTAGCAAGGGAGCTACCTCATCAGAACATCTTGCCTTAAGTAACTGCATTCCATGATGGGGTTCTGATAGAGCTACTGATGACAACTGATGCCAGGTATCAATTGACGTCTGATTAGAGAGTTACTGGTTCGATATTCAAATTTTTTTCAGAATTTACGTGTGGATTTACTTTTTCCTGTATGTTTTCGCTTTGTGCCATTTTTCTATATTCCCACTCGTGCCATTTTTACCTGTGCCATTATTACTGTTCCCCAGTACGAACAATATATTTAATTATCACTCTGGCAAAGACTTTTGTTGCTATTTTTATTCATCCAGCTCAGGTCAGAAATCTTCTATGATGATAAATCATAAACAATATATGTTGTTATTTTTACTTCAAAGTTTTCTCATGTTTTTCAAACTGCTAAAATCTGGAAATTTTTGTAATTTTAAACGCAAAATAATATATACTAGTGTCTTTTTTATTTTTCATTCTTTTAAAATTTGTAACATTTTGTTGTGGTAAAATATAAACATTTTATACTTGCGTATTTCTTTCAATTATATTTCTTTTTCAGTTTTATTCTGTTAAATTCTGAAACCTTCTCGTATGATAAAGTATAAACATTTGAAAATCCTCTAATGTTAAACCATAAAGATCATATAATTCTACTTGTTCTTTAGTTCCCTACTTAGCAAAACAGTCACGCCCTGCCATTACCTCATAAATGGACTATTCCATTTTGTTCGTAAAAAAAAACAGAAAAGACATATCAGAGACGCTCTTTGGATTTAGTTAGAAAGAGAAAGAAAATATGAAAACATAGAACAGGTAATAACGCTGTCGTATGTTTAGTCTCTGCTTCAGTGAAATGGAAAACTTGTCAATTTAAATATTTTGTACCCTCTTACTTCTTCAAATATTGATCTGTATTCATATTTATGATTGCTATTGTAATACTTCATTTGTGTTAAGGTCAAATATTTATCAATGCTCTGGGAGAATTTCGTCAGGTATTTGATAAACCTAGAACATACAAGAATCTTAATCATTAACTGAAGAATCAAAAAGTTAAAATAGTCAAACTATGACATTGTCACGGGCATTTTTAGTTATTAAATAACTAAAAATGCCCCTGGTCGTCATTTGTAGGATTTTCTTTATTCAATCAGTTCAATTCTGAAACTTTCTCTCGAGATAAGCTACAAACTTTATCATCTTAAATCATCTATTCAAAGTTGTGTATACGTTAATCTATTCAGCTAATCACTGATATCTTAAACTACAAACATATTCTCTGTTCGTCTATTCAAAGATTTCTAATGTCAGTCATTTAGTAGAAATATGAAACCTATATAAAGTATAAGCATTATATTCCATGGTTTCTACTTCAAAGATTTTTTTTTTATTCTGTCAAGATAAGCCTAATATCCGACGGTCGTCAATTCACTGATTTTAATGTTTTTTATTCAAGACACATCAGAAACTTTCTGTCTGGATAAACGATTCTGTACAGTTGATGTTTGTTCAAAAAAATTATGTTTTTCATTCAGTTAATATCTAAAACTTTCTGTCATGATAAGCTATAAACATTATATTCTGTGGCTGTCACTTCACAAATGTTTTTTTTTAATTTTATTTATCGTCTGCAGCGTTCTATCATGATAAAATATAAATAGACTATTTAGAAGTGTTTTACGATTTGCATTCACTTAATATCTGTAACTTTCTGTTATAGTAAACATTATATTCTGCGGTCATAACTTCAAAGATATTTTTTTCATATTTTTCATTCAAATATTATCGACTTTGTCAGCAAAAGAAACAGTGAAATGTTTAAATATCTGGGAAGTGTTTAAACAGGGGACACCGAAAACGCGACACCGAAATTCGAACATGCACTGGGTAAGCGAAAGAAGCAGACTAAAAGTTAATTTTAGAAATCCCATGGAAACAAAGAAAACAGTTTTGAATTGTTATATAATATCAATCCTCTTATAAGGCAGTCGGTGCTGGACAAATCTCTACACAGATGAAGAAAAAACTAGAGAAATTTTCGTTCTAGAAAATGGTGCTAAGAATTCCGTAGACGTAGTGCGTAAGCAGAGAATAAGTCTTAAGGAAAATGGAATCAAATAGGACACTTATACTCACAGTTAGAGAGAAGCAGATGAAATTTCTTGGGTATAATGAGGAAGGAGGACTTGGAGAATTTAATACTCTCGGGACATATAGAGCATTACAAGGACAAGGGAAGGCAGCAGAACATCCATCTGACGAGCTTGTGGAAATGGATGGCAGAACGGAGGTCTGGAAGTTTGGTAAAGGGATAGGAAGTTATGAAGAGCCATAGCCGCCCTTGTCTTGACGGAAAACAACACTTAGAAGAAGAATCATCTAAACAATTAATATTATATTCAATGGTTGTCACTTTGAAGTTTCTTTGATATTTTTCTTACAATTTTCGTGTGATGTCTTTCGTAATAATGATCTATACAAATTTATAGTTATAGTTATAGCTCTTCACAACCTCCTATGTTGATCTTTTTAACCTTTTACATTCATTTGAATATATCTGCCATGATAAGCTATAAACTTTACAGTCTCTGATTGTCGCATTTTTGTATTTTGTTTAATCATTTCATCACACGCAAGGCAATAAAGCCACTAAAATTCAAGAGGTTACTGAGTGCAAAAGAATATGAAAAAAAGAAAAAAATATCAAGGATAGAGAACAATAAATGACCCGGAATTAAGAAAACATAATATAACGATTGACATTGCATTTAAATTACTGACCGGAAAGCAAGAGACTGAAAGAGAGTTCCACAAGGGAGAAGTGCGGGAGAAGTAACTGTTAGCATAGAACTTACGGTTTAACTTAGCCATTTCAACTTTAAAATGAGGGTACTGAGCTACAATTCCAGATTTTATCAAGAATCTCTAAATGCATAGCAGAAGCACCAGACCAGATATGACAGCAATATTCAGTACATGGATGAATGGTAGACTTATAAATATGCAAGATAGATTCTCCTTTGAATTTTATTAAGAATCTCTAAATACATAGCAGAAGCACCAGACCAGATTTGGCAGCAATATTCAAAGAATGAAGGAATAGTAGATTTATAAATATGTAAGATAGATTCTGGTGATAAAAACTGTCTAACACGATACAGTGAATCGAATTTCCTGGCAGCAGACCCGACAATGGATTCAACAGAATCTTTCCACTTCGTGTTAGCCAAAAACGTTATCCCGAGAATGAAACTATAAATATGATATATTGTGGTCGTATTTTCAATGAATCCGATAATTATCTTAATTTGATAATCTTAATATTTATCACATGATAAACTAGAAATCTTATATGGTCACCAATTCAAAAGCTTTTTTATTTTTTTCATTCATTTGATATCTTAACATTTCTAATTAGTGCATAAATTTCTGGGATGGTACGTTATCATTATTTACTCTATTCATATTTGTTGTTGTTATCACAACGTTTACGCAGTTGAGCCTTCCAAAATTCATTCATCATCATCCATTCATATTGAACCCGGTAGCCTACAGGAAATTCCAAATTGAACCCTTTATTTAATCTCATGTGTAGACATATCGTCTGGTTTGTATTTTGATTTAAAATTGTTGCTCGATCGTACACACATATTGTTCGTTTCCACTTATTTCTCCCTCCTTTTTCACTTTTTGAGCGCTCCTTCCCACTTATTGCTCTATCGTTCCCACATATTGCTCACTTGCTTCCACTTATTGCTCACTTGCTTCCACATATTGCTTAATTGCTTCCACTTATTGCTCACTTGCTTCCACTTATTGCTCACTTGCTTCCACTTATTGCTCACTTGCTTCCACTTATTGCTCACTTGCTTCCACATATTGCTTAATTGCTTCCACTTATTGCTCACTTGCTTCCACATATTGCTCACTTGCTTCCACTTATTGCTCACTTGCTTCCACTTATTGCTCACTTGCTTCAACATATTGCTTAATTGCTCCCACTTATTGCTCACTTGCTTCCACTTATTGCTCACTTGCTTCCACTTATTGCTCACTTGCTTCCCACTTATTAGCTCGTTTTCGCTTATTGCTCTTTTCTACTTATTGCTCGCAGTGGGCCATTATCCTGGAGGTTAGCATTAGCCATGCTGATGAAAATCAACTAATATTTTTTCTTTAACATTTGATTATAATACACATTATATTCTCTATTCAAGTTATTTTATTTTTTTATTTAATCAATTGAGACTTTCCACTATGAATATATATATATGTGTGGGGGGGGGGTTGTGTGGGTGCGCGTGTGTGTGTTCTGTGCTCGTCATTTTAATTATTTTTTATGTTTTTTATTCATTTCTCGCAGCCTTCGCCCGGTCGCTATTGCTTCATAAAATAAGATATATGCACTACTTGAATTATTTGAAACGAAAATTTTAAATGAACATTTCATTCATAAATTGGCTTGTTATATTTAAGGAAAGTTTTACAAATAAACGCGAAATTGTTGAAGGCTAAGTAAAATGCAAACTTAAAACACTTTTGTGCACTATAAACAGTCAATTCTTGAATGAAAGAACACTAATGAAGGACAGTTAATTAATGAAATATACTTTTTAAAATCAATATGCAAATCAGTTAAACCTGACGAGTGATATCACCTATAAGTAGATAATATATATTATTGATATTGAGCTTTTCGCGTGCCAATTACTTTAAAATAGAGTTGCGGCTTTTTAATCACAGAAATCGTTGGGTAATTGTGCTCCAATTTCGCATTTATTCATATAGGTTCCAAAGTATAGGTTTTACTTAATTAGCTATTATATTTCTCTAACTCTTCAAATGTTGAATGAATAACTAATTCTAATTTCTATTTTCCCATCTTTACACTATATTAATTTTATCTTATAAATTGTCCCCTTATCTACCACCCATGAAATAAAAAGAATTGTTTGTACGGATAATAAGGATCTACGTACATCAAATGGTCTTTAAATTAAGTGGCATCAGAAGAATTATCGTTGAACTTTTAAAAGGTAAGCTTAAACATTAACTCAATATTTAAATGCAGCGATCAATTTTCAGTTATGTAGATTATTGATGCCTATCGCATCTACTCCTCCCTGGTTATTGTAATGATGGCTAAACCAAGAGTCCTCGACAGGAACTAGCTTAAATGCAGCTCGATTGCACAGCTTTTTAAGCTAGTTTATAAAACGTGCACTGAAATTTTGGATACAAAAAGAAAATGAGTGTTACTCCCTCTTCAACTATGAAAGCAATGATAATATATAATATAAGCAATCTATAATATATTAATAGATATTTTTAATCACGGATAATCTGGCAACCCTGAATCTGAGCTCAACGAAAATCGTTCCCTGCGCCTAACTTTCCTGGGGCTTTTGAATGAGCTATAAATCATTGAAATCGGACCAGTGAGAGCGGAGGGGTTGCTTGGACACACATACACACAAACACACACAAATACACTGTACTTTATATATTCATTATAATGCATAGCACGAATTGTTGCATTTATCATGTTATGGTTAATGCGCAGCTGCAGGCAGTTCTCTACACATATCTGGATTGAAAACTGGATAGGTTGCAATCTTACAACCCCCTCCCCGGCCGTCCAAGACTTCCAACACCGCAGCTGATCGATGAAGATCGCTTAGATCTCAGGCCTGCCCTATCCCACGTTGTGATTTAAGTTTGATCATAAGGTGGCCAATGACCGAATCGTCGCAGGTATCTTCGTGTCGGATTGGTCCAAGCAGGGCGAGCACGTACCTGGAAAAAAACGCTCGAATAAATTGAACAGAAAATAAATACTGTTTACATATCAATCCTTCGTACAATAATTGGTTTATTTCAGAGTTCACATACAATTAAATGCAATTATCCTTTGACCAAACAAGAAATTTCATTAGCCCTTAATGTATTGCTTTTCGATGTGTATTTAGTCAACCTCCTTAACTGAAAAACCTGATGTGGGGAATTTGTTTAGATCGCCGTTGAGCCCACCATATCAGCAGGCAGTACTGAGTTACAGGATACCAACAGCACTAGTAATATGACCTGACATAATACTGTCACATTATCCGGTTTAAATTCCTGACTTTACGCTCAGTTATACGGAATATATGTGTTATGTTGTGATCAGCTATGTTAATTAACACCGAATTAATTAGATAAAACTGAAAATGATCCTCTTCGACAAGAGTCAATAAAGTTAAATGCATTTATCAATTTCTTCATTTTTTTCTGTTTAGCGTTAAAAACACAATGCGGTTTCTACAGCAATATTCTTCGGCTTTTTTTATCACCTCCATCCAGGTCACAAAGATGCAAGGTGTTACTGAGAATAAAAAAATCGCAGAAAAACATTTATTGAGGCAAGAGGACAATAAAAGAACAAGGTCCAAAGTGACGTAAGATGACGATTGAGATTGCATTAAACTGTTTGAAGTTGACAAATAAGCAAGAAGCTGGAAGAGTTTCACAAGCAAGATTTGAGACGGAATAAACCATTAGCATAGAACTTAGCCTTATTATTACCAGCTCCATCTGTGAAATGATGAGACATAACTGTCAATCTAGTACTGCGCTGATATTCATGAAGTCGGGGTACAAAAATGGAAGGTAAATTAGAACAATTAATATGAAAATATTTATGGAAAAGACATAGTGAATCTCCATTACGGTGGTAATAAATTAAGTGTAACCCGGATGCGAGATCAGGACTATAATTCACCACTGGTAGTAGTTGAAAGGAATGTGACACTATCTTGAAACTGGTAATATGAAAATAGGATGAAAAGGGTTCATATGAAAACCTCGTATAGAATTGGAGCATTGGAAGGGTTGAGAACATTAAACAAGGAATACGTTAACGTGAAAAACAGGAATTGAAATATGAAGCGAAAGAAAAAAACAATTAAGAATTGTCCAAAAAAAAGGCCTTAACGTAAAACAGTAGAAAATTTCTTTGTCGATTTGAAATAAATAATTTTTGTTAACTGTTTGGTATTTGAAGTTCATTGTCGACTAGGAAGTTAATTTCGGTAAAGCTAAAAATGTAAACAATGGGATGTCGAATCAATCATTTTGGAAATCGGCAAACAAAGAAATTGTCGATTTTAAATAAATTTTTAAAGAAAAATTTTTTGACGAAATTTAATAACGAAAAAAAAAATGTGTAAGGGGAATGTGGAGACAAATTTTATTGTTTTGAAATACCAGATCACTTTGTTTAGGGTCAATATGATGTCCCCATGGTAGGAGAAAATAATTAATTGATGAATATGTAATGAGCTTTGAGTGGTGATGGAAGTTGGGGGAGATGCATATGAGCCGAACGCTGAGTTGAAGCGAGGAGTTGCCGTTGTAGAAGGCTGAGACGAATAAACAGCGAATGAGGGAGCTGTAACTATTTACACTACATACATTGTTTGGACTGTTGTCTTCATCGTTGCTGTCCTATTCATGACGTTTCGACCGTTGAACGGTCCGGCATTTGTCAGGAGATTGGAACTTTGAATCGGATCCTTTATTTCTTCCACGGAGATAGATTGTTCTAGTTGCATGTCCCCTTCATCTGCAATTTTAGTTATTTCCCTTTAGTAACTCAGCTCAAGTGTTTATTTACCTCTGCTGTGGTCAGATATTGACCAACGTTTTGATCCACTGGGTCATGTCCCCTTGGAGAAACGTCTTGAATATGATAAAGATGAGGACAATCGTCCGAACAATGTAAATTGTGTAAATAATTACAACACCCCATCACAAAAATATTGACAGATATTGATTTTCATTGCATTTCACCATAAGCAGGACGGAGCGTACAACGGCTGAAACGTGGTGAATATGACAACAAAGATGAGGACAGCAGTCCGAACTATGTAAATAATGCTAAAGTTAGGTTTCAATCATACGTTCTTCAAAGAATGAATAATAAATAAAAAGGTTTACTTGTCGAGAGATTTAAATTCCCCTCTTTAAACGCTAGAAGCTTAACCAACAAGTACTACGCTTTATCGAATAATCTTCGAAAGCTAATCAGCACGCGTCATTTTCCATGTAGCTATATTCTTCATTATCTTATGTTGGCTTCAATCCTGTATTGTTTGTTTACACCAAGTTATATAAAATTTGCATGTCTTAAGTCGTTCAAATTTCTTAGAATTAACATTGTAAGCTTTGTAAATAACAACTACTACAAGTTTGATTTGTTTTACTGCCAGAACTGTGCCTCCAAAATTCTATATGACCAGAACATACCAGCTGATCTCTTCTCTGATTTAGCTCTAACAGCTCATTGGGCAGTAAAATGGTTGATCATATTCAATGCCTGAAAAACCAAACCAGTAATGTTCCATAATCACCGAGCTGGACCTGAATTCTTCGCCTATTGCAATGGATGAGTGTTCCCTTAAAGAGTTCTCTTGCCTTGAACGCCTGTTGGGGTTTAATCCCACCTCAGACTTCAATTCATATATACAATCTATAGTTAAAGATGCTGGAAAAATGCCGGTTACCTGTACAGATCCAGTAAGTACTTGAATCCTCCTGTTATCCTCTATACAAAAGCCAGATCAAGCTGAAAATGACAATATCTGGGCTGGATAAAGTCTACATGGCCTTGTGGGTGATGAATTCTTTCCCACAGTACAACCTCTTTCCCGCAGATGAAACTACTCGATCGTTCTTTCCATCAAAAATGTTCAGACGAGCTACATTCTTTCGTTTCACCGGTTTTAACCCTCACAGCCAGGACCCGTTGTGCGACGCGGGCAGTAGCGAACCACCCCTTCATATTGCATTTGTGAGAAGTAAGTCTCACACGAACATATTTCTTCCCACGACCCGCTACCTTGTGGAAGCGACTCCCGAGGGGATGCTTTCCAACCACTAGAATCTTAACATATTCAAGTCTCAGCGTAAATATCCAGTAAATATTTGACTGTTTCTGCTATCAACTATCTTTACAAAAGCCAGATCAGGCTAAAAATGGAGCACTGGTTTCACATCTGGGCAGGATAGAGTCTACGTGGCCTTGTGGGTGATAAATTCTTTCCCACCGTACAATCCCTTTCTCGCAGACGAAACGTTGGAAGCTTCTCGCTACCGCTACTCGATCGCTCTTCCCATTAAATATCTTCAGACGAGCTACATTTCTTATTTCCATCAGTTTTAGCCCTCAAAGTATACAATAGCGAACCATACTCATTCCCTTCATATTGCATTCACGAACCGCTACCTTGTAGAATCAACTCCCGAGAGGATGCTTTCCAACCACTAGAATCCTAACCTGTTCAAGTCTCAGGCCAACCGTTATCTTTCCCATATATCATCATAAAATACATCTTACTCTTACAGCATAAATGTTCAGTACTTAAATCCGTGACTTCTCAGGAACAGCATGTACGAAATCCACCCCATGATCATGTGCCAGATTATGTTTAATGAATGCGTCTCTATGACAATCAGTATACGACCTTTTCTTTTAAACCTCTTTGTTGTGAGTAATAATAGATGTGCTCGACATTGTTGATCTCTTGGCTTCTCGACTCGTCTGTCTCGCAAACACAACAGGCGGGTGGCGGCTTACACTCTTAAAACGGTAAACATTTGGCAAATGTCTGCAGTCAAATCTGATTAAAGCAACACCGGAAACAGTGAACAATGTTATTGTTCGATGGAAACTTCTGATACTGTTTTTCACAGCATTGTCGTACACAGAGGTGATTATTTCACAAAAGTTGCTGAGTATCACGGATTTTACGAAATATATCGACTGGAACAATAAATATGAACACATAACACTTTTAAATGACTTTTGAAAAAGAAACTGCATTACTCGATTTAGCTTAACATATATAATCGTATATAAGCCGATTTTAGGTATAGTGTGATTTTGGTAGTATGAATTTTAAACCCCCCAGAAAGAAATTACTCGTGTATAGTGCAATCGGTCACCGAAAATATATGATTTTTAACCTCATCAGTAATATCATCACTGTATAGTGCGACACATATTTTTTCGCATTATACTTAAGTATATATAGTGTGTAACAGCAAAATTGTCCAAACCGTTTAACGGCAAATCGAGAACATCATTGTATTAATTTTGGGGACTTGTAAATTTAATATCGTAGTTTTTTTTTTTTACCAGAGCTCATATTGCAATATAGCTATTATTGCTTTTCTCTAGCACTCCTTATTACTGGTTTCCATACTGTATTAATTTCTATGCTTGGTCGGCTCAGCAGATGTTTGTAGCTTAGCATACGTGTTGAATCCTTACGTTTTCGTAATTTACAGATCTTCCTTTTCCGTCCATATGTGGTCAGCTACGCCTGATTTTTATATTTCTCCTCGTGTTAGCCCTTTACGATGTTCTTACAGTCTACCTTAATGGGTCGAATTGTTTCTCCTTTATGTAGTCTTACCCGGGACGCGGATGTAGTTTAACGTCTTACCCGGGACGCGGATGTAGTTTTTTGTCATGCGCAGGACGCGGATGTACTTTATCTTCATACCCAGGACAGCAGATGGGATAATTATTAGGTTGGTGCAAAAATAATGTCGTTTTCTCAACGTTTTTTGAACGTCAAAAATTATTTTTGCACCAACCTAATATTATTTGCATTTTCACATGTCGCTAGTAAGTGTCTCCGGTTGTCAAATGAAAACAACTCTCCAGAAATAAATATCATTCTCTGCTAACGAGTCAGCTCAAATATCCGGGACATATAATGAGGAGAGGCGGTTTGGAGAATTTATTACCCACAGGTTGTAATAAAGATATGAAATTTGCTTTTTTACCTTTGGAACACGGGGGAAATATGGATGGTTCCATTATAAGCGCATCAAACTGAATGAAAATCTAAGCAAAAAAATTTGGAATTAGTCTTACTTGTTTGTTGAAAGCGACTTCAGCATATGAGTCTGATTAAAAGTATGTTACCTCCAATGCATCAAAATCAATTAAAGCTCTTTTAATTACTACTTTTATGTCAAATATCCTCTCTAACTCTCTACCAACCTCGCGCCAGTGAGAAGCGTTTTGACCGGAACGCCCCCTAGTTCGTCGATGAGAGCAAACTGTTGATCTCCGTTACCAAATGCCACCACGAGGAGGTGGGGCCTATTTAATATCATCTAACTGGGCGCGGTTCGGAAAAATCCTTATGACCTATGAAGGTTAGGTAAGTTAGTCCCTTATCGAGGTGCCCCGAGTGTGCCCGGGTAAATCCCGGGTTTTTCGGCATAGCCCAGGAGTTCTTCCGACAGGACGTGTCATCCTTTTCGCCGTGCGTTCCAGTAAGCCCGCAATATGCTAGCCGTGTTGCGCAGGATCATACGGGAAATGAACCCGTAGTGACTCCAGCGCAACGGCCATAACAGCTTGCAATCCTAATAGGATTCCTGGGCAACCGCTCCCCGCTAGTTATGTTAGGGTGGTATGGGTCTGTACTTGTCGTGGACTGCATCCAGAAAGTAGGTCTGGTTGTACCTCGCAATCTTCTCCTTTAATCGCACACACACACACACACACACACACATACACACACACACACATATATATATATATGTTATAATTATTTTCTTTTAAAAAAATTAATTCGATCACGTTTCTGTTTCAAAACTGAAACTAAATTTATAAATTTAATTATAAAAGTTAAACTTAAAATCCATAGTTTCGTACCATTGTCAAGCGAATTGTTAGAAATAACCTTCTAAGAAATTTACTTAATTTATAAGCACAGATAATTTTAATATTATGAGGTATTACGGTTAAGGAAAATTCAGTTTATTTTAATTTAAGGTTGGTTGGGTTTTAATTTCCATAGACAACTGATGTATACAACATATGTTACTTACAAAGTCAGGTTAAGTTTAGATAGGGTGGGGGGTGTCTACAAACAAATGTATACATCCTTTATTCAGCGAGTCACCTGATTTTCAATGACAAAAAATTGGCATTTTTATTCATCTGCTTAATTCATATTTTGATACACAAAGATTTTCTAAAAGGATCATTTAAATGTGTGTAAGTCGTGTTTTTAATATTTAAATTTGATTCTACAGATTTAAAGTACCATTTCTCCTTCTGTCGTTGCTCTGTGATTACTTCTATATTTATATACGCTCTATCCCTAATATTGAGCACCTTAATCCATAATAGGGTACAATAAATCTATATTTTATCATATATACTGTTATACCGAAACCTACCCATTCTATTGTTAATAGACTCTTTCACATATAATAAGTAGTAGTAGTCACCAGTGAGCTCAGAGAGTTGGTGAGTCAGTCGATGTCGGACATTAAATTATCAACCACCACAACTAGATTGCTGCGTCATTAACTATTATATCAAGTTCCTAACGTTTTGTATGTCGAACCTATTTTAGGACCGACTTAGTGAAATACAAGCCTCCACTGTGAAACTACTCTACAACATATACATACATACATACATACATACATACACACACACATTCACACACACACACACACACATATATATATATATATATATATATATATATATATATATATATGTCTCGGTGTGTGTGTGTGTGTGTGTGTGTGGTTGCGTGTGTGTGTAATTGAGTGGGTATAATAGATGATGTATCCATGTAGGGTAAGAGATGTAGATTTCAATGGATAAAAGTGATAGTAAAGTGCTTCCTTATTATTGAAATTGATATTTATATGCTTTAGATACTTTATACAGAATTGTTGTGCATATATATATATATATATATATATATATATATATATATATATATATATATATACCCAAGTATAGGATTAGTGTATACGGAATAAATTCCAATAACCAAAAAATACTATTCTTAAAAGAGTGCTCAATACAAAGTAGAGCAAATATAATCATTTATTCGAAAATTATAACATAAAAATGTTATAAAATCACTACAAAAATATCCATTTTGTTTCAACACTTCTGATGTCTTATCAAGTGATGGTGTTGAATGTAGAATAAAGGGTTTTAAAAGGTTGAAATCAATCAAACACCCCTCGCTAGGAAAACGCTGTATCTTAAATCCAGCTTTGATTAAGTTAATTTGATTCAATTTCTTTCCTGGTTGATGATTATTAGCCCTTATAGATTTAGTCACTTCGTTTGCACTTACTTTAAGGGCTTGGTCGTGACGCCAACGGTACCGACCATCACCCAAAGTTTTGGAGCAACTACACAAGATGTGTTGTAAGGATACTTTCTTTGCACATAGTTGACAATTGTGGGTATCGCTCTTCCTCCATATATGCAGGTTAGTTGGGCTGGGGTAGAACATCATATACCGATTTGATCAGAAATCTAAACTGGCCAACCAGCACTCTAACCAGGTAATTCTTTTCTGGTCAACGTTCTCCCATTTCGTCCAGGCTCCCTGCTTACTAAGATTGACCATTCTACAGTATCGTGCTTCTACGTCCGCACGGACTTCATCTTGGACGAGTTGGCACCTTTCTTTGCCTTTGGCAACGTTGGTTTGTGGGTTGGAGAAAAACACCCAACCCCGCTTTGCCTTTAGCTATTGACCCCAGTATAGCTTTATGCCTAAGTCTCTCCTCCGCCACTCGCAACTCACCTTCACCGCTCCATTCCCTGCCAGATCTTGCCTGAATCCCCACTGCTGCCACTTTTGGATCTTTGGATTCTGCATACAGCAGCCGTTCTCTCGTTCTCTACAATGCTACTAAAGGGGAGTCACAATGTGTTGCTGTTTCCATAGATGGCCGCACCACTTAAGCATCACGGTAAACCCAGCCACCATCTCAACCGATTACTAATTGCTCTCTCTAAATGTAAAGTTGGAGAGCCGAGATCGAATTCCAGCCTATTCCATTACATTCACTTACCTGCTAATACCGTTGGGAAAGGTATGAATCCTATTCTTCTCATCCCAGCTATGGGTAAATAGCAGACAGACTTGGTTCAAAAGCCGTGGATAGCAACCTCTCTAGTAAAAAGAAAAACTCTGAATTCAACCGGCCTGGAGAGGGTCGGGCTCCGTCAGGCTATCCTTGCCCAAGAAATACCACTTCTACTGTGGTACACATGGTGCCCCTACGATCGTACAGATCACGGGATAGTATATATATATATATATATATATATATATATATATATATATATATATATATATATATATATATATATATTGTACAGGTAATCGATCCGTTGGTATATAATCCTGGCGTATCCTAGTAATAATGATTATTAAAACTGATCCATAGAGAGCTCGATGTTTTTATTTTAGCAGAGCATATGTATGGGGGTGTATGCGTACGTACACTTGCATATATGTATGATCAGATAAATGCACACATATATGTATGTATTGGACAGCACGTGCTATTTTATTGTGTGATCTGGCATTACCCAGAATCTATAAATATATACCTCAACTAATTTAAATTAACCATTAAGTTCAAATCCCGCATCGCTTTAAAGTACAAAAACTATTATCTGTGAACCCCAGAAAAACACACGCCGGGACATTGATATGAAACACCATACAGTAGGAACTGATATTAGACTAACAAAAATCCTAGCCATAAATAAACACCGAGCCCAGAGCGTTTCCCACCAAGATAATACAAACCCACTCCGAGAAACAAACCCACTTACCAGAAACTGGATTTGAAAAATACATAAATAAGCGATCAGAAGACAAGTACGGAGTGGCTGACGAAAGCCGTTAAAGGACGATTTGAAATAGTCAATTCTGATGTTGAGGTAATTTTTATTTTTTTGCTGTAATATACATATATATATATATATATATATATATGTGTGTATGTGTATGTGTGTGTGTGTATATATATATATATATATATATATATATATATATATATGTGTGTGTGTGTGTGTGTGTATGTATAAGAATATATACAAAAGCAAAACTTTTATTGGTTGTTCAAACTTTTTAGTCGTAGGAGTACTCATGAATATTTATCAAGTAGTCGACTTCATTGAATTTAAGTGGAGTGCTAGATTGGCAGTTAGGTCTCATAATTTTACTGTTGAAAGTGCTAGATACAACCGTAGCTTCTGTTCCGATTGTTACTTCTCTCCCACTTCGCCCTTGTGAAACTCTCTTCCAGCTTCTTTAAAAACGTAAGTGCAATATCGCATGTCATCTTCGGTTTCCTTGAAATGTTTTTTTTTTCTCGACTTTATTAACTCTACTGCATACATCGTCAGTAACTCCCTACGTCTCAGTGGCTCTATCGCCTTGCTTGGAGGAAAATGATTGAAAAAACCGCATTGGTCTTGTGCAAAATATAATTTAAGAAAATGTCATATGATATACACTGTTTATATCAGGCCTATTGTCATCATCTTTGCTGTTGCTATCGCAGCCTTTCGGTCGTTGTGTACTCCAGCATTCCTCAGCTGTATACCGTACTTGGGAACCTACAAGGAATTCTGAAATGAACAGTTCATTTAACTATGAGGCCAAAGATTTTATCAATTAGTTGAAAAAAGATATAATTTCTGAATTTGGTGACATAGTGGTTAACATTTCAATCCCTTGCCGGCGCAGCTTGTACTTGTACTCGGTGAAAAAGGGGCGAACAATAGGGGAAGCAATGAATAAAAATAAGAGCTAGATGAGATATTCTGAGTTCATAATATCTTGTAGATTACCCAGATCGATACATATAAGAGAAATGGCGGATGGTACAATAGCTGAAAGGTTTTGATAACAAAAAAGATGAGGACAATAGTCCGAATATAAACAGTGTAAATAATAACTCCTCAGCTCAGAAATTCGGGCAGAAGGCGATCAAGTGATAGTAACAACAAAGATGAGGATAATAGTCTGAAGATGATCAGTGTAAATAATGATAACTCCTCATCACAGAAATTCGGACACTAGGCGATCAGTTGATAATAACAACAAAGGTGAGGATATTAGTCCCAATATAAACAGTGTAAATAATGATAACTACTCATCTCAGAAATTCGGACAGAAGGCGATCAGGTGATAATAATAACAAGGATGAGGACAATACTCTGAATATGAACAGTGTAAATAATGATAACTCCTCATCACAGAAATTCAGACAGAAGGTGATCAGGTGATAATAACAACCAAGCTGAGGATAATAGTCTCAATATAAACAGAGTAAATAATGATAACTCCTTATCACAGAAATTCGGACAGAAAGCAATCAGGTGATAATAACAACAAAGATCAGGACAATAGACCCAATATAAACTGTTTAAATAATGATAACTCCTCATACTAGAAATTCAGACAATGTTGAATAGGTCATACTAACAACAAAGATGAGGATTATAGTCCGAATATAAATTGTGCAAATAATGATAATTCTTCATTTCAAAAATTAGGACAGAAGGCGATCAGGTGATGATATCAACAAAGATGAGGACAATAGTCCTAATATAACCAGTTTAAATAATGATAAATCCTGATTTCAGAAATTCGGATAGAAGGCGATCAGGTGATAATAACAAAAAAATGAGGATAATTGTCCCAATATAAACAGTTAAATAATAATAACTCCTCATCAGAGAAATTCGGACAGAAAGCGATCAGATGATAATAAAAACAACTAAAATGAGGATAATAGTCCGAATATAAACAATGTAAATAATGATATATCCTACTCACAGAAATTCGGACAGAAGGCGATCAGATGATAATAACAACCAAGATGAGGACAACAGTCCGAATATAAACAGTGTAAATAATGATAAATCTTCATCTCAGAAATTCGGACAGAAGGCGACCAGGTGAAAATAGCAACAAAGATGAGGATAATAGTCCGAATATAAACAGTGTAAATAATGATAACTACTCATCAGAGAAATTCGGACAGAAGGCGATCAGGTGATAATAACAACAAAGATGAGGATAATATACCCAATATAAACAGTTAAAATAATGATAACTCCTCATGCCAGAAATTCAAACAAAAGATGATCAGGTGATAATAACAACAAAGATGAGGACAATAGTCCGAATATAAATTGTGCAAATAATGATAATTCCTCATCTTAGAAATTCGGACAGAAGGCGATCAGGTGATAATAACCACAAAGATGAGGACAATAGTTCGTATATAAATAGTGTATATAATGATAATTCCTCATTTCAGAAATTCGGACAGAAGGCCACTAGGTGATAATAGCAACAAAGATGAGGATAATAGTCCCAATATAAACAGTGTAAATAATGATAAATCTTCATCTCAGAAATTCGGACAGAAGGCGATCAGGTGATAATAACAACAAAGTTGAGGATAATAGTCCCATTTTAAACAGTGTAAATAATGATAACTCTTCATCCCATAAATTCAGACAGAAGGCGATCAAGTGATAATAGCAACAAAGATGAGGTGAATATTACGAATATAAATAATCTAATAGATGATAACTCCTCATTCCAGAACTTTAGACAGAAATGTCTATTCTACTTTTGCTTCTCTTGTTGGAAATCTCTGATGACATTATACGCTATCTTTCTTTCTTGTCATTTATTTATCCTAATTAATAAATCCTAGCGAGTGAGATTCTGAAAATAGGTATTAAGAATTGGAATTCACTATTCGCCTGCCTGAATAATTGACAGGTTTCCTGTTAACTTTATTAACCTCTTGCAACGCGCTTTTTGGCGTTATATCTGTCTGAATCAAGCCTTTGATTTACCGACATTTTTGGCCAATATTTTTATTCTTACTTGGATTTCGATCTAAACCAAATAACCCCATCGTCCCAGATACAAGTGAAATTTATTATGGATTTCATGTGTTTGCCTCGATTCTTATCTTTGTATGCAATCGCAATTTAGAAGCAAATGTTGCAAGCATTCTTTTCTTTATCTCTGTTTCGATTTTCTGTTAACATTGTATCTTCACTCAAGAAATACAGGATTATATCTTATTCGTTTCTTTTAGTGATTTCTTCTTTCTTTTCTTCCTTCCGTTTTTATCGTATTCAAAGATGTTCTATCTAAAAGTTTTATCCTAGAGTTTTCGTTTTGTATTTTATTTTTCTCTGTAAAATTTATTTGGTTTTAATTTAAAAAAATTTCTTGCTTAATTTTTTTTTTTTTGTAAAAATATAAAAGATCTAGTATTTAAAAAAAATTAAGTTTTTTTTTTGTAAATTAATCGAACGAGTATCTTTATCATTTTATTTTATGTACTAGATTTTGATCGCTAAGATTTTCTCTGTCACATGTCGCATTCGATGATTTTCAGAACGATTTGTATATTTTTTTCAATCATTTATCATTCTTAAGCTATGTTTTAAATTATTTTTTACGGTTTTTCGACACTTTTATAAGCTATTTGAAGCCAGAAAACATTTTTAGATTATGAGACTTTTTGGGATATAATAATAATTTACTGATGCAAGTCTTGCTATTTATCCCATAGCTGGGAGGAGAAGAGGTGGATTCATTCTTTTCTCTAGGTTTTCTGTGCGTTAGCGAGTATAACCAAGCCGACCGGAATTGGAACTCGGCTCTCTGATTTCCATTTCTGAGCCGTTATCTGCTCACACATCAAAAATTACAGTACTTGGAATTCCCAAGCGGTTTCTCATCTAGGCAATGACCGGGCTTGACATTGCTTAACGATCGTACGGGAACCGGTGTTTCATCGTGATATGGCCAAGAGGAAACTGTTAATAAAAAAAGTTATTTGTTGCAATAATATGGTTATTCACGCTTTCAACATAATGTCTCCTGTAACCACTTAAGAAAAGAAGAATAGAGTCAAAGCTTAGCGTATATAGACTCCAGATGTTGCTCTTTAGTATTAGTCGTTAATGTGCGACTGTTACATCACGCTGTCTGGATTTTTTTCCTTCTTAGATTCCATCTTTCACAATACTGAAACTTCCATTCATCTGTCTATTGAATATTGCTACCATAACTGGTCTGCAGATCCATTTTTTAATGGTAAGCTTCCACCTTTAAAAAGCCCGGGTTACATTAAGAGGCCATTTATACGGATAGGAGGAAGATACCGGTTAACTCTTGACTTGAACAGGTTAAGATTGTAGTGAAATATCCTCTTGGAAATCCGTTCAGCAGTATTTCTCGGGAAGAAGCTGTTCGAGTGGAACTTATTTCTCACCAACGGAATACGGATTAAATGACGCTGGTTTGCTACAATATGACATGACGGGCCCTAGACATAAAGGTTTACACTGGAATAACCAAGGAATGCAGGTCGCCCCATGGAAATAAAGATCGAGAAGTGAGCGGCTTATCACATCCCGTCTGTGAATGAGGGATTCGAGGGTGGAAAGTAATTTGGCTCCGAAAAGGAACACAGAGACGCTTTTGGACGCTATCGAAACATTTCAACAATCTGATGTATGTGTTCTTTTTGTTTCCCTTTTCCTCGTTGCATACACGCTACATCCAAGATCAATAAATGAACAGTATTAGTAAAAACTAGACGGTTTTTTTTTACAGTTCACTCTGTACAAGTCCCGCTGTCCATTCACGGTAGAGGGTTAAACAGTAAGAGACAATTTATGGAGATACGAGGCGCAGATAACGGTTAACCCTAGACTTGAATAGGTTAAGACTGTCGTGATTGGAGAAACATCCTCTTGAGAGTCGGTGCTGTGGTTCGCAGGAAGAAGCTGTTCGAGTAAAACGTACTTCTCACCAATGGAATACAGAGGGAATTACGGTGGTTTCCTACAATATGAGTGGCATGACGGATCCTGGCCGTAATGGTTTAGACTGGCGTAATCAAGGAATGCAGCTCGCCCGAGCACTTTCCTTGGAAGTAACGATAGAGCAGTGAGTGGCTCACCACATCCCGTCAGTGAGCGAGGAAATCGGGGATGGAAAGTAATTTATTAAGTTATAAGTACTCTGAGACGCTATCGAAACTGGAAAGTGAGAACTGGGCGGTTCCCGCTCAAATATGACAACAAGACTCCATTTGCGTCCTGAGTTGTCTCTTGCAAAGGTACAGGATAAAACGAAGAGCTAGGCACAGTGAAGCGACTATTTTTCTTGCACCTGCTGTATGTCTTGAGATATTTCATTTTATTTTATTAAACAGAATTTCTTTGTTTAATGAAATAAAAAAAAACAGGGATAGCAACTTAAAAACGTGTACCCAGTGGCGTGTAAAGAGGGGGCGACGGGGCGCGGAGATTGTAGCTATCAGGGAAACAAGAAATGGGGAGAGAGTTCCACAGGCGATAAGTGCGAGACATGAAGCTATTGGAGTAGAAGAGACAGCTATATTTAACAGTTTCGACAGTGAAAGGGTGAGAGCGAGATGCCAGCCTAGTTGAACGCTTAAATTCATGAAGTCTGGGAACCAGCGAAAGCAGCTTATCGGAACAGTTACCATGAAAGTATTTGTAAAAAAGACAGAGGGAGGCAACGGCACGTCTGTGAGAGAGCGACTGCAGACGAGATGCCAGATCAGGGCCAATTACATTGCATATCCGTCTTTGGATGTTATCAAGAACCTTGAAACAAACAGAAGGGGCACCGGACCATATATGACAGCAATACTCCATGCAAAGGCGAGTTTTATTGTTAAAACAATAAAATGCGGTTACGAAATGTTTAATAAACAAAGCCATTTTGTCAACCTTATTTATAATCTATAAATAAATAAAATTTGTCGAATTTGTATAATGTGTTAATGTTTTGGGTTTTTTTTTTAACCCTAGAAAACTGACCATGGGTATATAGTACCCAGCGGAAATTTTCCTATTTTTAATTAAAATTTTCATTACCTGATTTTCTTACCTAAATAATGTTTTTCCGGTTCCTATTAATGTTAACTCAAAGTACAAAGTTTGAAGAACCTGCATAGAAAATACTTCAAATAAAGATTCATATTTAATATTATTTTTTTTTTTTTTTTATTTTTTTTTTTTTTATATTTTCAAAATCGGGTATGATATACCCATGGTTAGTAGTGCGGTAACTTTAATTGAGGGTTAGTGTTCTAGTGTTAAACATTCTTTCTAAACTGATTGTGATAAAACTTTCTCAACAATGCATCTGTCCAAAAGAAAACAAAAGAAACCTTGGAATATTTTCTAACACGTCTATTTATCATCTCTCGGTTGCGTTTCTGTCTTTAGGCAGAGGGCGACTCAGGGGCGACTCCGTCAAAGGACAGAGTTGCAACTGAGGAAAATTATACTGAGAGTTGCCTGGCCCTGGGGAACAGCTGTCCGAGACCGCACCTTCTTATTGCACTAGAGAGAATGATCGGTGCATGCACCGAGGCCAGCGCAACCGGCGGGTGCGGGGGCTCAGGGAATTTTTGTTCCTAGCCAGGGTGTACGCGCTCGGGCACCCCAAACCTCGTGGGGGTTGAGTAAATGCAATGTTGCGATTTTGTTTACGGTTCACTTATGCACGCCATTGCCTGTACCCACGAAAATAACGTTTATGCTAATAAGAAATATGTGTGTCTATGTATATGGTTCTAACTATCAGGTCATCCCATAAGTTCTGTCCGAATTTTGAATAAAGAAAACAAGTGACCAAATATTACATTTAATTACAGATTCAATCAACAATGTATTTTCCCTGATTATCTATGACTTCCTTCCATCTATTAACAAGCTTACTAATTCCATTACTGTAAACTTCTTTTGGCTTTGATTCGAAGAACTCACAAATGTCAGTTTTAACCTCTTCCTGTGTTACAAAAGCTGTTTCTTCCAAATGATTCTGTAAGCTACGAAACAAATGGTAGTCTGAAGGAGCAAGATCGGGAGAATAAGGTGGATGAGGAATTTTCCCCCACCCAAGTTATTCGATCAATTGTGACGTGGTTCTTGCTGTGTGGAATCGCGCATTGTCATGATGAAACATCACCCCTTTTCAATTCACTAGAGCAGGTCTTTTTTTCCTCAAAGCTTCGTTCAAACGTTCTAACTGCTGACAGTATATTTGAGCATTAATTGTTGCATTAGGTGGTAAGAATTCAAAGTGGATTATTCCTTGGCGATCCCACCAGATTGAAAGAAGAACCTTTTGCCCAAGAAGTTCCCTTCTCGGCTGTGGTTAGGGCCCTTCCCCTTTACCAAGCCACTGTCTACGACGCTTAACAATTCGATAAAAATCCATTTTTTGTCGCCAGTTACAAGTCTGTTCAAAAAAAGTGAAACAAGTTAGCGAGAATGGAGAGAAGAGCAGATGTCAACTCGGGATTTGAGGTTGTTTTCAGACAAATCATGAGGCACCCATTTTCCAAGTTTAGGAACTTTTCCAAGTTGTTGAAGATGACGATGAACAGTTGTATGGTTTGAACTGAGAACCACTGCCAATTCCTCAACTGATAAAGCAGGATTTTCTTCAAGGGCTGCTTCAAGAAGCTTTTCATCAAACTCAACTGGACGCCCGGTTCGATCTTCAACTTCAAGGGTGAAATCTCCACCTCTGAATTTTGCAAACCATCTTCTGCAAGTTCTTTCATTCACACATTCCTCTCCATAAACTGAGTGAATGTTTCTAGCAGCTTCGGCTGCTGAGTTTCCTTTCTTGAACTCATAAAGCATTATATGCCTCAAATGATTCATGTTAGCAGGGTTTTAATCCAAAAATATTTTATTTTATTGTTCCCTGAAATAAAATTTGATCAGTTTAAATGCATCTAAACATAAAAATAATGTTCAGCTCCATTAGACATTATAAAATACTCTTTAAATTTCGTTCATTTAAAAAAAAAAAGTAAAAATCGGACAGAACTTATGGGATAACCTGATATATATTATACTTTAGCATGTGTATTACATTAACTCAGTATGTTTGAGTTTCTACGTGTGTGTATGTGTAGTTGCGGACAAATTATTATATGTCAGTGTTTTTGTATGTGCGCGTAATAGCGAAAGCGTAATTTCGTTTATTTTCTCAGTGTGTAATAGATTTATTTTTGAATCATGTCCCTTTGGGATGTAGGCGATTATATCTCTCCACAAATTCCTTTAAGTTATTATCTGAAAATTGTTATCATTTCTTTGTGTAGTCCGAGTAATTTCCCGTTGCTTTCTCAATGGTTTCAAATTCAGAGTAGTCCTCGACTGGATCCAGCCAGGTGCAAAATATTCCAGTCTTCTAAAAGTCTTCTTTTATCCCTTTTTACATATATTTTCTCAAAATCTATAACCCGGTTCACACTCCTTCTCTGTCCTTTGAACAGGAGTAGAGGTGTCTCACTTATTTCCTATTTGGGATGATGTTTCTCTTTTCCCTTCCAATAGACACCCCTTGTGTCTTCGTGGCATTGTCGCTTTGGTTTGGATGAAATGATTAAGAAAAATTAAAATTGTGAATACAATTTCGGCGTTAGTTTTAGTCGCAAATATTTGGCATCTATTTTCCTCCTAGTTTTTGGTGATTCAGTTTTATGAAAATAAAGAACAAAACGAGGTTTTATATTTTATATTTAAAAGAATGATTTTCCGAATGAAATATTTTTCATTAAAATTTTCAAATTTTTTTTTTATAAATTCTTATATTTTATTGATAAGAAAAAAACTGTTGATATTTCTTTTTTTCAATTAATAAATACTTCGGGTCCTTTGATGCCACGTTGGTTGAAGAGGATGGTACCCCTATACCGAGGAGAGATTTACTTGCCCCCACCCACCACCACCACTACTGATTCAGGTTGTGACACAAGGTCAGTTTTTAACGCAGGGACCCGGGTGTCGTTAGTCGGCCGCTGGACTTAGCGTCTCCAAGCTGGTCAGAGCTGGTCTAAGCTAGTCATAGCTGTGATACTACCAGCGCAGGGAAGGATCCCTGTAACTGGTAAGTATCAGAGTGTGTTGATTTACTTGCTCCCCTTTCCCCACTGAGTCAAGTTGTGGCACAAGGTCATTTTTTAACGTGGAGATCCGAGTGTCTTCACTCGGGCCACTGGTCTTTGCTTGTCCAAGCTGGTCAGAGCTGGTCTAAGCTAGTCCTAGCTGTGATACTACCAGCGCAGGGAAGGATCCCTGTGACTGGTAAGTATCAGTGTGTTGATTTATTTACTCCCCTTCCCCCCACTGAGTCAAGTTGTGGCACAAGGTCATTTTTTAACGTGGAGCTCCGAGTGTCTTCACTCGGGCCACTGGTCTTTGCTTGTCTAAGCTGGTCAGAGCTGGTCTAAGCTAGTCCTAGCTGTGATACTACCAGCGCAGCGACGGATCCCTGTGAATGGTAAGTATCAAAATGTGTAAAGCACTCAAGAAAGTGGTTTAAGCACTCAATCGTGTACCGAGGGATTAGTATTATTTATCGGCGAGACATAGCTAATCGACTATTTTGTGTTAGGAAGAATAACGTGTTTTTGCCTTACAGTAGCAAACCGATACTAATATTAACATTAGCGTAGGCATTGATACACTAACACTGAATGTGAATTTAGAAAGACGAAATACGCGAGCGTAACAAACAAAGCATTTAATAACGCAAACAACTTGCATACATATATTAAAAAGATTTACATATGTCCCAAAACAAATGATTGTTCATATTGTCCCAAAGCAACGAAGAGGTTTACAAACCTAGAACAAAGAAATAACATACCAACTTTATGGCCTTTGGTCGTCCGATGATAAGTGAATAGAAATTACTTTTTTCTTTCGCTAGGCCGTTCACATGTTCACCAGTTCTCATGCGTGTGGACGTCCTGGTGGTCAGGAAGGTAAAGAGACCGTTCCTCGAAAAACGGAAGCAAAAACTAAAAGGGACAGAAGAGTTCTCCTCTCTAAAGGGGCCGAACTCCCATGAGCTTGTAGAGGACCGAGTAGTTTTATGTCTTGCTGAATTAAGGACAGGTGCTGTTTATTCCAGCTAGAAGAAGATCAAACTACAAGAACAATGCCAGACTTAAGTTGAATCCAACCGAAGATGCAAAGAAAACAAACAAGACCGGTATATATATATATAAACAAATATATATATTAAACAACACAATTTTACAATGGACATAGACATTAACATTTGTGTGTGTGTGAACATCGGTGTTTGTTCTTTGGTGAATGTTCGTACGTACGTTTATGTGTATATAATATTCATGGCGTCTTCCCGCAAAGTCGTACGTACGTGTATGTGCGTTTAATGGCGTTTTCCCATAAGTGGGAAAAAAGCGGATGTCTACGAGAGATTAAATTTTTAAATGTGTCCGCTGAAATGCAAAGTGAAAAAGAGAACGAAAGCAAGAAGTCGCCTAGTATTTATAGTGTAGGGAGAGCGACCCCTAGTGAACAATTAGGGAATTAAGGAGGAGATAACTCCGACAAGCTCAACCCAAGGGAAAACAACTGTGGTTTCCTTACCGAGGCAACAAGTTCCCCAATTGCGATATCGTCGACGGGAAAGTGTAGTTTATGGCTTGTCGCCACAAATGCAAAATATTTTATTTGCATAATAAAAATGATGAATGAATAAATATTTGTAGCTTATTTGTTGGGCATCGCTAGTCTATTAATTGTTCTGTCTGAATTTTGTTAGAATGTTTTTAACATCGTATGAAGTTTTCTACTAAACAATTTCCTCGTTTTTGTCGCTTGTTTTGTTTTCACACTGTTTGGGTCGCCTGCCCCCTGGCTTTAACACATTAGATAGACGGTGATGACCGCAAGGAACATGGAGGAAAAAATAACAACACTGAAATCTGTCTGAAGAAAACAGCATCAAATATTCTATTGATTAACTCTCCTCCTCAACTATTTCAGCTTCTTACCATGACATTTTTCACACTCGACTCTAGTCATTTTCCTTTCATCCTTTTTTTCTTTTGTTTTTCTTTTATACTTTTACTTTTTCTTCTTTCTTTTTTAATTTTATTTTTCTTTCTTTTTGTTTTATTTTTCTTCCTTTTCTTTTTCCTTTTATTATTTTTCCTTTTCATTTATATCTATAGTTTATTTTATTCTTTTTCGATATTTTTTTTATTATTTTTCCTTTTCATTTATATCTATAGTTTATTTTATTCTTTTTCTTTAGTAAAACTTTTGGCAGCATAATGGAATCTTTAGCCTTGTAAATACAGATTTAACATGTATTATATACCAGCGATTCTCCAGATAATGATAGACAATGTGAGAAAATGAATTAGATATATATGAAAAGAATTAATTAGATAGATAGATAGATAGATAGATATGAAAAGAATGAAATAGATAGATAGATATGAAAAGAATGAGATAGATAGATAGATAGATAGATAGATATGAAAAGAATAAGATAGATAGATAGATAGATAGATAGATAGATAGATAGATAGATATGAAAATAATGAAACAAATAGATAGACAGATATGAAAAGAATGAAATTGATAGATATAAACAGAATAAAATAGATAGATAGATAATGAAACTGACATAGATAGATAGATAGATAGATAGATATGAAAAGAATGAGATAGATAGATATGAAAAGAATGAGATAGATAGATAGATAGATAGATATATAGATAGATATGAAAAGAATAAGATAGATAGATAGATAGATAGATATGAAAAGAATAAGATAGATAGATAGATAGATAGATAGATAGATAGATAGATATGAAAATAATGAAACAAATAGATAGACAGATATGAAAAGAATGAAATTGATAGATATAAACAGAATAAAATAGATAGATAGATAGATAGATAGATAGATAGATAGATAGATAATGAAACTGACATAGATAGATAGATAGATAGATAGATAGATAGATAGATAGATAGATATGAAAAGAATGAAATAGAGTTATATGAAAAGCATTAATCGTGCTGGTATACTTTGTGAAGTAGGTAGTTTTAAATAGCCCTGTGTGACGTCATATATAACGCTTATCACGCGAAAAACTACCAGGTTATAAGTGTAGGGCGCCTAATGAGGATCGACATCGCTACTCAGTAGTTATAGATGAATCCGATCTGTCCCTTATTATCGCAGAATTGTACCACATGTTGACTCACGGCCACAAATATGGGGAACCCAGTCGGGAACGAACCCACTACACAGTTGTAATGATCAACCATTCTAGCTCGTTAATCATTACCTAATTCCTAGATGCCTATACTGGCATTGGTTTTAATAAAATACTATAATTATGATATGTCTCAGTACTTAGTAGTAATGTCAACCGGACCAGCTAAGTAACTTCGGCATTAAACTCTTTTACTTCGCTAAAACATCTGATATGCGTCGTGCTGCAGTGTGGATACAAAATTAATTAAAATAAGACCCCCACGTCTCTTCATGTGAGGACAAAAGATGCGACGCAAGTTGTTTACACCAGAAGAATGAATAATTGATGAAAATTACCAGACATCAGTCAACAGAATAATTTCAATTTGTATTTACATACTTTGAAAGACAGAAAGAAAACAAGCACACAGACACAAGAAAGTGTTTGGTAAATATTTACAAAACTTTGGTCTCGTTGTGCAAAAAGGAATGGAGAAGATGTACATCGGAAGATTACCTTGTGCCAGGATTCAAAGAGTGGAATGTCTAGCGATAGAAAATTTAGAATTTTTCTTTGGCGCAAAATTTATCAATAAAAACAGGTAGGAAATTCACCTACATCAGATATGAAGCAATTTAAAATAAGAATATTCTTTCAGTAACCCTCTTTCATAGATAGATATTAGGTTGGTGCAAAAGTAATGTCGTTTTTTGACGATTTTTTTGATTATCGTTCATCCATTTATCCAATTTTTTTGACTTCCCTATTTGCTTTAAATGGCGAACGACTGTTGAGTCGTCGACCTCAAGTTGAACAGCAACTTCTCGTGTGGTTTTGTGAGGATCGGCTTCAATTAAGGCTTTCAAATGTTCGTTATCAACCGCAGTCGACCGGCCGCGACCGTCTTCATCTTCGAGGCTCTCGTCAACATTGCGAAATTTCTTGAACTACCGTTGTGCCACACGTTCGTTAGTGGTTCCTGGGCCAAACGCATCATTGATATCACGAGCTGTCTCGGCAGCTTTTCGGCCTAGTTTGAACTGGAACAAGAAAATCGTGCAGATTTGAATTTTGTCCATGCTGTCGAAAAGCCTGTAAAAAATGAATGAAGAGATTGAGAACGGTAACGAATAACACGATTCGATAGAGCGAAAAACGTGCTTCAAAATGATATATTAACATGGCTATATATATCAATGAATTAATTCAGAAATCATATATAAAAGTAACATATATAAGAAAACGACATTATTTTTTAACCAACCTAATAGATAGATAGATAGATAGATAGATAGATAGATAGATAGATAGATAGATAGATAGATAGATAGATATGAAAGGAATGAGATAGATAGATAGATAGATATGAAAGGAATGAGATAGATAGATAGATAGATAGATAGATAGATAGATATGAAAGGAATGAGATAGATAGATGGATAGATAGATAGATAGATAGATAGATAGATAGATAGATAGATAGATAGATAGATATGAAAGGAATGAGATAGATGGATATGAAAGGAATGAGATAGATAGATAGATAGATAGATAGATAGATAGATAGATAGATATGAAAAGAATGAATTAGATATGAAAAAATGAACCAAATAGATATGAAAAGAATGAAACAGATAGATAGATAGATAGATAGATAGATAGATAGATAGATAGATAGAAAATGTAAAAATAGTAGCTAGTCAGATAGACTATAGCCCAATTAGGTCTCATTTCCATACACATGATGACGTACCATCTTCATCTGTAACATACTCATCGGCAATATACATATAATAGCCTCGTGCACATGGGCAAAAAGACTAAGAATAATGGTAGCATTATTAATAAAAAGAAAAAACCTACTCTGAACACAGTCCCAACTTGTGTTTGGAAAATAAAACATAGCTCCAGATAAAGACATAAAGCAAGCCATCTATTAAAATTAAAATAAAATTCATCCCTGTTAATGGTTAAAAGTAGAGACGAAAAAGCTTGGAAGACGTTCGGAAATTTTTTATAAATTTATGTCCTGAAAAGACCAAAAATTATATGAACAAATGAGAAAATATAGAAAAAGAAACTCAACCATATCACTTGCATATGTAATAATCCTTTGGTATATAATCCTATGGAATCCTGTTAATAAAAATATCAAAACTGATTCACATAGAGAACTTTCCAGGTCTCTGTAATCGGCCCTTCAAAAAGTGTGGATGGTCCTGCACGAAACCTTCACCACTATAATCTATAATGCTATACATGCGGGTTGGGGACCGCTTGTGAATTCCAAATTCCCATGAAACTCCAATATTGGAGCCGGCTCAACCCACCCCAGGTGAATGCCGTTACAAGAAGAAACATAGGGAACTCAATGTTTTATTCAAAAAGAGGATATAAATTGTATACAATAGGAATTGTGATTACTTCAAGGTAATGGCCAATTCTCCCGCAAATTAAAAATAAATTTCGATATTTTCAAACCATCAGGTAAATAAGAAAATACATACATATCTATCTATCTATCTATCTATCTATCTATCTATCTATCTATCTATATATATATATATATATATATATATATATATATATATATATATATATATATATGGGGAGAGGTTGTGTGTTTGCGTGTGTGGTTGCAAGAAGATGCGGGTTGAGTTTGTTTTTGATAAAAACAAGTTGTCGTTTAAAACGTATTCTGTTTGTCGTCAAGAACGGAAAATTTTGTCACCGAGCGAAATCTTCACCAATCGATAATCAATAAACGACTGACTTTTAAAATCATGAAGTAGATTGAAGGGAGATTGTGTGGGGAATAGAAAAGAAAGATTTCAAATTTCCCAATTTTCAATGTCACGACCAATTGATTTTTTACACTAAAGGAGTGTTCATACATTCAGGACTTTTCTTTTATTGTTTTTTATTGAAACGGTTCCGCTTTGCTTCAAACGGTGCCGAGGAACAGAGTTCGAACTCTAGTAGTGGTCGCTTATCTCGTCTTCAAATTAATTAGCAAGGGTAAGAATCAACATTTTTCTTTTCGTTTCTATCAATATCTGTTTATATCTTATCATAAGTCTATTCATATCGATTCCAGTTATCTATCTTATCTATCTATCTATCTATCTATGTCTGATGATATCTAAGTCGTTTTATATCTACATCCCAGTCGCTTTATATATAACAATAGCTCTCTCTCTCTCTCTCTCTCTCTCTCTCTCTCTCTATCTCTATCTATCTATCTATCTATCTATCTATGTTGCTTCATATCTATTTCAGTCGCTTCATATCTATCTATCTATCTATTTCCGATGAGATCTAAGTCGCTTCATATCTATCTATCTATCTATTTCATTCTTTTCATATCTATCTACCTATC
Organism: Acanthosepion lycidas; assembly: GCA_963932145.1. Lineage (NCBI taxonomy): Eukaryota > Metazoa > Mollusca > Cephalopoda > Sepiida > Sepiidae > Acanthosepion > Acanthosepion lycidas. The sequence continues at coordinate 25,194,931 of OZ010610.1, forward strand.
TATGTATCTATCTATCTGGTTCATTCTTTTCATATCTATCTATCTATCTATCTATCTATCTATCTATCTATCTATCTATCTATGTCTGATGATATCTAAGTCGTTTTATATCTACATCCCAGTCGCTTTATATATAACAATAGCTCTCTCTCTCTCTCTCTCTCTCTCTCTCTCTCTCTCTATCTATCTATCTCTATCTATCTATCTATGTTGCTTCATATCTATTTCAGTCGCTTCATATCTATCTATCTATCTATCTATGTCCGATGAGATCTAAGTCGCTTCATATCTATATATCTATCTATTTCATTCTTTTCATATCTATCTACCTATCTATGTATCTATCTATCTGGTTCATTCTTTTCATATCTATCTATCTATCTATCTATCTATGTTGCTTCATATCCATTTCGGTCGCTTCACATTTATCTATCTATCTATCTATCTATCTATCTATGTCCGATGATATCTAAGTCGCTTCATATCTATCTATCTATCTATCTATCTATCTATCTCTGTTGCTCATATCTATTTCAGTCTCTTCATATCTATCTATCTCAGTCTCTTCATATCTATCTATAGAATGAGAGAATGCAACAGATACGGCCAGGATTTGAATTCGCCTCGAAGAATTCACATGCCGTGTGTTTCTACCTTCGTAGATGTGACATTTTCAAACAAAACTATACAATTCCCAAGACACCAGGTATTAGATGTCAAAAAGGAAAAAAAAAATAATAACCCACTTTTAGATTTGAATACAAAGGGGATTAACAATTGATGTTAGAAATCATTGGCAAATAAAACTATTAGTAGTATTCATTTCGAACCGAAGTAAAAACATAATATAGGCAAATCGTCATTGGGTAAAAATCTAAAGTGAGGTAAAAGTCGATAATGAATTATTAAAACTAAAGCGAAAATCACATGGGAAATTAAGCAAATCATTTGAGTATTTCAATAAAAGGCGCGAATGGTAAACAGTTTGATGGTATTCGTCGTTCAATGTCTCTATGTGACAGATCGCATGTAGTCCTTTCGGCCATAATGCCCAACAACACGTGATTTGGACAGAAGTCGGATAGAATTTATAATTTTAGATTCTTTGTTCATATTATTTATGTAAAGAGGAAAGTTGTATCTACCTACCTCGCCATATTTTTTTATATTAAAATACAAATATATATTAAAGACATTTTTTTATGTTTAACATTCTTTTTATAGATACAAGTATTTAAGTAAATGCTCTGTTTATAATAAACAGTATTAAATAACATTTACCGGCCTTCTTCAGCTGGTTGGAATGTTGAATTGAACCCTTTATTTCGCTCACTGAGATAGACTGTTCTAGTTCCACGTGACATGTTTAATGGATATCAGTTATCAGTTATCTATGAAAGTTCTCCGCTGCCTTGTTCGGGTATTGAACTCACACTCTTTGGGTTTTGTCACATCTAAGCAACGCCTTTATCCACTGTGCCATGAGTCCTTGTGGACATCTGTGTGTGAATTTCTGGGTATTGTAAACCTAATGTCTTCAGTAACAATTTTTTTACAAGTGCTCATATTTAATTTTTTTTTCGACATTCCAACCACCTGCAGAAGGTCAAGGCGTACAACGGCCAAAACGTAGTAATAAATATGGCGACAAAGATGAGGACAATAGTCCGAATAATGTAAATAATGTACATAATACCTCAATCAGAAATATAGGCCAGTCATACCTGTTATTGATCGCTTTTTTACCAACAGGATGAAAGCTTCTTTACCAATGTGATCCAAACAGTGACGACAGAAGTGTGTGAACTGCAAGAGTAACTATGTTGAAAAATAAACTTCATTTGATCACATTCCATGAAAGTATCTTGGTCAGCCAAAGTTTTCAGTCGACACCCGTACAAGAGACACGTGAAGAAACCAGAGGACTTAACGACTATAAGTTATAATGTTATAATGCATTAATTTTTACTAAAGATTTCTTTACTTCAGTTACTTCTATGTCTATTTTTACCGCCAATTCATACTTGAACGAACACGAAAAGAAAGAAGGTGTGCAAAAATCGAAAAAAGACAACAACAAGAAGTGGATACCAGAAAAGCGTTGATGACAACTGACGTTGAATTTAAAATTTTGAAGGCCGTCGCTAACAGAAAAAGAAAATGTAGTTCCTCCCTCAAGTATTCCTCTGTGAGTCTTTGTTATGATATTGAGCAGATGGACTATAAATAAAAGGCTGGAATAGTTACGTCCTCTCACTGGTTTTACCCTCTCCGTCACTGATAATTAGGCGGCAACATTTCCCTGCTGAAAACAATAAAATTTGGGCGATACAGACCCCCATTGTGTTGTGCCATTTATTATTACAAGAAAACCTTTCACCTGGTAAAAAGACGGCTTTTTGAAAACCATGAAAATCTGACAGAGAGAAGATGCAACAGAAATGAGGTTCTTAAGAAGGATGCCGAGAATACTATGGAGCGAGCGAGTAAGCGACAAAGAAGTCTTAAGGAAAATAGAACCAATTAAAAAACACTTATTCAGAATCAGAAATAGACAACTAAAATGTCATGGATGCACAATAAGAATGAGAAATTGAAATTTACGGGGCATGTCAAGGGCGGGAATACAAGAGTTGAACTACTTGACCGATTAGTGCGAATAGATTTTCTTTTACGGCATATCAACCTTAATGCCGACATTTTTCATTGCAGGTAATATTTTGTTTCGTCAAAAATCTGTTTCTGGTAATATTTTTCCTTCAAAATTGTATTGCTGGTAATAATTAAAAAGAAAAAGGTATTGCTGGTGATAGTTAACTATTTGCCCATAGCTGGGACCCTAACAGGTGCTACCACCCCGGGTCAGGATGAACCTGGGAACACCAGTAATTAAGAGATGGTTCCACGATCTTCAAAAAACCTCCTGATCAGAGGCCTTGCTGCTGGATGTAGTTTATCATCTTACCCAGAACGACGAATGCGTGGAGAGACGCGGCCAAAGTAGCGAAGTTATGCGGAGAAATTAACGCTGTCTTGGTTTGTGTACGGGGCTTATTTTGGAAGTCAACGGACTGGGTTGATTTTTTTGGTAATTATAATTGCCGTGGCCTTCTTGGTGCTTGTTTCAAACTATTAAACCCACATGATAGACAATCCCTTAACACCCGGGCAAAACTGGAAAAAAAATAAAAATTATTATTGTGGTAAAGCCTCACCTTACTAAAAGCGACACGGGATAGAAATTTGTGAAGTGTCATGTTCCCACACGTCGGCATGCAGAGGAAAATGGCGCATTATTTATCATGACAACACAGCTTAGATAGATAGATAGATAGATAGATAGATAGATAGATAGATAGATAGATAGATAGATAGATAGATGTATGAAAAGAGTGAAATAGATAGATAGATAGATAGATAGATAGATAGATAGATAGATAGATAGATAGATCTGAACAGACTGAAATAGATAGATAGATAGATAGATAGATAGATAGATAGATAGATAGATAGATAGATAGATAGATAGATATGAACAGACTGAGATAGAAACATACAAACATAGATTGACAGATACACATGAAGCGACTGAGATAGAAAATCGATAGATAAATATGAAGCGACTGAGATAGATAGATAGATAGATAGATAGATAGATAGATAGATAGATATGAACAGACTGAGATAGATACATACATACATAGATTGACTGATACATATGAAGCGACTGAAATAGAAAATCGATAGATAAATATGAAGTGACTGAGATAGATAGATAGATAGATAGATAGATATCAAGCGACTAAGATAGATAGATAGATAGATAGATAGATAGATAGATAGATAGATAGATAGATAGATGAATTTATTTTTTCTTTTTTATCACTGGTTATTTTTTTCGTGTATCTGTGTGTTTTAATATAACAAAATATTACACCATGTTTTGATTTCAAGTAAAGGCGGTATTATCATTTTCACTCTCAGGTTTTATTCTGTAAGTGAATGGAATTGTTAGAATTTTCAGCTTCTATTTATGTTCCTGTGATAAGCGAGTTTTAGTTTGCAATACCCGTTCTTAATAGAAATACTTGCAATAACGCACTTGATGGGGCGAGATTTCCTATAAGCCATGAGGGTCATTCATCATATTGCAAATAAATATATATAATAGGAAAGTAGTTGATATTTATTTTCATTTTTCTTTCTTTTATATCTAAAAACTGGCGTGAGTCTTACGAAAGATATAACGCCAAAAGAAAAAGTTATTGAATGGAAGATTGGTAATTGAACAGAGATCGATAAAGAAAGAAATTGAAATTATTGATAACATAGAAGCAAGATCTGATCTTCAGGTTGTGTAATGGTTAGAGACTCAGAACAAGAAATCGATGAGCCGAGTTCGAATTCAGTTCTTGCAAATACAACCAAAGCTTGTCCAATGGTCATTGTCAAAATCCGCATGTAGCCTTAACTGTACACATATTATGCAACTATCGACAATATCTATTACACCGACTGCATGCTTATGTTTAAATGAGTTTTACGGTCATTATGGTTAAGTATACGGTACCTAGTATATACACACATATATATATATATATATATATATATATATATATTCATGAATCATTCATACAAAAAACAAATATAGAGGTTAATGATTTAAATGGCGAGAATACATCGTCGCAAACAATACAAATAAGATACATCAACCCCGAACCTGTATATGAATGATATGATCCCCGTTTATAAAATCTACCAGTAAAAAAGAAATCTCTTATTACTATATTTGTACAAAAACGCACAAACTTAAAATTTAAATTCAAACTCAGCGTTGCGACCGCACGTTCCAAAACAATAACACATTTCTCATAGCATTTTTTCGGATTACATCTCTATTACTGAGAGGTAAAAACAAGAACAAAATCTAATTCCATACCTGATGATGTCTGTAGGAACAGACGAAAGCTTGTAAAAAATTAAAAAGACCTTATGCAACTGGAATTTATAAACGGGGATCATATCATTCATATACAGGTTCGGGGTTGATGTATCTTATATATTTTGCGACGAAGTATTCTCGCCATTTAAATCATTAACCTCAATATTTGTTTTTTGTGTGAATGATTCATGAATTTATAAGTTATAATTGCACCTTTTAATTGAATATATATATATATATATATATATATATATATATATATATATATATATATATATATATATATATATATATATGAAGGGGTTTTAAAATATACATATATATATTTACATAGATATATTAGGTTGGTACAAAAATGTCGTTTTCTCACATATGTTACTATGTGAGAAAACGACATTATTTTTGCACCAACCTAATATATATATATATATATATATATATGAAGGAGGTTTTAATATATATATATATATATATATATATATATATATATATATATATATGAAGGGCGTTTTAAAATATATATATATATATCAAGGAGGTTTTAAAATATATATATATATATATATATATATATATATGTATGAAGTGAGTTTCAATATATATATATATATATATATATCATCGCCCACTAAAAATTAAAAAAAATAGTTTCACCATTTAAGCAGTAGTTTATTAATCCCGAATAATACTCAATACCAAAGCACAGTCATAACTATATATGTACCCGTGTTCAGACATTGATGTGAATATATGTGCGCATACATTTATCTATATACCTGTGTGCATAAATGTACACATGTTGGAAAAAATCGTGATAAAAACTGCAACAGTCGAAAGAAAAGAGGAAAAAGCGGTGGAGAAAAGGGAGATTGCTAAAAAGTGAGTCAAAGGAAAAAAAAAAAAAAGACAAAATTTTCAAGCACCCTACACGTCCCCCCACCCCGTTGCACAGCCAGGCGCAGACGCGAGACTGCACATCCGGTGAGACGGGCGCATGGCTGCATGCGCACCATGTACACACGAACACAAAACTTACTGAGAAAAAAAAACTTTCACCATTGTCAAATGTATATAAAAAAGAATAAAACGGAAAAATATAAGCAGTAAATTGCTGATATCCATTGAAGCGTCGCCTACGAAACTCTGGAGTCGGGTTGCTGAAGATAACATCATTCAGCTAAGCGACAAAATTTTACTATATATATATATGTGTGTGTTTGTTTTCTCTGTGTGTGTGTGTGTGTGTGTGTGTGTGTGTGTGTGTGTAAATTACTCTTTTTGAGGAGTTACTACTTATCTCTCAGTTGCGTCTCTGTCCTTGGACAGAGTTCGCTCAGGGGCTTCTCTGTGAAAGGACAGAGGGGCAATTGACGAAAATAATAATGAAGAGGTGCGCAGCCCTGGGGAACAGATGCCCGAGTCTACTCCTTCCAATTGCATCAGAGGGAGGGATCGGTGCTCGCATCGATGCCAGCGCAACCGACGGTTGCGGGGTCTGAGGGGAATTTTTGTTCCTGTCCCGAGTGTACGCGCTCGGGTCCCCACCTAAAAATAGACCTTGTATCACATCTCGTCCAAGTAGTTTCAGAGTAAATACCATGTGTGTGTGTGTGTGTGTGTTAACGTTAATTTTGTCTCTGTAAATGAAAGGGAAAACCTAACGAATATTACACAAGTTTATCCTTACTAATAAATCCAGCACGTTATGTTACAAGAAAATGTGGTTTTCTCACGTGGCAATGAAGCATCTTTCGTTTACGATGTCCACCCCAAAAGTGGCCGCTGTCCACCCCAAAAGTGGCCGCTGTCGAAATTAGCGTGTCATTGACTCCCCGCTAAGGATCACATGACCGATCAAGCGTTGATGCATACTAATTAAGGAAAGGGAACTGTACTTAAACCAACAGTCTTTATTATCACGCACCTTGCTAAAAATGTTTCTTTCCAAGTTTCTTCATGTTCTTATTCAATACAAAACCGGCAGTCCATCATTAAAAGTAATACACGTGATAATTAACATCAGGTAGAGACAGCTGATATTTCTAGGGCACATAATGAGGAAAGACGACTTAGAAAATCTGATACTCACAGGGCAGTTTTGAGGGCAAGGGAGACAGAGAAAACAACGCATAAGATACTTGAGTAAATGCATGTTGGGACAAGGCTTAGGGGGAAATAACAAAAAGACAAAATTTATCAAGAGTTACAAAGGACAGGAAATTGTGGGGGGCCATAATCACCTACGTCCTGAAGGGACACGGCACATAAAGAAGAAAAAGAAGATGTGATATGGTAAACAATATTTAAGCAAAGAATTCCAGGAAGACGTAAAACGCTGAAATAGTAGAATATTCAACAGAATAAAATTGATAACGTTTACTGAGTACAAATGATACCATAATGACAGATAAAGAAACCAGATAATGATTTACTGATATATATATATATATATATATATATATATATATATATATATATAAATATGTAATGAAAAACAAATCACTTTAATGTACCATTACGATAATTTATTTCACCTAAATCCTTTTTTAATGATTCAGGATCATCAGGTAAATCTTCCAACAACGAAATGAGAAAAATTTCTCATTTCGTTGTTGGAAGATTTACCTGATGATCCTGAATCCTTAAAAAAGGATTTAGGTGAACTAAATTATCGTAATGGTACATTAAAGTGATTTGTTTTTCATTACATATTAGCTCTGTCCTAACATTGAGCTCTCAGGATTTCATCCTCTTTGGATTTACCAATTCGGTTTACCAAGTTCCTTATAACTTAAATATATATATATATATATATAAAACAGTGAACACTGAAATCAACACTCAGAGGCGACAGGCTGTTTCATGCTGACTGTTGACTTCAATGTTCACTTTTTTATTTATATTTACATACGCTCCATCTCTGATATTGAGCACCTTATCCCATAAATATAGCACACCTAAAAACTATATTTCTTCATTCATATATATATATATATATATATATATATATATATATATATATATATATATATATATATATACGGGACGAGATCGCATTCCAATCGGGTTCTTTATATTCATTTACACGCAAAAACGCTTGTCGCCACCTCTCCCCACCCCAGATGGATTAATTAGTATAAATCATTATTAGCTAAAAAAAAAATTTTAATTAAACAGAATTTCTTTCTACAAAAAGTTTGATAAGGGGGAAAAAAATCAATCAGTCTAGCTTCTTTACATTTATATCCCACATTTCATCCAATAGCGCTCTACAATGAGTGACTCCTGAGCCTTATATTAGGTGATCATTGCTATCAAAAGGTTTTTAAAATATCACTTTAAAGAAAAAATATTCTATAATATCTATTATGATTACCACACTGTTGAGATCACAATCGCCATTAGCTATTCAGCAATTGTGGACTTGTAACAAATTAAGATAGAGTTACGAAAGAAATTCTTTGAATAATTTGCTGTTGAAGTCAAGTTTAGAAACGAGGCTCGCGTTCACCTTTTCTCAGTGTGCCAGACAATACGTTTTCTAAGACAAAATACAAAAGGAAATGACGGCGAAGTAGCGAGAATTGATAACATTAAACAATCTTCTAGTGTCGGCGGTACTTGAAATGTATGATGAATTCATTTATAAATTATACGCTTTGCTTACAGGATGGCTTAAATGTTATTTGTTTGTGCACGGCGTGTTGTTTGGTTTGTGGCGAGTGGCTGCATCCACCGTGATATTTTAAAAAGTTTTGTCTTGTATGTCGTGATGGGAGCTGCAATAGAAGATATTAACGGCTTTGAAACTTGGGTGGCTTCTCTTCCTACCAAGACAATAATTTTAACGGATTTCCTATGGAAGACTAGAAGAGATATTTTAACTACGATTATTATAATTGAGACATAGGGAAAGGCGTAAGAGTTATCGACTCCGAAAAGAGAACGGGTAAACCTTGTTTGAATTCTCGTTGAGGTCATGTTCATTCTGAAACTACTACACCTTTCTATAACATCGTCGGTGATTGCGACAAAATTGCCTCATCAACTAGGGTAGAAAGCGAAGTCAAAGAGTTCGACGAGGTCATTCGCGTGAATTTGAATTTGAATCTGGTGGACAATTCTGCCTGGCGGAGAAGCCGAGACACTTGGACAGAAGCGCCTCCCTCACATATCATTTGGGATTGAGCCAGGTGAAATCTGGCAAACTTACTTGGTCTGTCAAGGAACACCTTTATTACGCCAGCCCGACTGGCGCTGCCGTCTTCCGCCGATATGGACGTTGAGATTGTGTAGATCTTGGACTATTCCGACGTTGGGGTCTTCAGGAGTTGGTTGCGTTCAGTCTGGTCCTTCCTCCTCGACCTGAGTGGCCCTAAGGCTTCGCTCTTGGGATCACTGGGATACGCAAGCCTTCTATTATTCCCTCTACCAAGGGGCTACCATTTTTATTCTTTTATAGATACAAATATTTAATACTGTTTATTATAAACAAAGCATTTACTTAAATATTTGTATCTATAAAAAGAATGTATAAAAATGTCTTAAAATAATTCTCGGACTTTGTCCATTTCTTAATGTATGACGTCATTTGTTTACATTTGATACGCCATGAGCAGATATGAATGTACGTGAGAGATTCATGGAAGATTGAAGTTAAAAAGCAGTAAAATCGACCATGCTAATCGAACGATCCTCTGTGGCTCAATATATATACAATTTACATTAAGCCTAAAATACTCGGAAATGAAGTCTTTCTTTAATATACATGTAATGTAATGTCAAAAATACACAGATTTACGCTTTGAGAAAGCTTCATTCAACTCAGAATAGAAAGTTCGCGTATAGTGTTCTTTTGTAGTTCCATTAAACAGAAATAGCTCTCCCAAAGAGGAGAGTAACAAAACAAAGGGAGACCACTCTTGATTATTTATAACAATGCAATAATATTTTTTTATACTAACATTTTGACCGCACTAAAACCTTATCTCTCACTTGATAAAACTGAACGAGAGTAGAAAATATGAAGTTGATAAATATAATTTTAGGTAAGCGAAAAGAGAAAGTAAAAATAACCAACAAGTAAATGTTAAGGATAAAAATAGAAAAGGAGTGAGTGTGGATTTGATTAGGATAATCTCCTGTAACTATCTTTAACGCAGGCAGAAACAACCCAACTATTATTCATGGTCAGCACCAAAGTAATCATACTCATTAATCCAGAGGATTATCTTCATTAATTCTGACAATGGATATAACAGCTATTTTGTTATTACAAGTAAGATAATTATAAGTTAATAATTAATTAACAGAATCATTTACCTTTTGTTTTTTTCTTTTTACATTACGTGTTTTAGAAGCTCAAGAAAAATTAATTACTTTTTTTTTTAAGTACAGGTAAACAAAAACACTAGACAAAAAGGCAAATTACGAAATAGTAAAAATGAAAACATATATCGGGATTTACACCTTCCAGGTATTCTGTTATTACAAGATAATTATAGGTGAATAATCAACTAACAGAATCACTCTCCCATTCCCTTCTCTATTTACTATCTTGCGATGCAGATGGCAAAGGCCATTCTCAATATGAGTGGCATATGACAGAGTCCAAAGAGAGTTGAATTCTTACCTTTTCTGAGATCATAAATGCAAAAATAGTTCTCAATTCGAATTTAAATTCATTTCTGTGATTTCCTTTTCTCAGCATCACGAGTTCATCAAAAGTATCCAACCATTTAGTATTTCGCAAACTTGTTACTCAGCTTTGATGTAACAATGAGAGGGAACCTTACGGTGCATAACTGAACAGTCTATGATCCTTGAGGGTATTGTTTCTTTTTAAAGAATAGTGAAGAGAGATTGTTTACAGTGTAGCAATGACCGAATGAATAGATACTCTCCGACAGGGTTTTTGGTAAAAAAGATATTGCATCGCACAATTTATTGATTGATTAATTTATTCTTTATGGCTTATAAACCCTTTACAGGTTATTTAAAGGCAGAAAATATTTTTTAGATTCTAAGAATTTTTATTTTGGGGATAATAATGTTTTAAATCTTTCGGACCGACTATTGGTTTTAAGTCGGATTTGTTTGTTGATTTTCTGCTAATGATTTCATTTTTTTATTTTGATTGTTTTTTGTTTGTTTTGGGTTTTTTTTTTGTTTTTTTGTTTGTTTTTTTTTTTTTTGTTTGTTTTTGTTTTTTGAACACTAGACTGAAATATTTTATATAGTTAAACTTTTTGTTTTATTCAATTAATTATATTTTACGGGTACAGTTTAAGGCGCCATCATTGGAAAATGTGCTGCGGGAACTTTTTGTCCCCTCTTGAGTAATTTTGAGACAAACAAGATCGCCGATAACCTATTATCTGAGAGACTTTTTTTTTATATTCAACATCCGATGATAGTTTCGTTGTGATAGTTTCAAGGTTAACGAGGCTAATCTCGTTCACCATTATATTTATATATATATATATATATATATATATATATATATATATATATATATATATATATATATATATATATATATATATCAAAAGTTAGAGATATATAGATATATACTTATATATATTATATATGCTTATAATATATATTGTATATACTTATATGGAGAAGGAAAAACTTAGCACATCACCGAAAAATTCAGTAATGAATTCATTTCGACATAAGTATATTACTTATTCGAATTTTTCGATAATGTCTTGAGTTTTTCCCTTCCTGGCGTATATCATATTGCTCTGTATATAAATGTATTGATCTCTCTTCATGGAAATATTTTTTAATATTTTATATTAAAATCACCTACTTTGATATCCTTAACACTTACGAATTATATATATATATATATATATATATATATATATATATATATATATATATATATATATATATATACAGTAACGAGCATAAAGATCAGAACGATGATAAGAAAAAGTCTAAATGGAAAATAACATTTCATCTTAAAGCTTCAAAGAACATTTTATCAAGGAAAAATAAGGATATAAAGTTAAATTATATAATTCCAAAATATAAAGCTCAATAAACTTATTTTGATAAAGTTATAAGAATAATTATATAACATTCGAAAAAAATAGATGATCAAATACATCAGAATGATTAACAAAATCATACTATTATAATGGATACATCATATCCAAATGAAAATAGCGTTCATAATTCATTAGTACTTGATGTGTAGACCTTTACTTTCAATAACAGCTTGACATCTTTTGCTACATGAGCGAATTAATGCCTTGCATTCATTAACAGATATTTTCTCCCATTCTCCTTTCAAATAGGTCCATAGTTCTTCGACGTTTGTTGGATTCTTTTCCTTAGCTCTTTCATTTAGTAACTTCCAAACATTCTCAATAGGATTCATGTCTGGGTTTTGAGCAGGCCACTTCATAACAGTAACATCCTCCTCAGAAAGAAATGTCTTAACAGACTTCAATGTGTAACATGGTGTGTTACCTTGCATAAATACAGCTGGTTGATTAATTGCAGTTCTCAAATTAGGTACATGTTTCTTTAATATCTCTTTGTATACAGTTGCGTTAATTTTAACGTGTAGCCTAACAAGAGATCCCGTACCAGCAGGTGAAATAATGCCAAACACCATCACACTTCCTCCTCCAAATTTAACGCTGCTTTTAGTGCCGTGGGGCGAATATCTTTCCTTAGGACTGCGTCGAACGAACCTTCTCCCTTCACAACCGAATATGTTAAACTTTGACTCATCGCTGAAATGAATACAATCCCACTGTTCTGTCCATATGATGTGTTCAGTGGCAAATTCCAATCGGCTCATTTGATTCTTTTTAGAAATGTAAGTCTTTGTAGAGGCTACTCAACTGTTCAAATTTATTTCATTAAGTCTCCGGGAAATAGTGTGCCTTGATATTTTAATGCCAAGATTAGCTCTTTTAGAGATAGCGGTTGCTGTCGCAAATCGATCCTTTTTTGATTCATTACCAATCCATCTGTCTTCCCTTGCAGTAGTTTTCATAGGCCTGCCAGGTGGTTTCTTGGCTTCACATGACCCAGTTTCCTCAAATTTTCTTAAAATACTATGAATAACACTTTTAGATTTCCCCACAGTCTTTAAAATATCCCCAATCGACGGTTTGTCTTCATTACGTAACTTGACTATCAGTTTTCTCAGTTCCAATGGCGTTTTTTTTGCCAAGTTTACAATGCAAGAGCCAGTAAAGAGACGGTGTAATCTAATAAAATCCCCTATTTTATATTCTTACCCTAAAAAATTTCAATAATGCAAAATAATTATTACATTTTATGTATTTAATTATTCGTTCAGATGTTTTTGATCATGTATTTTTTCGAGTGTTGTATATTTATTCTTATAACTTTATCAAAATAAGTTTATTGATCTTTATATTTGGGAATTATATAATTTACCTTTATATATATATATATATATATATATATATATATATATATATATATATATACAATATGAAATATATATATATATATACAATATATATATATATATATATACAATATTCAATACATATATATATATATATACAATATACAATATATATATATATAATATATATATATACAATATACACATATATATATATATACAATATACAATATATATACAATATATAGATATATACAATATACAATTATATATATATATTCAATATACAATTATATACATATATACAATATATATATATAAACTATACATGTATATACACAATATATATATATATATAGATAGATAGATATACGATATACGTATATTTATATATACAAATATATATATTTATATATATACAATATATATATATATATATTCTAATGCTCATCCATTGAAAGGCCCAAGGTCCACTCAAGGTAAAAGATTTCTGAGTGCGGCGTGTAATATGAACGTTAGAGGAGGAAGTATGGAGATGTTAAGGGAAGCTGTTTGAATGCAACATTAGTAGATTTTCTATTCAATTGGTGCCACATACAAAATTTGATATCAAATAACCCAACAATGGTTGAGATGGCATTAAATCAATAAAAAAAAGTTTGTTTTTTTTGCGTGGTGGAGCTCAGACTAGCCATAATTTTTATATATACTTATTTTCATTCACTTTATTTTTATTTTATTTATTTATTGTTTATTTATATCGTTTAGGTGCCCTCATTGAAAATCTGCTGAGTGAATTTTGTTCATTCATAAGAAAACAATATCACCCATTTCATATCTCCACTATATCTTTTTTTTTTGTTTTGTATTCATCAGAGGACAATAATTTCGATGTCAAGTCATATATTTGACAACAGCCCACTATTTTATATATGTTGGCTATTAGTTTGCTTCCAAGAAACTCGCAGCTTAATGCAAAACTACAAGAACATAATGAAATCGATAACTGTATGTACATTACTTTAACTCTTTCCAAATAGTTATTTATATTTTGTTTGGTCGAACACCAGTTGTAAATGATTGTTGGTGAGCAGTTTTATCACCATCTTCATATGAAGCCAATTATTTTATCAGTAATAAGGTAAAATATACCAATTTATAGACCAACATTTCAAGATTAATCCCTTTCCAAACTATATAGTTATACATTTGTCAGCCATGCTGGCTCTTATCATGATACAATTTTTCATTGGCCTTTAACATCATTTTATAGGATTGATTCCAAAATTATATGATTAGATACAGAAAATACAATCTGTGAATTATTTTATATCTGAAAACATGATTTGGAAGTTATATTGGCTGCCATCTTAGATTAACCAACATTGGATCCCTGAACTTTCTAGTCATCGATCTAAATAAATTTCTTTAGCCATAAAATTATAAAAGCGGATATTATGTAATGGCGACCATCATCGAAGTCATTTTGAATTTCTGAAATCGGCCAAGTTGGAAGAAACTTAACCTGGCAAATTGCAAGAGGACACTCCTTGAATTATACAAATCATTCAAAAAATAATCTACGTACCAAAATGTCCAGGTTCAGCCAAAGAGCATGTCAGTCTTAGATGAAATGCTGTCAGCCATTCTAGAAAAAAAAAATGAAACTTGACTCAATAGGTGGCGAACGTTAATAGCTTTTGAATCGAAATGCCGTGTTCACTCAAAATAGGGAAGCTGGCGTTTACTTACATGAAAAAGGTATAGGATCACAGCTGACACTGTATCATGAGAGAGCTATGGTGGAAGAAAAACATTTTCGCTTGGCTTCTCTAAACGAACTGAATTTGACTACCGTTTTCGTCACTGTATGACGTGACGTCATTAAGGGACTGACATGAGACCCACGTGACTTATTACAACCAAGGGGAGTTAAGCGACTTCTGTATGCTTACATCACAATTAATGGCTAACATATGAATGAAAATATGAAAACTACACCAAAAAACGACATAGATGAAAACAACCTTCTGGAAATACTTATTATTTTCTGTATGCAATTCTGTGCAGTTATTGTTAGTTCTGGAAATATTCACAGAGTGGAGATTAATAATGTTAGAAACATCTTTCATTGAAGAAGATCATAAAATCTTAATTACAATAAAGTTCTCTAGTTAACAAATTCCATTTGTGTTTTACTAGGAATCTTACTGATTTTTGATACATTTTGCGCCAAATAAAATGCTGTCTGGAATAGTCCTACCAGTGCGAATTGTTGTTGACAGACTAAGCGTGTCGGTTCAAATAAGCGCCCAAATGAGAAATTTTATATAAGTAAAAGCGGAACAAAATAAGCGGGTTGCAAATTAAAGCATGCCGTACCAAATGAACACTGTGCCGGGTGTAAATTGCAGAAAATAATCGTACCGTGACGGAAAATGCGACAACCGAAATTCGGCTTATTGGGATAACAAAAGATTCCTACCAAAAGTTAAACGAAAACTGGGATATATTGCACTTTTTTTTAATTTCACAATTCACCACTCTTCTGATAGATGCGTCATCGGTTGGCTTTAGCTAGATTCTATATAATGTCATATTTGCTTGATAAAAGCTGCAAGAATATTTGTCATTGACCTTTAAGATAATTTTTGTTGTTGTTGTTGTTTTTGTTGTTTGTTGCTCTCAAGAGAAGCACCATCTTGGCATTTCAAGAACGAAGAGTAAGTTGTCCACACAAATTTTATTCAGTCCACTGCTTGCAAATGCCAAAAGCGTTTAGATCGGAAAGCAATCACGTAAAGAAGAAGACACAATAAAACGAGACGATAGAATGAGATTACGTTTATAATCAAAGGTCAAGGAAAGGAAAAGCGCTTGTCTCCTTGCAATCAGTTGAATAAAATCGAGATTTATATTTGTAGACAATCACCGTTGTGATTCCAGAGAAATATATTGGCAAGATCTACGTAATAAGGTGACTTCATATTTTATATCGTTACTTTTACTTAGGGAGATGCAGGTAGTGTAATAATTAGCGGCTTGAAACGTGAAATCAGCGAATCTAGTTCGAATTCTGATTGAGTTCGAAGCATTCACTTTCGTGTAATTACTCTTGGAAAAATTATCTCTCACCGCAAGCTATGGGTTAAATAACTGTCATTTGGTAAACTTTTGTGATGTCAACGAACACTCGTTGCCACTTTTGTGATCCTAACAAATACTCGTTGTCACGTTTGTAATGCTCGTTGTAGTAGAGACTTTGTAATCGCAGATACAACTATAGTAACGCCGTTGAACAATACTGATGTCAGACGCCTTCGAATATCAATCGCATTAATAGTACTTGCTCGATAATACTCGCTCGAATAGTAATCTGTATAGTGATCCGGATTTAGAAATAGTATAGTGAACTGAGTAGAGGATAGCGGTCCGTATAGTAATAGAGGATAGATAGACTATGGCGATCAATTAGACGTCACGCGACTACCTACATATGCGTTTCTTCAATGATCATGTGATCTACTGAATACAATAATGGGATCGCCTGTGTTTTCTCACTGGTTATCTTCAAATTCAAATGTTAGCAGCGACACTATATTCCTATATAACATAAACATTTTATGAAAAGCACAGAGCTGAATGCAAAACCGTATGTATCCCTGTATCACATAGTGTACAGCCATGAAAAGTATTATGGAATCCACAATTAACTGCGGTTTGCGTTTGTGAACACAATGAGGTCGGGTCTTTTTATTAGATTTCATTTTATATAAGAATTTTAACTTATTTTAATATTTTTCTATAAATCTAAAGCGTGTTTGAAAAGAGAGTACTATTTCGCATTTATGAATTATGAGTCACTGTCTATATTTTTGAGATGAGCTATTATGTGCACTATTAACATTATTCCGACTATTGTCCTTATCTTTGTCGCCATATTTTTACAACGTTTCGGCCCTTCAGTATCTGTCTATATTTCTGAGATAAGGTATTATGTACACTATTTACATTATTCGGACTATTGTCCTCATCTTTGTCGCCATATTTATTACAACGTTTCGGCCGAAACGTTGTAATAAATATGGCGAAAAAGATGAGGACAATTGTCCGAATAATGTAAATAGTGAATTATGTGTCAACCGACTATGTTAAGAGATCTGTGTCGTTGCTGTCGGCTTTATTTCGTATTCAAGAATTTCATTTCTTATTTGCCTCTTTTATGATGATGGCGTCGATGGCTAGAAGCTGACAGTTTCACCAAAACCTGCTCCCGTCATCCATTCCTTATCGCCGTTTGGCTTTGCAAGAGTTGGCTGGTGGTGTAAGAAAATCAGAGTAGAGGAAAATGCCAATGGCGTGAATTTAAGATGGGCCTCAGTTTGCCAGCAATTGATTCACGCACTTGATTTCATTACCTTCCTCTGTGGCACATATGGAATGAAACATGCAGAATCCAGTTATGGAAATGCAACAGACTATTTCTGACTATTTCAAGTGGCACCTTATGTAACATATCTGTCATGCATATCCCTTTTCATCGGCTGGTTCAACCGTTAAGATCAAAGAAAACTCTGTGTAGAATTCTTTTAACATCTCTTTTATTTGACTCTGCTGTTCATAGTGCATTTAAGAGTTAAACTGGGAACATTTGCTAGCATTAAATATGGCTTCCTCATAAGCCTTCATTTGAGAACTGAAAATAATGCTCTACCATCTGCAGCAATATTTTTTAAATCAGGAATAACAACCTTACATTGTTCTGTTATGTGCCATGCGTGATACACGCTTAGGCGATCATGTATCTTTCGATACATGACAGACGAGGTATATTTTTCTCCAGTAGTAGGCTGCCATTTCTTTCTGCGGTAGACCAGCTGCCATCCAAGGTTACAGAACCCTGTCTGTCCTACTATTTACGATAGCTAAGGGGAGAAGAAGAAATCCGAGCCGCTATCCATTACCCCAAAAAGGGGCCATGCATGTCAACATAACACTATTTTAAATCAGTGCCGACCCCAAAACCTTGGATTCCATCCACAAATGTTCTTGCTTTGTGTCTGTATGAACAGGAAAGATGTCATCCTTTATGTGGAAGGACAATCACTAATGGCGTTTATTGTCCGTAAATTGATCGGATAAACAAAGCATTTCGTTGAAACTGATCTACTTTGGTAAACCGAAAAAAGGTGTTATTCTCCAGCAGGATAATTAAAGGACAAATTCTGCTAAAGAGACTAAAGAAAAAATAAGATCATTAGGAATACCATTTGGCCGAAAAGTTGCTTCACCAAAATCATTAAATTGAACCATCGCTTGGTCGAATGGTTCATTTCACTGAAACATTTAAAAAAAAAAAAATCATAAAAGCCAAAGGGAGATAATTTTTTTATTTCTAAATAGTGTTTTCTAAAATTATGTATCATTTAAAACATTTTTACGACAATAAATAAAAAAAAAAATGCATATTTCTTCATAAAATTCCCCATTGAAGCCTGGATTATTTTCATAATAATAATTTTTGCCTAATATTTTAATTTTATTCTGGGAATATTTAAAAACGATGAAAAATCATGGAAAACGAATCATTTAAATATATCTCCCATTTTAAATACAAGCATAAATATACTGAATATTTATGAAATTATCTTGTATTCATTCATATTAACATTTTTTTTATTTCAATATTTATATTTTCTTTTCGTTGTCTGAATAAAAAAACAATGAATTTCCTGATTTTAATAGATTTCAATATTGAATAATCCTCTTAAAAATCAACTGACTTCTTGTCAATCATTCGTTATCGTAAACAGCTATCTCCATTTAATTTTCTATGTTTGGATTTTTCGGTGACAATTCGATGTAACAGTTTTAGTGAAACCAGCTTTCAGAAAAATGACATTCGCTGTTAATTTTTTTTACAGTGAGATTCTCTTTGTACAAGACCCAAGAGCCACTCCAGGCAGAGGCCTACAGAGTAAGAAGCACAGTTTACGAGGATATATGGGGAAGATAAATATTAACCCTAGACTTGAACAGTTTAAGTTTGTAGTGATCGGGAAGCAACCTCTTAGGAGTCGGTTCAACAGAGCAGTGGTTCGCAGGAAGAAGTTGTTAAACTTACTTCTCATCGACGGAATGCAAAGGAAATGAGGGTGGTTCGCTGCAATGGACGTAACACGGCGGATCTTAATTAGAACGGAATCCTCCATACCCACCAGATGTAGCATCTACAGATGTAACATCTACAGATGTTCATTTGTTTCAGTTCACCGATTGATTTTCATTGATGTTCATTTGTTTCAGTTCACCGATTGATTTAGTGATTGAACTATCAGAAATAAAAAAAGCTGAAAATAGCGTTTCAAACTTTTTCATATCAAAAACCCAGATCTCTTTAAAGCATGGAATCGAAACATTGCTTTAATGTTGGGCTGCAATCGTTCAAAATGAAGTTGCCAACATTATTGATAAATATTTAAATAAATTATCCAATATTTGTTTTTGACAAAACTCAGCTATTAATACTTCCGTATACTCTAGTATGTTTTCATATTTTATGTAGAGCCCTACGCCCTACTTGTTTGTTTGACGGAGCATCAACTTGGTAGCTTTGAAGAAATAAAAAATATATGTTATTCTGCTTTCACAAGTAGATGAAACTCCGCTTTTATGCATATACATGTTTGTGTAGATATAATTACTAGAGGCGATGATATGTGTTTTATTTTGTGGTTATGTTGAAGTTATATTTTTGGAATACAGTTTGATTTCTTTCAGAAATTGTAGGATATTATATGGATTAATGTCATGAAAGAGTTTTTTTCATGTTAGTTGATCTTGTTTAGAGGCATATCAACTTCTATGGGTAATTTAATGTCGAAATCTAAATAAGTTTGGACGCAACTGTATGCCTTCAATTACGGATAAAATGTATTTTTGGTAATTTTGCTCTTAAAAGTAATTTTGGTAATTTTATTCTTAAATGTATTTTGGTAATTTTCCTCAAATGTATTTTTGGTAATTCTACCATAAAATGTCTTGCTGGTCATTCTGCTATAAAAATGTATTTTAATATTTTCATAGTCCTTTGTTTTTGTTTCGGAGTTCACTATTTTCCCATAGCTGGGACCCTAACAGGTGCTACCACCCAGGACAAGAATGGACCTGGGAAGAACAGCAATTAAGAATTAGTTCCAGGTTTCTCAAAATCTCCATTCTCCTGATCAGAGACCTTGCTCTCGGGTGTAGTTTATCTTCATACTAAGGACTAACACACCTCGGAATGATCATCTTCCTAGCATTGACTAATTCATTTTTTTTAAAGTTTTGATGTTATCTGTATATCCCTATACTGTCTTCTACCCATTACTAAATGTTATTCAGATGACGGTCGTCTTCGAGTATAGAATCCAGAGGTTAGCAGTGAATATTTCGGAGACAGTAGGAAAGCGTAGTTCAGGTTAGCAGTGGATATCCCAGCAAAGTAGCAGAGCGTAGTACTTCCTTCTGTCATCTTCGCCTGACAAGTTCGCACTGGTCATTCAGGTAGAGTAAACAAAAATGGACGCCTTTATACACGACGTATTGAATGTTCTACGTCTTCTGATTGGTTAACCTTCTATTGGTGGACTATAAAGTGAGTCCAGGCATTTGGACTAACTCACTATATATATATATATATATATATATATATATATATATATATATATCACCCCCAAGCAGGGCGGTAAACCACTAGCACGCAAGGGGTTGCAGAGAGTTGAAGCGAGAGCAAATAGGAGTGATAGAGGAAAGGATGAAGAGAAGGATAGGGGATAGATCAGGGCATCTGGAGTTGTCGATTGACATTACATTTGAATAGTTGGAGATTATAGTATCAGGGAAACAGGAAGAGGGGAGGGAGTTCCACGGGCGAGAAGTGCGGGACATGAAGCTATTAGAGTAGAAGAGACGGCTATATTTAACAGTTTCGACAGTGAAAGGGTGAAAGCGAGATGCCAGCCTAGTTGAACGCTTAAATTCATGAAGTCTGGGAACCAGCGAAAGCAGCTCATAGGAGCAGTTACCGTGAAAGTATTTGTAAAATAGACAGAGGGAGGCAACGGCACGTCTGTGAAAGAGCGTCTGCAGACGAGATGCCAGATCAGGGCCAATTACATTGCATATCCGTCTATGTATTTTATCAAGGACCTGGATACAAACAGAAGAGGCTCCAGACCATGTATGGCAGCAATACTCAATGCAAGGGCGAATGGATGATTTGTAGATTTGAAGGATTGAATCCGACGAGAAAAATGTCCTGGCGCGTCACAGGGAGCAAACTTTCTTTGCGGTAGACGATTTTTCCCTTATTTATCTTTAAGTTCCGCTTCTGACAGCCGTACAAAGCAACGCTCCTAATCAAACTTTCCCTTTTAGCTTCAACTTTTTTTTTTTTTTTTTGATTTCCATAATTCCACAACGTTTCTGAGCAATTTTCTCGTTCTTGCCAATCTGATCTTGATTGCTTGGAAGTTCAATATATTTTTCTCATATAATGTATGGTTCCAGAAAATTGAACTTTTTCACATTTCCGATGTCATTGTGTTCTGAAAAGTTTATAAACTGACTCTGAAGAACTGGCGCTAGCGCTGTGAAATCTTGTGTGCATTAATTCCAACTCTTCTTATTACTTATTGCATTGTTACATTCCGGTTACGAGAGAGGGATGAACATTTCATCAATGGAGAGTACTATACCAATTTGTGGAGGCAGTTACAAAAGACTACCCAAACCAGGCGCCCAGGAAAACTAACAAAATGAGTCTTGTGTCATCAAGACATTTTCTCCAGCACGCAAGTCCTTGTTTTCAATGTCTGCTGTGCTCGATTGTGGTCTGGAACTGATTGATCATCCTCCCTTACTCTCCTGATTTGACTATCATCATCTATTCTCCAGATTTTGCAACGTTTTCTGACACCTGATCAAAAGTGCTCCATGCTATTCACATCACAGGAAAATCTGGCATTGTTTGAGGCAGATCCAGCTGGTTTTCTTGAACGATTCTGAACCCAGGATGAAAATTGAAGGTCAACATTTTTCATCTGCATGGCCTCAGTTTTTTATATGTTACAAGCATTGTGGTTATTGGCTATCTTCAAAGGGGCCTCACCATCAATGGAGAGAACTATACCAACTTGTGAGGTAGTCAAAGGCTATCAAGAACAGACACCCAGCAAAACTGACAAAATGTGTCTTGTTTCACCAGAACAATGCTCCAGTACTCAAATCCTTCGTTTCAATGGCAGTTGTGCTCGACTGTGACTTTGAACTGGTTGCTCCCCGCTCCCCACTGTTTTCTTGATTTGACTATCATCTGTTACCCAACATTAAAAATCACTTGCGTGGGAAATGTATTGCAGTGATGTCATATGTGATGAATATTCTTCACAATGAACTTGGCATGACGAAGGTTTCTGCTCGTTGGGTGCCGCGACTTCTGACATCTGATCAAAAGCACACCAGGCTGATCACATCATGGGAAAATCTGGCATTGTTTGAGGCAGATTCAGGTGGTTCTCTTGAGATTTTCCTAACCAAGGATGAGTGTTGAGTTTCTCACTTTGAGCCAGAGACAATGAGTCAATCCATGCAGTGGAAATATCTCTTCACCTTCTGCAAAGAAGGTCAAGATTGCTTCATCTGCAGAGAATGTGGTGTCATCAGATTTTTCTGGGTGGGGGGAATACAAAAAGCATTGTGTTTATTGACTATCTTCAAAAGGGCCACATCATCAATGGAGAGCACTATGCCAACTTGGTAAATCAGTTGCAAAAGATTATCAAGAAAAAACAGCGAGGAAAACTGACAAAATGGGTCTTATATCATTAAGCTCTAGCACGCCACTCTTTGCTTTCAATGACTGTTGTTCTCTTGATTTGGCTTCATCTGACTATCATCTGTCCCCCAACATGAAAAAATATTGGCTGACAATCAGTATCGCAGTGACATCATATCTGATATTGTTGACTTTTTTTACCAAAATGATGAAATCTTTTTCACCATTGGGATTCTACCATGACGATAGAACTTTGTGAATCACAAGGAAGACTTTTCAGCCGACCCTCATATTCATAACGTGGCTTCGTCATATACTGTTGCAGAATGTTTCTTTGTAGAAAGCCTTTGTTCTTTTTTCTGCTATCCAGGGAGAGTTGACTATCTTTATTCAATTCTTCTTTGTTCGTTAAAACCAGTGTTATATCATATGTAGATTTGCTATTCCACATCTCGATCTTTCCTGCAACAATCTTACCAACTCCCCCTGAAAAAATCTTTTAAACCTCTCATGATCTTCTCATCAATCGCGATAGACAGAGTAAACAACCTTGTCTCTTTCCTCTCTCAAATCAAAGGGTTTATGACTTTGAAGTAACACTCTAGACGAGATGTTCCGTAGATTATTTATCAAACATATGAGATGTGGAACACAAAACCCCATTAATGCTCTCCATAAAGCAGGGGGGGGTCAAGGCAATTTACTTGACCCCCACCAAAGATTCGTGTTGAGCAAATGATTACTCTCATATAAGTGTTAGCATAATTTTGACTCGCTCTGTATTTTAGGTGAAGGTGTGCGATCAATATGAAAACAAAGAATATAAAACATACAATAACTTACGTTTGTATTTTTATGATGAAACAAAGTTCTCAATGTCTCTTGAGTAAATCCGTTTTCAGAAGTAAGGTATGGGAAGTAAGATTAAGAACAGATTAAAATGGCCGAGATTAAGTCAGCGTTGCGTTGAGTTGGGATGACCAAATCACTTACTTCATGAGTAGGGCAGCTAAGACACGTCGTTGAAAAGTGGGAAGAGTAATATCAGAAATGGTGTCATAAAATCTCACATGTGACCAGAACCATTTTTCTGGCTACTTTATAAATTGCATCATGGGAAATTAATTTATTTTATTCTTTATTATTGTTTTATTTATTGCCTTTATTTAATTTTCCCATAGTAGTCAGAGAATGGCTACTAGAATTTGATACATACATACACACATACCAAGGCCACAAGATGAATACGTGACATGACATGATTAAAAATAAAACAACACAGAAAATTTAAAACATCGAAATAACAATTAAACAAATATTCTACTTTAAACATTAAATCTTCGTTTTATTTAGCATGCAACCAATAAATACACCGCTATAGCCTTTTTATTTTTCTTTAAATCGTGACTCATCGGGCCCCGTCACAGTTTACGAATTCTCCAGGGTCCAGTTATCGATGAGACGCGCCCAGGCAGGTTGTAAATAGGACAGCCTCGTGTGATTTTTGCTCAGATTTTTCATCGAAGCTGAAGGACGTTGGAATTACTTGCTGGATATTAGCTTGGCACCTCTGGGTGTGAAACCAGTGTTGATTATCTCTTACTACAGACAATTTAAATGCAATGTCAATCATTATCTACTGTCCTCCAGATTACTCTTCTATTGTTCTAACTCCTCAGTAATTCTTCTGGTTTCTAACTCTTTCACACCCAGTGTTTCTGGGACACATAATGAGAATGGAGGGCCTGGAGAATCTAATACTCACAGGTAGTAAATTTATTCAATAAAATCATCTTTGGCTTCAAGCACGGCCTCCAGGCGACTTCGGAATCGCTTGTAACTCTTCTGGACGGCCTCCTTGTTTAAGTTAGTGAATGCTAACATAAACCTTGCCTTCAGTTTATCTTTGGTGTTACAAGGAGTTTTGTTGATCTCTCTCTCTCTCTCTCTCTCTCTCTCTCTCTCTCTCTCTCTCTCTCAATTGTACCCTACACATAATAATCAAGGTGTTGCAGTCTGTGGAGTTAGGTGGCGAGATGTAAGGAGTGATGAGGTCGCCGAAATTGTCTGACAGCCATGACTGGGTTCTGCTTGTGTGGCATGGCGCAATGTCCTCTTGCCAGACATAAGGTCTTCTAGCAGCCACCCTATTAATCCAGAGAAGCATTACCTCCTCAGGACACTTGATGTAGGCACCCATGTTGAATGTGAGGCCTTCGCCAACAGATTCTGGAGTTCTTTTCATATTGGAACGATCAGAGTGAGTTTTCCGAGCTGTCGTACTTCCATAATCACCATTAAACTCATCCAAATCTTACCGAATCCTGTGCACTGTTCTCAGATTGACACACACGCACACTCTGAAATGGAGCTTCCGGCGCGAGTGCCAAGCAGTACAGCATGCCGTTTCTAAATTTCTGGCGGAGTGAATTGCGTCATGGTGCACTTTTTCTCACTGCTGACCTACTACACCGTGCAGTCGACAAAATAAAAAACAAACAACGCGCATGCGCGAAATTTAAAATATAACATGGCGAGAATATACCCATCGCACCAGATAGATAGATAGATAGATAGATACTTCGATATGAGCAGAGAAAGAAAGAAAGAAAGAAAGAAAGAAAGAAAGAAAGAAAGAAAGCAAGCAAGCAAGCAAGCAAGCAAGCAAGCAAGCTTGCTTTTGCATTTTTTGGACTTGAATAAAAACCTTTTTAGAGATGCGCAGGTTGCTTAACGGTTATTGGTAGGAACCGGAATTGGCCTGCCGAGTTCAAATCCTAGCCACGTCGGTAACTTCCGCAATATTACTCTAAGGAAAAATGGCGTGAATTTACCCATCGTACCAGATAGATAGATAGATAGATAGATCAAACATGTTAATATGGACAATTTCTGTATATCAATTTTTTATTAAATTTCTCAAATTGAGGGAATTCTTGCTACCGAAATCCAACAATACTGCCAGAGGGCGAAATATTTTTCTATTAGGTTGGTGCAAAAATAATGTCGTTTTCTCACATGTGTTACTATGTGAGAAAACGACATTATTTTTGCACTAACCTAATAACAAGATTTCTCGCATACTCAGGCTGATAGATTTAAATAAATAAATAAATATACTGCTTAATAAATAAATAAATAGGACATCTACTCACATATGTGCATCCATTTAAAAATAAACTTTAAACAAATAAATTAAATATATAAATTGGCGGTGTGTTATGTGCTGTTTTCATGGTAAGTAAAAATTGATAGCCATTGCCAGAAAAATTCTTATTTTCTATATTTAATTTTAAGTTTTCAGTCGCGAGCACACCTACGCAGACTTTGATTTTTATATATTAGATTAATATTTTTTTGCTTCCGAAAAAAAAAAACATTAAAATATTAAATAGAGGGAAGAAATTATTTTCCATTGAAAAGCATTGTGGTTATTGGCTATCTTCAAAGGGGTCTCACCATCAATGGAGAGAACTATACCAACTTGTGAGGTAGTCAAAGGCTATCAAGGACAGACACCCAGGAAAACTGACAAAATGTGTCTTGTTTCACCAGAACAATGCACAAAACGTGTCTTTCATTTTTAATGTCAAACCGATTGCTTTTCCTTTTAAATAAACTCAGTAATTAATAATTGATTCTTAAACAAAACAAATTGACAGATTTTATTATGATATTGATTCCGGGGTAAACGTCTTTGTTTCACTCAGTTCGCCTCTAATTTCTTCCGAGACTTGGATTATTTTAGCTCTGCTTTAAAAGTGTGAGATATAAATACTTTTCTGGAGTGGGTTTATTCCTATCAGTAAGTGCATAATACCAGGGCTACAAAACAAAGTAGAGTACTGAACAGTTCCATAATATCAGTCTTACTGTACTGCCATTTAGTGAATGGGGTCTGGACCGTGCAACCGTTTGTTTAAAATCACGTAAGTTTTATCAGCTTAATAAAAAAAATATCCAAAAGTTGGACAATTTTTGTCTTTACAAATATGAGTGACATTCAAAATTACAGGCCGTTTTTCGACAAACATAATAAATTTTAAAAGTTAAGCAATAGCACCACCTCCCAACATAAAAACCATATCAATAAACTACTACAATTACTGCTAACAATGTTGAAACAGGATCTTATAAACTTCAAAAGATGATAGGTGACTATCATCCTGGCTGCATTTATGGAAATGTAAAAATCCATAAGAAAGATCATCCCCTCCGATCTATCATTTCACAAATACCTACATCAATATGTCTTCTTTCAAAAACCCTTAATAAATTAATTACTCCCTACCTCCCAAGTAAATATTGTATTAACTCTACGAACGAATCTGTACAAATTGTTCATGCTGTAAAACCAAACAACCAAATAATAGAATCTTTGGACGTATAAAATTTATTTACTAATGTCCCCATCCATGAAACAATTGACATCATTATCTGTGATCTATACAATCACCCTTCTCTCCCGCCCATCAATATTAAACCCACTATTTAATAAAAAGTATCTTTTCATGACCCCCTAGGTAAAAATTATACTCAAGTAGACGGTGGGATCTCCTTTAGGTCTTCTTTTTTCTAATTATTATATGGTACATTCAGAAAATAAAATGCATAAGGACACTAATAAACTCCCTATATATGTAAGATAAATAGATAACATTTTCGTTTTAGCTAAAAATATTGATCAAATTACACAACTTAAAAACAAAGTTCAAAGTCACTCCTCCTCCAATTAATATTAGAATTTAATATCAATAATAAAATTTCATTGATTGATGTATTTATTGATTCTAGCACATATATTTACTAATTCTCTATATAGGAAACTCACAAGCATTAACTCGTGCCTTCTTAATTATAATACTGAATGCCCTCAACGATATAAGTTAGCCATTATAAAAAACATGATCCAACACACACAAATGGTATCTTCTTCCAAAACCATATTCTATAAAGAATTACATAACATTAAACAAGCAATTTTTAATAATGGATTCCCTAATTCCGTCATTGATCAACAAATTAAAATCTAAAATGAATCTTAATAAACTTAATAATACCTCTAACAAGATTGATAATATTAAAAATAATAGTTGTAACCAAATGCGTAATAATAACGAACATGATGAAGCAACACTCAAAAACATAATAAGTAGAAATGTTAAACCCATTAATGATAATAAACAAGTTAAGCTCATAATATATTATAAAAAAATTAAGAGCTCATAGTCTCATAACACTAGAACCACACAACTAAATCCTCTACAAAAAACCAATGTAGTGTATCAATTCATATGCCCGTTCAGAGATTGTATCGCTGACACCAATAATCAACCCACTACATATATTGGTTTTACTACAACCACGCTCTCCCGTAGACTTACCTGTCACCTTTCTGAACTTAGTTCTACTAAACAACATTTCTTAGAAAAACATAGCCATGTAAATAATATTGGACAGATTATATTAGTTGATAACACAATTATACTCACACATACATACAGTAAAAAGAACCTAGGTAGGTTATTCTTTGTTTTTCCTCTGTCGCTTTGGCCTTCAATACGCCTTGAGAGTATCATATTTTCCATGCCCTCTTTCATGGAAATGTCGACTCTATCCACCCCTGATGTTAAGTATAAAGTTTTTTCTTATTTCCAATTCCTGGAAAACTTCGTCACATGTTCGGTTCATGTTATTTTCAGAATCCTTCTGCAGAAATATATTTCTGTTTCTGCAAGTTTCATTTTTATATGTGAGGAGATTTCCAGCATTCGCTGCCATATAGGAGAATTGGTATTACATAACAGTACAGTACTCTTCTTTTTTATTTTTGTTTCTAACAAAATGTTTCTGTCTCTTATTACATTGATTAGCTTTGGGAAGGCATCTTTCGCCCTTCTAATGTTACTTCGGATTTCAGTGTCACACTTTCCGTTATCCAAAAATGATGCATTGACTTCCGACGGGATTTGAACTCCGCACCACCACTTGGAGTGTTAAGTATATAACATCGGTAATGAATCGTCCGTTTTAGATTGACCCTGAAGTCAAATAGAAGGAAAACTAACAGCAATAATCCCTTTGGTTTCAGAGATATTATGAAAGATGTTATAGAACTTCGATATTAACCCTCCTCTAAACATATGTCCGAAAGGCCGTCGACAATCTCCTCACAGATGATGAGGAAACTTGAGGCGGCAGAAATGTGGTTCTACAGGAGGATGCTGAGAATACCATGGATCGAAAATGTGAGCAATGACAAAGTTTTAGTGAAAATGGAAACAAAAAGGAAACTTATGCTTAACACCAGGAAGAGACAGTTGAAAATTCTACGGAGCATAATGAGGAAAGAGGGCTTGGAAAATCTGATACTCACAGGATAGATTGAAAGGAAGAGAGACAGAGGAATACGATGCCTAACTTACTTAAATGGATGCCGCAATCGGAGAAATAACAAAAAGACAAAATGTATTAAGAGGTATAAATGACAGGAAATCGTGGAGAGACATGATCGCCTACGTATTGAAGGAACACGGAACAAGAAGTAAGGATGCTACTTAAGAATCGAATGTTATCTTAACGAGTTGCGATAAAAAGCAAAAAAAATTAAGATTTAAGAAAAAATGTCACAAAATTAATTTTGCATGCAAATTTTGAAATTGAATCCAAGTCATATTTTAAAGTTCTTGTAGAGGGGAGGGAAAGCATTAGAAAATGTTCAAGTTACAAACCCATTTCTAAAAAATATATATCGATACACATCAGGGAAACTGTTATGATGTTCAATATTGAAAATACGTGATTTGACAGCGAGTGTGAGATTTGGTTCAGCATAAAAGAACACATATAGCTGTCAAATAATGCGAGGCTTCAGGCTATGCCAGAACTTTTTTTAGCGCTAAATTACACTGTTTTCCCTTGAAATATGGATTCTCATTCATGACGAAAATTAGTTTATTTCCCCGAACAAAATATGTAATGTAGGCGAGGTACATATATTATATATTTATATTTCTGTAAATACATATATACATCAGAATAAAAATGTAAAATCAATAATATATATATATATATATATATATATATATATATATATATATATATATATATATATATATATGAAGGAAGTGTTGAAAAGATCCCAAAATGCACTTTTCGTAATGTGTACATAAGATTACTGAAATTTTCTTTTCATTTTATTTTATTTATGTTTATTCATTTATTTACTGAAAGTATTATTAATCGGGTTGGCAATATTAAGTATCCTTGCGCATGCGTCTACAGGAAGCATCAAAAATACTTTTACAAACTTCAAGGGCGGGTTACTCATGGCAAAACAGAAACAAAAGTCCATATAAATATATGTCCATAAATCCTTCATTTTTGAGTTATTAAGTTTAAAGAAAGTTTACAATAGATGGCTCTGTGTTGCCATATAGACTCTTTTACATTAGTCATTCGTGTACATTTGAGGCTAGTCTGTCTTCAACATTTAACGTGTGTAGTAGTGAGTTAAGCAAGAAGTGTTCCGTTAAACAATGGCAGGATATTCATATCGTTAGAAGACGGAAATGATTCTTACATACGCGAATGGTAATGGACGCGAGGCTGTACGGCTGTATCAGATTACGTTTCCAGACCGAAGGCAGCCAAGTCATCAAACCTTTGCTGCTGTTTATCCTCGTACTGCTGAGACCAGGATCTGTGGCGACACAAACTATGGAGCAAGTAACAGCGAGATCCATTCGTACGCTTGACCACGAATAACACAGGCTGTCGGAGACAATCCAGATATCAGCACACGTCAAATAGACCGAGCATTCCATAAATCTGATACTACCGCATGGAGAGTAGTTCAAGAGTATCGCGTGTATTCGTATCATTTGCAACGTGTGAGTGATCTTTAGTCGTCCGATTAATCAGCAAAGGAAAATTTTTGCCGATTGTTTATTTCACAAAACTGCCGATCCTTTGTTTGTTTTTCAGTCTTGTTTACGGATGAGGCAACATTTGGACGAGATGGAATAACACATTTACACAACCAACATGTTGGGGCTTTTCGAAGTCCCCATGGCACAATACAGACTAGTCACCAGCATCAGTTTACGTTTAATGTATGGGCTGGTATGTTAGATGACAGCTAGGTCCATATGTTCTCTCAGAAAGTCAGTTTACAGAGATTTTATTTCGAACGCACTTCCAGAGCTGCTAGTGGATGTATTCCTGCTAAGACGAAGACGCATGTGTTTCATGCATGATGTGGCTCCAGCACATTTTAGTCACATTTTTCGCGATGCATTGCTGACATCTACCAAGAAAGATGGATAGGTAGGGGATGAACTATTCCATGACTTGCACGTTTCCACGACCACAGTCCTTTGGACTTTTATCTGTGGCGCTACATAATTGTTTTATGCAGCAGATATTAATAATTCAGAGGCTCTTCATCATTGTGTCATGGGGGCATGCGAAACCATTCGACACTGTGTGGAAATATTTCAAAGGGTTCGACGGGGGCATGCCTGTGTAGAAGCAAACAAAGAACAATTTGAACATTTGTTAGGAGTTGTGTTCAAGAAACAACGACGGCCTTATGGACGTATGTTTATATGCCCTTTTGACCTTGTTTTGGTGTCAGGAACTCGCCCCCGAAGTTTGTAAAAGTAATTTTGGTATACCCTGTAAATATTTGTGAGTATGACTGTATGTGTATTGGGAAGTGTATGTGTATTTGTATGTGTGTGTAAGTGCTTATATGTGTGCGGTTACGTGTGTGTCTTTCTGTGCTTATGAGTGTATGCGTTTCTGTGTGTAAGTGAAAGTACATACACACACACACACAGACATATATATATATATATATATATATATATATATATATATATATATATATATTCATATATATATATATATATATTAATAAAAATGCATATACCTACGTTTGAGGTGGGACTTAAGTTTTGTTCAATTAACAAATTCCTCAGCCACGAAATATTACATATGATTTTATATATATATATATATATATATATATATATATATATATTTAAAATCATATGTAATATGATTATATATATATATATGTAATATATATATGTAATATATATATATATATATATATATATATATATATATATATATATATATATATATATATATAAAAGTGATCATATAAGTCAACACTTAGAGGCGACGGTCTGTTTCATGCTATATGCAATCGTCTAGCCACATATGTTGTTATTTTTCTTGGCTATTTATATATATATATACGGGTTAGTGGTACATTGTGGGTATTCTATTATGGCGGTTATTTTACCGGAAGTCGTTTGTTTATTTATTTGGGTCAAATTATATTGCTTGTTTTTATTTTTTATTTTTTATTTCTTATTTTATTTATTTATTTATTAACGTAGTAAAAATTTGTTTATATCATTTCTTAAACAGGTTTGTTTTTGTTTGAGAATTTAATTAAAGCTATTTGTTCAATTTTGGGGTTGATTGTTGTAGTTCATTCTAACTATTATTTTGGCGGGAACAGTTTTTAATTCATTACCTTTATTTGGGATTGGTTTGTTTACTTATTTACTTGGATGAATTTAGGTCAATTTATTTTACTTCTATATTTTCTCTTTTCGGTTTTCGATTTTTAACTAACATAGTATTTATTTATTTTTATTTCAATTTTTTTTGTTTATTAGTATATTTATTTGTTTTTATTTTATTTTTTCTGTTTTTCATTTTTTAGGTTACGTAGTAAAAATTTATTTTCATGACTGCATTTTGAGATGAGCTCGGATCTTTTATTTAATAATTTATTTTGGTCGGGGAAAGTAATGATAGCTATTTTTTCCTCCAAGCAAAGTTTGCAAGTTTTTGATTGGTTGTTGTAGGCTGATGATTTTTTCCTTATCTTCCAAGATATTTTTGGTGTGATGTGCGTTTTGTTTTTAATTTCCCAGATATACTTAGAAAGCATTGTACTGTTCGCATATTTACTATTTGTGAAATATGTTTTGTGTGTATAATTTCTTTGTTTCCAAGGTCCTTCAGTTACTCCTATGTATAGATTTTCTTCATTATCTGGTGATTTTATCGTGGCTTGGTATATTACGTTGTTTTGTAAACAATTTCCGTTTAAGGGACATTCGTTCTTTATTCTGCAGTTGCACGTGGGTTTAATTTGTTCGTGTGATTTGTTGATAATTTTCCTATTGTGCTTTTTTATTATTTGTGCCATGTTCTCGGTGCAGCTGTAGCTGATTTTTACTGTGTTTTTGTTGAATATCTTGTGTAAGTTGCTTGATTCTGGGAAGTGTCTGTGTAAGAGTTTGAAGAATATTTTTCCTACGTTTATATATATATATATATATATATATATATATTATTATATATATTATAAATATATATATGTAATTATATTATATTATATATATATATATATATATATATATATATATATATATATATATATATATTTCTGTAGGTAGAGGGCCCAAATATTTTGCAGCTACTCAATTTCCATGCTTTTAACATAGTTTATTACATGATGCTTGTACGCAACAGTGTAGCTTAACCTCTTTCTTGCTGTTGTCATATCTGAAGGAGTGAAATTCAGTCAAAAACTTTCCTTTATATGATCTGTACTGCCGGAAGTCATCGCAAGAAAAATATTAATGAAAAAAATATATTTTACAATTTTATTTATATTTTATATAATTGGAATTTAATTCATATAATTTTAGTGAAACAAAGTACTAATATTAAACGTGATGAAATTAATATAATGAATATTATCAATGATAACACTTTTAATCTGCATAATAGCCTTTTAAATAATGACAATAGATATATAAAAGTTACTCTAAAGTCTAAGCTAATAGGAGTTACCAGGTAGCTAATTTCGGCCGACTATCACGAATTTTAAACCTACATATGGCATATAAGACGCAGAGGAATTTTAAAAGTTATTTTTAGTAAAAAAAATGTGCGCCTTATATGCCGTCAAATAAGGTATATACTATTTTAAAATTAACATAACCAAGTTAATCATCGAACTTTTTGCTTAGGTTTTTGCTTCAACTTTGATCTTCAAAAATTTACATGTAGTATCAATCGATATTTGATCACTTCTTACATCTTGTTATTTTATTGTTCTCTCGGATTAATAGTGTTTATTTATATTATCTGTCAGTAATCCGTTGTGTCTTAGTGACATTATTGCTTTGAAATGGTTAAAAACATATTCACCATTATGTGCAAGGTTTTATCAGGCAGCTCATCGATAGTTTTTGAGTAAAATTTCGTAGATTTTGATATGATAAAATTTTTTAAAGAACTCTTGAACTAGGCTTTCAGTTAAGAATGTTGGTAGTGATAAAAAAAATAATCGATTGGTGCAAGTTTAGGTGTATATCTTGGCTAGGGGGAATTACTCGAGTTCCAAATTTTTTTTTCTATGTAATTCTTACTTAATAATTTTTACGAAGTCATAGATAACAGCATTTTTTCTATGTCCTGGTTGTGCGCTTTATATGCCGTCAAATTAGGTATATACTATTTTAAATTTAACAAAACCAAGTTAATCATCGAACTTTTTGCTTAGGTTTTTGCTTTAACTTTGATCTTCAAAGGTGTCAGGAAATTAACCTACGGGTAGCGAAGAAAGGAAACCGTTACCTTAGCTACCCAGCCCCACACTGGCCTGAAATTGAATATGAAATTAAAACGTGTATTTTTCATGAAGGGAGTACAGGAAGAATCGTTACTACGAAAATTATAAGGAAAGAGGCCAGAAGATTAGCAAACGAAAAGAGAAATTAAAACTTTACAGGAACAGAAGGATGGTGTTATCGTTTTATGAAACTGGGAGGTTTATCAATACGCACAAAATCATCAATTGCGCAGAGAATGCCAGTTGACTATGATGGAAAAAAGTTTAATAAATTTAATATACATGCTCGAAAAAACTCCTTTTGAACAAGGCTAGATAGGAAAGAAAACTGCGAATATTAAGGGATCCAAGACTATTGCAATAAAAACCATAAACCATGAGAAGACCCATTATATGGCCATGTTGTGCTGATGGCACAAAACTGCCTCCTTTTTAGATTTTTAAGAGAAAAACTACACCAAAAGATAAAATACCGAAAGGTGTGCATGCTCATGTTCATTCAAAAAACTGGATGGACGAAGTTGGTCTTCAGTTATGGCTACGAGTTGTATGGGGAAGACGTCTTTGTGGACTATTACAAAAGCCTTCTCTTCTGGGTTGGGATCAGTTCCGAGCGCATAGGATGGAATCCATTAAAAAGAAAGTACCAGAATTGAAGAGAGAGATAGCAGTTATTCCTGGTGCACTAATGAATCAGTTGTAACGTCTGGATGTGTCTTTGAATAGACCATTCTAGCAAAACAAGAAGGAACAATTGAACAAGTGGATGGCTATGCCTGATTACGTCCTTACACTTACAGGAAGAATAAATAGGCCCAGCATTGCACAAGTCTGCGAATGGGTGAAGCAAACTTGGGATAATATTAGACCAGAAACTGTTATGAAATCTATTAAAAAGTCTGGCATTTGCAATGCTCTCAATGGAACGGAAGATGACGCATTATTTAACGACGATGATAGTAGTATTGAAAATGAGTATCAGAGTTTTGATAATGAAGACGACGAATTTTATGGATTTGAAGATGAATCAAATTTTAATGGTAACTGTATTGTTTTGCTCAATTGTAATAATTGCTTGATTTTTATTTTGTTATCTTACCTTTGGATATAATAAAGTTTTTATTGTCTCGTTGTTCTTTTTTCCTATTATTTTTCGTTTAATTGGGATTATGGCGTGTTTAATCACAATAATACCTCATAAATATAGCCAAGGTTGCACCATTTGCTAATAATTTTACTAATTACTAATTTTTCTTGATTTGCCCTGCTGAAATTGGGGTGCATCTTGTACACCCGTGCGTCTTATATGCCGTCAAATACGGTAATTAACTTTAGGTTTTGTTGGGATTAGTGGGAAATATTGAGTTGTTCAGAATTTCATGCCGACTTTTAAGGTAAATTAAAACACAAAATTATGCCATAAAATATTTATTCAACTAAATGTAAACCATTTTGTTGTACAATTTTTCTCCATTTTTCCTTCAACTTAAAGATTCCATCTTCCCAGAATTTCGATGGTTTCTCGGCAAAGAACTCATTAAGAATTAATTTTTTTTACCATTTGGATTATTTTGCAAGGACCTGAATAAATCAAAATCCGAAGGTGAATATGGCGGGTGGGGTAACACATCTCAGTCAAGCTGCAATCATTTTTTCGGTCACCACAGAAACGTGAGGTCTGGCAGTATCCCGATAGAAAATCACACCTTTCCTGTTCGCCAATTCTGGACGTTTTTCTTAAATTGGCGCCTTTACTTCGCCCAATTGCGAATAGTACTTTTCGAATCAATTGACTGGTTATTTGGCAGAAGCTCATAGTATTCCTTTCTAATGGCACCAGATGCACAGAATGACTTTCTTAGGTGGAAGGGAGACTAAAGTGGCTTACTTCTTCATATTACGCGCTGAACATTGTTGTAAACTATCCATTTCTCATCACCTATCAAAGTTGGCTTCAAAAGTGTGCATTTTCATTTCGTTTGTACAGCAAATCACAGATGGCATGTGATTTTAAAAAATCTGTTCGCTTAGATCATGCAGTACACAAACATGGTAACGATTTGAGTAACCAAGATTCACTAAGTGCTCATGGATGGTGGATTTTGATAAATTTAATGTTTTTGCCAATTCCAGCGTTATTTAATGCGGGTTATTCTCAATCAATGTCTTGATTTCGTTGTCTGCAGTAAGGTCTGTCTGAGCATTCTTCATCAATAAGGCTACAATCACCAACTCTAAACTTATCGAACCACTTCCGTACAGTAAACTTTCACCGTACACAGCGCTTTTTTTTTTGTTACTTGTGAGGCATTTTTCTTTTATGATAAAATAAAAAACATCCAGTTTCTTAAATGCGCCTTATAATCTATTTTCGTCGAGACGCAAAATTGATTCGAATTAAGTACTTTTAAACTTTCTTTCTGGAGAAATAGTTTGAAGTGTGCTCTAGTCGGAAATGCAAGTATATTATAGCTGTCGATAAACATTCCAGACAATCCAATTAGTACGTATGAAATTGTTAAGGTTTTTTTTCTTCTTGTTTAGAGTGAGAATGCATTTGATTACAGTATAGTCGGTTGATATATTTAAGGTTATTTGAGGAAGTATTGTGTTCTTTTCTTTTATATGTGAATATTTCTGATGGCTTGCAATTAGGAAAGTCATTATTAATGAGAGTCTGTTTTGTGATGATAAACAAACACTCGTTGCCATTTTGTGATGCCAACGAATACTCGTTGTCACTTTCGTAATGCTCGTTGTAGTAGAGACTTTGTAATCGCAGATAGAATAATAGTAACGTTTTTGAACAATGCAGGTGTCAGACGCCTTCGAATAGCACTCGCACTAATAGTACTTGCTCGATAATAGTCGCTGAAATAGTAACCACTGAATAGTAATCCGTATAGTGATCAGTATAGAGAAATAGTATAGTGAATAGAGATAGAGAATAGTGTAGAAAGAATGATCCGTATGGAAATACAGGATAGAATAGAAATGGTGATCAATTAGACACCACGCTAATTCCCATGTATATATTTCTTTTACTATCATGTAATCTACTTATCCAAAATGGGATCGCCTGAGTTTGCTCACTGGCGTTCGATGTTCAAACTCCAGTGTCGGCAGCGACACTTTATTCCTATATAAGTCTGTTTAATTTTAATGTTACTTAATTTTTACACTGTTTATTAAATACATATATATATTGGGGTATATATATATATATATATATATATATATATATATATATATATATATATATATATATATATATATATATATATAAAGTGAACATTGAAATCAACACTCAGAGGCAACAGGCGACGAATGCAACCAACATGAAACAGCCTGTCGCCTCTGAGTGTTGACTTCAATGTTCACTTTTGTATTTATATTTACATACGCTCTATCTTTGATATTGAGCACTTTATCCCATAAATGTAGCACACCTAAAACTATATTTCTTTATATATATATATATATATATATATATATATATATATATATATATATATTAATTTTTTCCAATCGACCATTTCATAGAAACTACCCAAAACTCCAACAAACATCAAATGAAATTCTTCGTAGTTTAGACATTTAGATTGATATCAAACTTTAACCCCCAAATATACCCTTTAAAGTAATGCGAAATAACAGCGTCCAAGAAATTGAGTGAAACCTTCTCTCATCAGGATAGTTTTATTGTATCTTCTTCCTTTTATGTCGGCTTTCCTCTTCACCCCTTACCCATCCATATCTAAAGATAACATAAGTTAAGTGAAGCGTTTATCTGGCCCACACCAAGTGGGGTTAAGGATAAAGAATTAAAATGCTACATCTAACTCACTTATGTCTTCTCTCCCCTCTCACTTCCTCACTTCGTTAATTTACATATGCTTAATACGGCCCGTCAAAAATGTGTAAATTTCTTTTCATTTTTCATTTCAACCTTTGGAAGTAAAGTCTGATGATTCAGATCCCTTTAAAAGGGCTGTGGTGAAATAATTTATTACATGGAACCTTAAAGTCGTCTGTTTTTATTCATATATATATATATATATATATATATATATATAGGATTGGTGTATATGGAATAAATACCAATAACAAACAAATGCTATTCTTAAAAGAGTGCTCACTACAGAGTAGAGCAAATATAATTATTTATTCAAAAATTATAACATAGATATGTTATAAAATCACTACAAAAATAGCCATTTTGTTTCAACATTTCTGGTATCTTATCAAATGATTATGTTGAATGTAGTTCTACATTGCCTGACGATTGCATTTAGCATGAAACAGACTGTCGCCTCTAAGTGTTGACTTCTATGTTCACTTTTATATTTACACACGCTCTATCTCTGATATTGAGCACTTTATCCCATAAATATAGCACACCTTAAGACTATATTTCTTCATATATATATATATACACACACACATATATATATATATATATATATATATGTATATATATATATATATATATATATATATATATATATAGTGGTGGTATCCAATGCAATGCATACAACGCTAACATATTTTTGTTTAATCATTTATTTTTATTTTTTTACGGTATTTTCAATTTCTGATTTATTACTTGTATAAATAAAATTGTTTTTTTTTTTCTTTGTTATATGTCCTTTCTTTATTGAGTTGTCTCCTATTCCACTGATTTGACATCACTGGAATTGCCCTCGTCACAATTCTTATTAATCTTACCATTTTCTCATGCATCGAATTCTCAGCAGTAATGCAAATTTAGGAAAAAACAATTTGGTAATTTTTCTTTCACATGAAATTAGTTACTTTTTTATTTTATTCGAATTTAATTAAACAATGCAAAGTCTTCACAGCAGTTTATTTGACTTGTTTTGTTGCAGAGATCATTCATACAGAATTGAAGATACTAAACTAAACACAAGAATGCGATTATGATTATTAATTCATTTTATATTTATCTAATTTCAGTCAAAATCTATATATCTATCTAATTTCAGTCAAAATCTATCAGTCAGTTCATGTTTATCTACATCAGTCTGTTCATATCTCTCTAATTTCAATTAAAATCTATCTGTTCATATCAATCAGTCAGTTCATATTTATCTATCTGTTCATATCTATTTATCTATCCATCTGTCTATCTATCTGTGTATCTATCTAATTTCAGTAAAGATCTATCTATTCCAATCTGTTTATATCTATCTAATTTCAGTCAAAATCTATCTGTTCATATCTATCAGTCATTTCATATTTAACTATCTCTGTTAATATGCATCTATCTATCTATCTATCTATCTATCTATCTATCTATCTAATTTCAGTCAAGATCTATCTATCTATCTATTCCAATCTGCTCATATCTATCTATCTAATTTCAGTCAAAATCTATCTATCTGTTCATATCTATCAATCAGTTCATATTTATCTATCTCTGTTCATATGCATCTATCTATCTATCTATCTATCTATCTATCTATCTATCTATCTAAGTTCCGTCTTTACAAATCTATTTATCTGTTTATTTATCTCTTTAATGTATGTCTTTACTTCATCTATAGTATTTGTTTTTAATTATTTTGACTCAACCATCCTATTAACAAGTCTTCTTTCTGTTACCAGCGTGCTGATTGCCAACATCGATGCTTTTTGGGTTGAGTTTCTCGGAAATTCCAGGTGAAACTACAATCTCTTCCCTTGATCACAACTGCCTGTTCAGCCGCCATAATCCATAGGAATCACTTTTCCCGGTTGTACCAACATGATAGTTCCGATCACAGAACGCTTTGCGACCGCATGTAAGAATGTCTCCTCAAAAATAATGTCTTTGTTGGTTTGAAAAATGAAGCACCATATAGCCTCTAACCAAATTCTCTTCCAATTTTATTCTTGACTCATGTGGAGTATCTTTACCTGACTTTCTACTTAGAACCCAGTCTCTACCGCATGACATCTATAGAAGTCCGTTCATTGTTTCTGATACCATCTCTAAAGTGGTACCCATGCAAAAATCTGTAAGTGCCCCTGAACTGGCTCCTGTTCGTACTAAACTACAATAAATGTCTTGATGGTTCTTATTTTCCTGCATGTTGGAATTCTTCTAATGTAGTTCCTGTTTTTAAGAACCCATTCAAACCGCCTGATCCCTCTGATTATCGACCTAATAGACTTCTACCATTTTTGGCAAAGTGCTTATGGCTCTAGAAAAATCTGAATTAGTTACGCATCTCACCTCGCCGGACCTTCTTTCAGATAAGCACCATGGCTTTCGCTTCTCTAGGTCAACTGCTGATGTGCTAACGGTTATTACTGAAAGAGTTTGGCAAGCTTTAGATAAGAAGAGTAAAGCTCGGGCTATTGCTTTGGATAACTCGAAGGCATTTGACAGAGTTTAGCATGTCTTCTTCACAAGTTGAAAGTTGTAGTATTACTGGAGGAATAGTTGAATTGATACAGTCTTTCTTATCGAATCGCGTAATGAAAGCGGTTTAGAACGCCCACTCCTGCAGATCTTTATGCATTAATGCTGAAATCTCTCCCAGGGTCTATCCTTGAACCTATGTTCTTCTTAATTTACATCAGCGACCTTCCTGGTCATCGGTTCTCAGCTCGGTATCGATGCTGATCACACGTTTTTTTACTCCTGTCTTCATAGTAAGTTTGATCGGTTTGATAGAGTCAAATTGGAAGCTGATCTAAAATATGACCTACAAACTGTTGTTAATTAGGGCAAGGAATAGCTTGTTAATTTTAATGCCTTCAAAACGAATCTGCTCTCTTTTAAACGTCTTTCATCATCATGACTGAGGCTAACCTCCAGGGGAGTACCTCGTTGGGCCATATCGGACTAACGTTTACCGTTGATATGACGTGGAAAGATTATATTGAAGGAATTGCTCGTTTTGCTGTTAGTAAAGTTGGTTCACTGTGAGTTGCTAGACAATCTTTCTCTCCAGGAACTATCGTACACATTTATAAGTCTACCATTCATCCTTGCATTGAATATTGCTGTAACATCTGGTCTTTTACTTCGGCAGTGAATTTAGAGATTCTTGATATAATACAAAGAAGAATCTGCAATGTTATCGGTCTTAAACTGACATCTCTGCTTCGGTCACTTTCCCATCGCCGTAACGTAGCTTCCCCCGGCCTTTTCTAAAAATATTTCCATTGTAATTGTTCTGAAGAGCTTTCCTTTTTGGTACGTCGACTTTATGAATTAAAACGCAGTAATAGATTGACAGCTAGATCTTATCCTTTTACAGTTTAAATGGCTGCTAGATGCAACCGTAAGTTCTATGCTAATAGTTTCTTCTCTCGTATTTCGTTTTTGTAACTCTCTTCTGGGTTCTTGCTTTCCATCAACTGTGATCTTCAAAATTTACATTTAATGCCAATCATTATCTTCTGTTTTTTTGTTTTTTTAGTTCTTGTTCTTTTATTGTTCTCACACCTGAATAAATATTTCTTTATCTCATATTCTTTAACACCTCGCGTCTTAGTGACTTTATTGTCTTACTTGGAATTAACTGATTAAAAAATGTAATTCTCTAGTGGTTTTCTAAAATTTCAAAATTTATTAACAATAATAAGTTTATATATTTTTAATTTTATCGGTTGGGATTTTGCGTTTAAAGATCAGGTCGGGATTTGAACTTTGCTCCCTGTTTCTACATTCGGCGCCGATAACTGTCACACCTCCACCCATCTGGTGTAAACTTTGGTTATATACCAAGGTTATTCTCTCACGATACCACTTTACTAGTTTAAAATATCCTCTGATATTCAACACTTTTTTCAATATTTTAAAATATATCTCTCTCTATATATATATATAAATATATATATATATAGATATAGATATATATATACAGAGAGAGACAGACAGACAGACAGACAGATATTATATATATATATATATATATATATATATATATATATATATATATATATATATATATATATATATAAAGAGAGAGAGAGAGAGAGAATTAATATAAGCAAAAGTTTTGTCACTAAGCTGATATTTATATCTGATATTGTTCGACTATAATTTTCATTCATATTCTCCTTCTGTGTTCTATATTGAAACGTGTCT
This sequence comes from Acanthosepion lycidas, assembly GCA_963932145.1. Classification (NCBI taxonomy): domain Eukaryota; kingdom Metazoa; phylum Mollusca; class Cephalopoda; order Sepiida; family Sepiidae; genus Acanthosepion; species Acanthosepion lycidas. Next base: position 25,237,872 of record OZ010610.1, read on the forward strand.
GTTAATAAAAATATCACTACACTGTGACTTTCCATGCAACTTGTACATATCTACATGTGTGCATGTGTGTGTGTGCGTGTTTATGAATGTGACAGCAAAATTGTAATATCAAAACAAGATGTCTTTAAAAAAAAAAAAACAGACTCACTCAAATTTTATTATTGTTTGCTGTATTTTCCGGCTTCTCACCTGGCAAGAAGACCGCCCATTTGAAATCATGTTGTCGTCTGGTTTCTCTTTTGTAGAATTCCTGCTGTTTACATTAATAAAGCAGGTGAATTCTATTCATCTATGAGAAAAACACCAATCATATTTTCCACTTCTCTTAATGCTAAGAATGGTGCTCCACGGTATGAAAAAGTTATAAACAAAGAGAGGATGTTATGGCCTGATTTTTATTTTAGCCCCTGTCAAAGCTGTCTTGTGCTGTTAGAGAAAAGAGAGAACACCTTCTTATACACCCTTGTGCAAATTAATTGAAACAAAACGAATAATTCCGTTATTATCTACTATTTTTCGTATTTGTTCAATGAATCATGACTCAGGGCACATGTTATTAATTTGTACATCCATTCCACGAATTTGTTCCTTGTAGATTGGCCACAGATTCTCGATTGGATTTAAATCAGGAGAGTTTCCGGGTCAGTCTAATACTTTGATTCGCTCACTGGCAAGACTTGCCAATCTGTTCGTGCAACGTTACACATTTTTGTATTACATTTATTTTTACACAATTTTGTAGGACAACCAATCGACAATCGGGACAATAGTGAGTGACCATGATAAAAATCTCTTTTATTACTTGTACCATATGCAGCTATATATATATATATATATATATATATATATATAAAGAAATATAGTTTTAAGGTGTGCTATATTTATGTGATAAAGTGTTCAATATCAGAGATTTGAGCGTATATAAATATGAATATAAAAATGAACATGGAAGTCAACACTCAGAGTGTTGACTTCAATGTTCACTTTTACACACACACACACATACACACACGCACATATGTATATATATATATATATATATATATATATATATATATATATATATATATATATATATATTAAACATGCCACAAAAGCACTATGGTTTCCTGGAAATGAAAGCGAATGAGAAAAATTTAGGAACCGGTAACGAAATCAAACGGGGAAGGATATATATATATATATATATATATATATATATATATATATATCCCCTCTCCAGAACCAATAAAACTGTCAAACTGACCAGGGGAATTCAGAGCAGCATAGATCCATCAAGCTCTTAACTCATATAACAACTTAAAAGAGACTGTTTGACCAACACAAGGAATGTTAAAAGATTCATGTTAAAAAGATAAAAAAAATTAAAAAAACAAATGAAAACTACAGACAAAAGTTCATTTTCTCCATGAGGACATTCATTTCTGTAGTTCACTGCTAGCAGCAAGCAGAAATATTTCTTCTCCTGATGATGGCCATTTTGGTCGAAACTAGTCGAGGAATCTAAATTAAATAATAATAAAAAAAAAAACGAAAGAATATTAATCTACAACCAAGTGTGTCTGAAGATTTTAATTTTTTAATATTTTTTTATTGTTCAATATATATATTAAAGGTAATAAATCTGTTAGTATATAATCCAAGTGGATCCTAGTACAATAAAATATTAAAACTGATCCACAAAAAGAGCCCAATATATTTATTATTATAGAGAATAATTTAATTTTAATTAATAAGCAATAAAATTTCAAATCACCTTATTTCGGGAATAAGCTTATTTCAACGGCCGGAATAGACTGAGTGTGTGTCCGAATTAGAAATTATATGCACCACTTTTTTGTTCAAATATTTTTTTTACGTTTAGCCACAAGAAGCCCTGTGAGAATCGAACCCGCAATCCTAGCAATTATTTTGTGATATCACATTGTAAGCCTTTGCCTTAAGATATTAAAATTATCTTTGTCTAACCTAAGACCGATATTGCGAAGTAAGACGTGCAATTCTAACTCGCTACACTAGCGAATGGTGTACAATTCTATTAACCTTCATTCCACTCAATTGTCCCCAAAGATTTATTCAGCTTATCTGAGTTTGCCACAAGGCCACCATCATGAGAGGCTTAGTACTGGTTGAATTCACTAATCTTAAAACCATCTTGTAAGATGATCTTTCGAGAGAGAACACACTTATTTCAACCGAGAGCTGAGATTAGTGTATTATCGGGATTTGTACGCTCCAATAATCTCAGCCATCATCGATCAATAGCATTAATTGAAACGTACGAAGACTTATTAAGCGCATACTAGTACCGAATTCCTTTTATCTTTTACGGGAACAAGAGAAAAATTCCTATTTAAAAAATATGGCTCAAACAAAACTTGTATCTGGTTTCCAATAAAACCTACTTGGATGCAAAATTTCTGCTAACAAACATCATATATAAAGACATTTTTATGTTTATACATTCTTTTTATAGATACAAATATTTAAGTAAATGCCGTGTTTTATAATAAACTGTATTAATAACATTTACCGGCCTGAATGTCCGAGAAATATCCATAGAAAATATTAGTCCTCCGACAGGAATCAAACCTGTATCCTATACGGAACCATCATTTAGCCTGATGTGCCATACCCGATCGAGTCACAGAGGATTGTTCGATTAGCAAGGTCGATTTTACTGCTTTTAAACTTCAATCTTTCATGAATCTCTCACGTACATTCATTATGAAATGGAAAAAGTCAAACAGTTATTTAAAGACATTTTTACAGCATTAACAACATTTACCGGCTTGAATGTCCGAGAAATTTTCATAGAAAATATTCGTTCTACGACAGGAATCGAACCGGTATCCTATACGGAACCGTCATTTAGCCTGACGTGCTTTTACCGATTTCGCCACAGAGGAGCGTTTCGGTTAGCATGGTCGATTTGTATATTATAAACAGAGCATTTACTTAAATATTTGTATCTATAAAAAAGAATGTATAAACATAAAAATGTCTTCAAATAATTGTGGGATTTTATCCATTTTATATATATATGTGTGTGTACATTTGTATTATATTTGAAGCTATATAACAGATGTGTATATCTGTATTTAAATTCTATTTATATATTCGCATTTGGAGGTATGACACTCGGATTTGATTCTTACCACGGATGTTTTATCAGGAAGGACACTTTCTGGCGTTATCGGCCTGGAGGGGGACGATCCCAGCGTGTGGCACATTTGGAAAGTGTCCGAAAACCATACCACGAGTTGACCCAAGCCTTGTGATTTAAATTGGGTAGACGGAACACTGGGTCAGTAGCTGCGCTAGGACAAAGTCACAAGTCATCGTGCCCGAGGCTTTGAGTTTGCTGGCCTTGTTCAGATTGTTGATAACACTAGATAACACAGTCTCTCCCAGAAACTGTAACTAAGGTCTGTTCAGCATAGTTGCATTATAAACCATAGTTTGGGTCTGTGGGTTTTGAACAAACAGAAATGTGCCTAAGCGAGCGTCTGCAATAGGGATTGTCTAGACACCCTACGAGACGGGTATCCTCGAATACGAGTGACCAGCTATTACATATATATATATATATATATATATATATATATATATATATATATATGGATGTTTCATTAAAAACGACAGACAAAGTACTACGGTTAAGCTTTCCATTTAATTTTTCTTGTGTTCTGACCAGAGCTTTCTTTTCTGGACAAATGGTAAGAACTGTTCAAATGTTTCATATTTCCGAGCGCTTTCGGCTATACGTTTAGCCTTTATCAAGGATGATTCGATTTTCAGCTTAATTGAGTGTGTGCGTTCTGTGTATGTCTTAGTGTGTGGTAGGGATGTTTTTAATTTCCGAATACGGTTAGCACATTGTGGCCTTGTTCGTAGTTAATATTGTTAAGAGTTGGCTTTTTTTTTTATTATTATTAAAGCTTCCATTATTTGTAGTCATTTTCTGCAGGTGGATGCAGTTAATATATTTGTGTTTTCTACTAGTATGTTCGTAATGGAGTCGGGTAAATTTGTGTGTGTGTGTGTGTGTGTGTGTGTGTGTGTGTGTGTGTGTGTGTGTGTGTGTGTGTGTGTGTGACAACTATATGTAAATTTAAAACATTACTTCACCCTTGGAAGTGCGGTCTGATGAACCAAATAAAAATCATACACCTGGGGAAATAAATTAAAACCAATAGACCCTTAAGGTTGTCTGTTTTCTTTTTAAATTAAAATATAATAATTAATGAGTTAATTAATTAAATTAATATATATTAAGCGGTGAAATATATTAGATTTAAAAATAGAAGCAAATGTAATATTTTTGTATTACAAAATGAATGAAAAATAATTTTTTTAATTTAAATTTAAGGATATATAATTATAATTAAATTCTAAATATTTAATTCAGTATTTATTTTTGATATTGTAAAAATGCTGTCAGTGGGTACGAAATTAATTCTTCTGCTCAGTCATTTTCCAGGGTTTACTAATATTTTCCAAAATTGCCTAAGATACTGTTTTACGGAGAGATCTTTCTTGGTAAGCGCCACATACACAAGGTCAAGAAAAGTTTCAAAGGTGTTATTAAAGACAAACTCATGAAATTAGTGTAAATGACTGGGAAAAAGATAATATTTGTAGATGGGAAAATTTAGTTTTTGATGGTTGCAACTATTTTTGAGCCCAAAAGAGTTGACCATTTGAGTAGATATACAGTATAAGCTGCGGAAATGTTCTGTTTCATGCCTTATTTGCTTGTCATCTAAGACTACATGAGATTCAGTAGTTTAATGCCGAATATATGCATGTCCTACCTAACAAACTTGCAGGGCACTTATGGCAGTTTTGTGATAACAATTTTCAGGTCTAACGCCAAGCCTAAACAGCATATGACAGAGCACGATGAGAAAAGTTATTTTCAAGACATTCCAAAAGTTTCTTCATGTCTCCCATATGTGAAAAACGTACGCAGCAGCGAGAATGGTTTGCAAAGAGCAACGTTGAAGAGATGGCCTTCTACTGTAAAGAATTGGCAGTTCGAAAAATAAAACCCCTCAAAAGTGTATAAGAACTATATGTAAATTTAAAACATTTTTTCAACCTTGGAAGTGCGGTCTGATGAACCAGGTAAAAATCTAATGAACCTAATGGACCCTTGATATTATCTGTTTTCTATTTAAATTAATATATATATATATATATATATATATATATATATATATATATATATATATATATATATATGTATATATATATATATATATATATATATATATATATATACATATATATATATATATATATATATATATATATATATATGTATATATATATATATATATATATATATATATATATATATATATGTATGTATATATATATATATATATATATATATATATATATATATATATATATATATATATATAGAAAGAACGTAAGATATATAATCCGGTGTTCTTATTGTTTCAAAAATGGTAGCTAAAAGCTTCGAATATAATTTTATAATTAAATTAAAAACATTAGTTCCATTTCATTCTCAAGCAAATTTTGGAGTAACTTTTTTTTTAATTTACTGAGTTTTAAAAGCACATAAAAATTTATAATTCACTGTTTCCAAGGATACATAGATCTAATCATTGAGACAATCGGTGGTAGCGTGTTCATTTTTATTAATTTTTGTTGTATCAGTTATTAATCACGTTGGAAAAGGGGGTTATGTTTAGGTAGAATAGAGATGTATTTTTCAACAAATTCTGACATCCGTTAAATGCATGTCGTCTGTTTTTGTTTTTTTAATTTTATTGTTAGCGGCCATAAATTCTTACGGCATTTTTTCGATCCGTATACTTAAAGATTTTTGTGGGTGTTTAAGTTAAAATACATTTTATTTTGCTACAATTATATATATATATATATATATATATATATATATATAAATTCATGAATCATTCATACAAAAAACAAATACAGAGGTTAATGATTTAATTGGCGAGAATCCATCGTCGCAAACAATTCAAATAAGATACATAAACCCCGTACCTGTATATGAATGATATGATCCTCGTTTATAAATTTCAGTTGCATAAGAACATTTTTTATTTTTACAAGCTTTCGTCTGTTCCTACAGACATCCTCAGGTATGGAAATAGATATTGTTCTTGTTTTTACTCTCAGTAATAAGAGGACAACGAAAATAGAGATATAATCTGAGAAAATGCTATGAGAAATGTGTTATTGTTTTGGAACGTGCAGTCGCAACGCTGAGTTTGAATTTAAATTTTACGGATGTGCGTTTTTGTACAAATATAGTAATAAGAAATATATACATATAATTTTATTTCCCCCTCGGCGTAAATAAATAGACTGCTCCACTATCATTACAGCACAGTATAAATAACAATATTTAAATTTTATAATGACCTGTTTTCAATCAGTATCTGATGATTGTATCGTGCAGAAAATTAAGAATCGTGTTATAGATGTGGAAAAAATATATATTTATTATTAATATAGAATTATTAATAATAACAATAATGTCCTTCATTTCGCTGCCAACAAAATCATTAGAATCTGATTTGAACCTGCACCCCTACCACCAGTGGGTAGTAGGGAAACCGTCGTTAGATCCGATGTGCCTTAACCGACTCTGCCACAAAAAAACACTTTGCCGATCAAGCTAGGTGTGAACAGTTTAAGCGAAATGCTTCTCGTCATAGATTAGTCAAAATTATAATATCTGAAAATAAATAAATATACTGTTTGATAAATAAACGGAGCATAATAAATAATGTTTAAAGTGATAAAAATCTAAATAAAAATCGATTATTTCTTTAATATATATGTATATGTGTGTGTGAGTGAGTGTGTGTGTTTGTGTGTGAGTTTGTGTGATTATGTGTGTGTGTATGTGTGTAAACTGTAGGTTATCTTAACAGCTGGTTATAAATATTAAAATTTTACGACAGTTCATTGTCATTGTTTGCCTGACTATTGCCACCTACATGAAACTAAGAGTTGTATCTATAGGTGAAGAACATAGATAGATCGATCGATCGATAGATAGATCAGTCAATCAACACTTCAATAGGAGCACATCTAGATAGAAAGAAAGAAAACTTTACATTTTTTTGGACTTGAATAAAAACCTTTTTAGTGATGTGCAGGTTGCTTAACGGTTATAGGTGGAAACTGGAATTGGCGTGTCGAGTTCAAATCCTAGCCGCGTCA
>OZ010610.1:25247604-25380104 GCA_963932145.1 Acanthosepion lycidas
ACAAAAGACTGAAATTGCTGATTGTCGCCTCGGTACAAAGGCGCGCGTCGTTAATGTGGTGTCCAGATTTTCGTATTGCTTTCGCCTTCTACATACAGACTGTCAGCCTGTTGTTGGAAAAACACATTTCCCTGGCTTTTACGTTTCTTTTCTTTCTATGTGTCGTGTCCTTTCGGGACGTAGACGATCATGGCTCTCCACCTCCCTCTATGTCTTGCAGCTCTCAACAAATTTCTTCCCTCTGCCACCTTCCTCAGACCACGTTCTGTCATCCACTTGATTAAGGCCGCTAGGTATGTCATGCGTTGTTTTCCCTTGTCTCTGTTTCTCTCTATTCGACCCGTGAGTATCAGATTCTCCAGGCCCTCCTTCCTCATTATGTGTCCCAGGAATTTCAGCTGCCTCTTCCTGACATTAAGTACAAGCCTCTTTCTTGTTTGAATCCTCTCTAAGACCCCATCGTTGCTCAAACGCTCGGTCAATGATATCCTTTAACATCGTTCTGTAGAACCCCATTTTCGTTGCCTTGAGTCTCTTCTTCATCTTTGAGGAAATCGTCCAAAATTCGCTGCCGTAAAGAAGGACAGATGTCATGTAACAGCTCAGTATTCTTTCTTACCAAAGATATCCTCCTGTTTTGCAATACTCTCCCCAGCTTTTGGAAGGCGTCTTTGGCCATCCCAATACGTCTACGGATCTCAGTGTCGCATTTACCGCCAGAACGCTTCCCAGATATTATACTTCCGCACCTGCTTGATTCTAGTGCTCTCCACCTGCTTTATTTTCTTTTCTTCTTTTTTTTTTCACCTTTTCGGCTCGTCCGTCACTTGGTTGAAGGTAACAGCAACAAGTGAAACAAAAGTAATACAGTTATCTTGAAAAGATAAAAAAAAAAAAAGAAAGAAAAATAATTGTATTGCACGGACCAAAGTAGTAACTATTTTTTGTTCTAAAAAGCTGTTGCTAAGACGCGAAAAACGTGGACGAACGACGCTACAGGCGCCACCTCGTTATATAAGTATAAAGTGTCGCTGCCGACACTTGAGTTTGTACATAGATCGCCAGTAAGCAAACACTCGCGATCCCATTATTGAATTGTGGATCGCGTGACCATAGATAAAACGCATATATAGAAAGTCGTGTGGCGTCTAGATTGATCGCTGTTTCTAGTCCATCCTCTATCCTATACGCATCACCATTTCTACTCTATCTTCTATTACTATAAGGACCGTTATTCTCTACGCTATTCACTATACTATTTCTTTATTCGGATCACTATACGGATTATTGTTTGAGCGAGTATTATCGAGCAAGTACTATTAGTGCGAGTGATATTCAAAGGCGCCTGACACCTGTATTATTTCAACGGCGTACTATAGTTTTATCTGCGATTACAAAGGCTCTACTACAACGAGCATTTACAAAAGTGACAACAAGTATTCGCTGGCATCACAAAACACCTTTACCCCATTAAATTAAGTAGCTGAAGCAGCTGAAATATTTATCAACATTAAATCTTGTTTCCTTGTTTAGCGGCATATCAACTCCTTATGACGTCCAAATTAAATTTTCCTGGACGCATTAGTAAATTTCTCTCAGAAAAATGTTTTGCTAGTAATTTCTTTTTTCTGTGAAAAATTATTGTATAAAAATGGTGACAACATCAAATCCGCCGAGGAATTTATTTACCTCGGCAGCAACATCCAATCAACGGAGAGAGATATCAAAATCTGCAAAGCAAGGCTTGGCGTGTCCTTGATGGTCTGAAGACCATCTGGAAGTCTTCTCTCTCTGACAATCTTAAGAGGTACTTCTTTAAGGCCACTGTAGAATCTGCATTGCTCTACGGCTCAACAAAATGGACACTGACGAAACACCAAGTAGCATCGCTTCGGCTAACTGGCCACTCCTGGAAAAGTAAGTCAGAACTTGTGAGTGACACCTTCTTAAAGAACCCATTCCGTGGCAAAAGATTCGTTGGAAGATTTCTTCTCACCTACATTGACCAACTTGTAGATGACCCGAAATGCTATCTGAAGGAACTGCCGACAGCGATGTCTGACAGAAATGGTTGGAAGGAACGAGTCAGAAGAATCTGAGACGAATCTAGATCTGATGATGATATAAAAGTGGACCTTAAAGTCAACGCCAAGAGGCGACAGTCTGTTTCATGGAAAACGCAGTCGCCAGGCCATTGCGCTTAGCATGAAACAATGTGTCGCCTCTGCGCGTTGATTTCAATGTCCACTTTTAAATTTACATACACTCTATCCCTGATATTGAGGACTTTAATCCATAAATATAGCATAACTTAAAATTATATTTTATCACCTTATATGTAAGATATATATTAGCTGATAAGTCCTCACTCTCTGACAATAAGGGGGACTTCTTTAAGGCCACGTTAGAATCTGTCTTGAGCTACGGCTCAGCAACATGGATACTGACGAAACACCAAGAAGCATCACTTGACAGAACATACACAAGGATGTTACGAGTTGCATTGGACATCAGCTGGAAGAAACACCCAACAAAGAAACGCCTGTATAGACATCTTCCTCCTATCTCGGTTTCAGTGAGAGAGAGAAAGCTTTGGCTAGCTGTTCACTCCTGGAGAAGTAAGTCAGAACTTGTGAGTGACACCATTCTATGGAACCCCTTGCGCGACAAAAGATTAGTTGGAAAACCTCATCACACCTAAATTGACCAACTTGTAGATGACTCTGGATGTCATCTGGAGGACCTGCTGCCTGTGATGTCTGACAGAGATGGTTAGAAGGAACGAGTCGGGAGAATCCGCGAAAAATTCTCGACCTGATGAGGAGGATGATGATGAAAATATATTGCTATTATTTTTACTATAAAAATGCATTTTTATAATTTCATAGTGTTTCGATGTCAGTTTAGGAGTTAACTATTTTATTCATAGCTCGGGGTCAGTGTGGACATGGGAACAACAGCAATTAAAGTTGGCTCCACGTACCTCAAAATCTCCCGCTTGGCTGCCGGATGTAGTTTATCGTCATACCCAGGACATTCAACATTAAAGTAGAAAGATTTTTTTTTTACTAACATTCACCCAAAACAAGGCCCGAGGGCCACTCAAGGTAGATGATTTCTAAACGAGGTGACTGATACGAATCTAAGTGTTAGTGTAACATGAAGATTGGAGATTCTTATTGCGTCTTGAGTTGACGATCTCAAGATTGTAATGTCTTGAGAATCATCCACGCAGGATTCTCTTCCTCGGAATAGCTGGAATACGGAGGAAATAAGAGAGATTCAACTCCGTGGAGGTAGCCTGAAGAGTCTGAACTTGTGGAACTAAATAAGAGAACTCGTCTGAATATTTGTCATGGAAATAACGATGGGATAGCAGTAAGCTTGCGACGTTGTGTCTGGAAGAAAGAGAATTTAAAATGAATCATCTCCAAGCAGATATTTTTACACTTTTTAGGGATACGAATTAACCTGATCCGGGGATATTTTGCCAATAAAAACTACGTCTGTCTATTTTTTCTGCGTATAGTATAGTATAGATCTATTTAAACTATTTAAATTAGTCGGCCTGTTACCGTATTCGTAAAGTTTCAGTCGAAATACGCTCCAGCCTTCTTCAGGTGATATTTGTGAGAATTTCAAACCGAGCCCTTTTATTTAGTCCATTGGTGTAGATTGCTCTAATTCCACGTGTCATACCTTTGGATATATCATTTTTATTTAATTACCCTGATAACGCAATTCTACAAACATTGTCCTCTACTGTAGCCGGGGAAAGTACGTATAGACCTAATTTCTCATAACCATTTTTCTCAATGCTCATAATACAATTTTTTGTTACTGTCATTTTTCTCTACTTTTATCTATGAATATTTCCTACATTGTATCCATGACTATCCTTGGACAACTTAGAAGATTTTTGTGGCTCAGCATATGCGCTGATTCCTTAAGTTTTCGTATTTTCCAGTGATGTTCCCTGTCTATTATTTCAACTTCATACTTCATACCAGCAATATATTTTTGTAAACAAATGATTGCCAGCAATTAATTTTTGAAGAAAAAAATATTACCAGCTATATATTATTACCAGAAATACATTTTGAAAAAAATATTACCAGCAATAAAAATTTTGTCAGCATTAAATAACCCATTGAGGTTAATATGCCGTAAAACAAAACAAGTCAAACGAACTTTCCTAGCAGCAGAACTAACAATTGATACAATATAATCATTCCACTTCATGTCAACGGAACACTTTAGTCCGAGAAGGGGCAATAGGTTACTCAGCTGGAGGTTAATATCAGCCATACTGATAGAAGTTAAAATGTGTTCTCTCAGACGATTAAAAGTGGGTAGTTTCATTTTGGGGGTGTTAAGGTTAACAAGTCATTCTTTGCCTCAGTTAACACCAGACCAGTTGATTGTTCGGAATAAAGAAACAACTCGATGAATTTTACATATAGGTGGTAATTACACCCTTTTAACCGAATTTATTTCATCCATATATCAGTCTATGACAGAAAAACGTCCCTTAACATTCTCAGTAAATCGATTAAGAAATGATAAATTTCTGTCCAACATTCGATGCAAGACAATCAAATATTTACCCGAAAAATTTTAATTTAACACAAGACTGCTACAATACGAGTGAGACGACATTATTTGTTTTTACTTCTGATGGATAGAAACTATCTATTAACTCAATCTTCTCATATATGGTAGTTTTCCAGCCACATCTTACCAAATGATTTTTCCAGCTGTGAGTAACCACAATGCATATTATTTGAACTCCAAGGATAACGTTATTAGTTTCAAAGCATTGACAAATTCTTTCACTTAAAATCGATGTGAGTGTTTTGAAGGTTTGTGCATAAATATTTTGATTGGTTGAAAATGTTTTCGGGATTAAATAAGTAATTCCTGCAATCAATCTATTCTGTTAGGGTTAGAACTAGAAAATAGACCTGCTCACGGTTTGTATACAGACGTCCTCTTTGTTAACTTTATATCAATCGTTTTTAGAATTTATTTTAAAATATTATATATCCCCATGAATTTAAAAAAAAAGATGTGTTTACTATTTTGGGGGATCAGATCAAGTTTGGTCATAATGCTTCTCAAATTGCTACCAAAATTAACAGAGGATGAAGTGAAAAATCCACTTGAGATCAAAGAGTACGGTATTGTTTTCTGAAGTTCCGCAGTGGGGATATGAGTCTTGAAAATCAAAGTGGTACAGGACCTCTATCTGCTATTTGATGGTAATGGTAATATTAGTCGTTTCCTGATAAGGAAACATTCGACATTCATTGACCGAGTAGCCAGTAATGCTATCGGTTGAAATTTATAAAAAAATCTTTCTCTTAAAACAATTTTTTCAGAAAAATGTGTTTCTCGGTAGGTTACATTTATTTAAAGTCTGGAATGACAATATCTTGATTATGCCATTATTTTCTTTTCGAGTTACAATGTGCTATCCATTTTTATGCTGCTGTTGAAAGGCCTCAATCGATATCGTTTCTGTTACTTAGTACAGTTCTTTGTTAGTGATTGTGTAGCGCCAGGCCACAAGATTTTAAGCAGGATGTTCGTCGAGAAGTTGCACAGGTTTCACTAGCTGAAAGACATTTTTAACCACTGATCTTACAAACGAGTTGTATACAGTTGACCTTTTATTTATTTCTGGACGGGTTTGGCGCCATGGATGGCATCCATATGTAACTCTCGAACTAAAAACTTAAGTACATTATCTATTCCCATGGATTTTCTGTTTTTGATTTAAAAGCACTTTGTACTTTTTAAAGCCTGTGTTCTTTCATTCCTGATTACTTATCTCTCTATCCGTGTGTTCAGGGTTCTTGATCCGTTCACCTTTTCTTTTAAAATGCTTCGCATTTTTCCATCTTCTAGAACTTTCTCAATTCTTCACTTGATAGTGTCTTTTGATCGGCTTCGTTGATCTTTCCATTTCCATGGAGAAGTTTTTACTCTCACTTTTGAAAGTGATTTTCTCTTTTTAAAGGTAACTCGAATTTTTATAATATATGCATTAAAATTTTGTTAATCCATAGAGAGAAGTGATCCTCGTCGAAACCATAGATGTCATTAGTTTTCAGTTTATTTGATGTTAAAATGCTAGTACTTACGAATAGTTCTCTATTCATCATCAGGCATGTTTTTTTCCCTTATAAAATCAAAAACTTGAAGACGAAATACTTGTTTGTCGACCGAAAGATGTTTTTTGAATGTCTGCTATTAATGACGGTTAGGAACAATTTTCGGAACGTGCAAAAACGCGACGCCAATTTTTTCAAAATTTTAAGTGAGAATTTTATTTAAATATTTCTTGTGATGTGTTAAATCCACGAATTCTATTTTTACAAGTGTATTCAGTTTATATGGCATGAACTAAGCATATACTTCAATTATGTAGTGTAATGTCTTAGTAGTAGTTTTTTTTATAGGAATTTTTCTGTACTTTGGATCAATAGTTTTTTATAAACATAAAACATTAGGCAGTATATAATTTACATAAAAAGAAATAATCACACATAGAATCAATCAGAAATATTAATGCCATTAATGGTGACATCTATGGTTTCGACGAGGATCACTTCACTCTATGGATTAACAGTATTTTAATGCATATATTATGTCTCTATTGGCGGATGTCACCATTAATGGCATTAATATTTCTGATTGATTCTATGTGTGATTATTTCTTTGTATATATATATATATATATATATATATATATATATATATATATATATCCTTTTTAAAGTGTGTGTGTGTGTGCTTTTAGTTGTGCTAGGATCTCTTTTAGATGTGAGATGTCATTTCTACCATTTATATTATGTTACACATTAAACAAATTCCGTCTTTTTTTATTTCTACTGCTGTTGATACTTCATTTAAATGTTTTGAGAAAGGATTATATCCAACGGCAAATCAGTTAAAACTGGAGCCAATTTTCGCTGAGAATTTCAAGGTCTTTATTTTATTCTAATGGATTTAATGCAAATGAAAATTAGAAATATTGTAAACAATTTAAAAAGAGGAAAATTAATTTTAATTAATAAAAATTATCAAGCATTTAAGCTTTTTATATTATAATGAGACAGAGAGCATCACTGGAAAATACGAAAACTCAAGGAATCAGCACTTATGCTAGTCTACAAAAGTCTCCTGAGCCGACTAAGCATAGAAATGAATACAATATGAGAACCAGTAATAAGGAGTGCTAAAGAAAAGCAATGTATAACAAAAAAAATTGCAATATAAGCTCTGGTAAAAGATGCAATAGTAATATCAAAAATTGCAATATGAGCACTGATAAAAATGGTTGCTGAGACGTTAGCTTTAGAAGTCCAAAGAATTTATACACAGATGGCCCAGTAGATATGGTCGTTGGTTAGATCCAGTGACTAGACTCAAAGAGTTGTGAGTTCAATACCAGACCACAACAGTGGTGAGCCCAAAACTTGGAGAGCTGTGTTAAAGGGAAATAACTGATATATCCGAAAGAAGCATGGCACGTGAAACTAGAAAAATCTATCCCGGTGAACGAGATAAAGGTTTCGGTTGGAAATTCCAATCGCCTGAAGAAGGCCGGAGTGTACAACGGCTGAAACTTTGTGAATGTGTCAATAAAAATGAAGATAACAGTCCGAATAATGCAAGTAATTATAATGAGTAATTTTATTTTTCTGACGGATGAAAGGCGAATTTAAATATTATATATTTATAAACTATTTAAATTGTTAAATTATTTCAAAGTTCATATATATAGAATTACCAGGCATTTTGCTATATTTTATTTCATCATATATAAATAAAGAAGTGTTTTATTTAATAAGTATCACTTTATGCAAGGCAGTAAAGCCACTAAGAAACAATGGTGTGGAAGAATTAGGAACAGAAACATTAATAATGAACGGGAAGAGGAAAGAGAAATCAGGGGGAATGTAGATAGCGATTGATATTACATTTAAATTTTTACCAAATAAAGTTGGCTGGAAAGCACGAAGCCGGAAGGTAATTCCGCAAGTGAGACGTACGAGAAAAGAAATTATCACTACTTGCATTATTCGGTCTATTGTCCTCATCTTTGTTGTCATATTTATCACAACGTTTTGGCTGTTGTACGCTCCGGCTTTCCTCGGGTGGTTGGACTGTCGAACTGAACTTTATTTCCCTCGCTGGAGTAGATTGTTCTAATCCCACGTGCCATGTCTAATGGATATCAGTTATCTTCTGTTAATTCCCCTCTCCAAGTTCTTCACGACCTTAACCGGGTATTGAACTCACACACTTAGAGTCCTGTCACTGGATCTAACTAACGCCTTTATCCTCTGTGCCATGTGTCCATGCTCATTGAGGACAATGAGCAAACACAATTGTCAATTTGTATGCTTGGTAATTTTTATTCACCAAATATTGGTCCTGTGCAGAAAAGAATAAAAGCTTCGGTTTCAGCTTTTAAACCTACACCATGCAACACCAATGGGTAAGGTGTTTCTACACCAGCTTATTTGGTGCAGGGAAAATATTGATTATGAAGAGGAGTATCCTGCCATAGTTTTTCTATTTGGTCCATTGCATTTGCTTTTGATTTCTTTTTTTAGCTTTTTGCAATAGGTTTATTATGTTTTACTTCCATTTCTTCTCCCACATGAAATTTCATCTTTTATTTGTTGGCTTTATTACTGAATACAGTTGTATTACTTCTTTCATTTTCTTTGACACATAACACCATCCAATCTTCAGAAGACCTATTGTTGTAAGACAGTTATAGTTGAACTAATCCTCTGCCTCCTTCGGATCTGGACACGTACAGACGATCGACATCAACCTTGGGATGATGATTGCGATAGTAAATGAGGCGTTTTCTCGTTTTGGCGTCCATTCACTTAATGTCAGCGATGGTCCAGTTAAGGATGCTGAAAGGATATTGCACCACATGGAGAGCCAACGTGTTTATGGCTGATATTCTGTTTTGTGAATTCAACTCAGTATCGAACACCAGACGCATACGTCTGTAGAATTCTTTTCATACTTTCTCCTTCATTCCATCTCTTTCGCTGATTCCTAGGTATTTATAGGGTTCTTGTTCTCTAATCCTTGTGACAAAATCTCCATCTAATGCGTGTATTTCTGTAATTCTCCCTTTCTTGAATGTTACTTTGGTACATTTATCTAATCCGAAATCCATACCTATGTCGTCACTGAAACATTTTACAATATTGAGGGGACCCTTCAGCTCATTGTTGTCTTTGGCAAAGGGGTTGAGATCATCCATGTAAAGTAAATGATTGAATCATTTTTTGTTTAATTTGTATCCATAGCTATTACTTAGTTCATGCGTAAGGAGGATTAAAGACACATAAAAATAGAACGGGTGACTGAGAGTCTCCTTGATGGATTCCTCGTCGGATATTCAGGCAATTGCAAGTTGCAGCGCCTTTCGTGTGATTTATGCATAATGTGGTTTTCCATATCCTTAAATAAAAGTTTTTTACTTCTTTCATGTTCTTTGACCCAGATCATCATCCAGTCTTCTATAGTTCCCAAGTATCTTTCAAGGCCATTTGTTGTAGTTTTGTAAGACAGTTCTAGTTGAAATAATCGTCTGCCTCCTTCAGTCTGGGCACATACAGACGATCAACATCAGCTTTGGGATGATTCATGCGGTGGCAGGTGAGAAGCTTTCTCGTCTTGGTGTCCATTGGCTTAATGTCAGCTATCGTCCAGTTAAGCATATTGAAACAACATTGACCAACGGGGACAACCAAGGTGTTTATGGCTGGTATTCTGTTTTTTTTTAATTCAACTCGGTATTCAGTACCAGACGCACATGCCAAGTAATTTTCTTTTCTTACCTTCTCCTTCATTTGGGTACTCTGTATTCCATTTCCTTCGCTAAGTCCTAGATACCAATAGGCTTCTTCTTGGACCAGTTCCCTAATGTTTGGGACAAAATCTAGATCTATTGAGTTGGCTTATGTAATTCTCCCTTTCTTGAATGTTTTTTCTCCACATTTATCTAATCTGAAATTCATTCCAATGTCGTTAGTGAAAGATTTTACAGTATTGAGGAGCATTGTCGTCTTTGGCAAAGAGTTTGAGATCATCCATATCATTAGTATTAGTAGCAGTATTACCTGTAAATACTGCTAAATTTTGCTGGAGATGGAACTAATGCACCAGCTGTTCACAATCTCTGAACTGAGATAACCTATTTATCATGATTCAAGAACTCTTCGGAGTACACAATCATTCCTGAGAAGTGTAGTTATCTGCAGTTGTCCAATTTTGATATTGGCCCTCGTATTCTTTAGTTATTTCGAAAGACAATTACTTCGTACCGAAAACGATGACGTCCATTCTCTTTATTGTTCACCATATGTACACTTCCCATTTTAAACTTTAAACTTTAATCTGATTTTTCCTGTTTTTCATCTTCATTCTTAGGTACTCAACCATCTCCGGGACATGCAATATCTATGATGATGCATGTTATTTCTTTTTCGTCTCTCATCACAAATGTCTACTTTCCTGGGTAAGACTTTTTGGTTACACTTTAACAGGACATCTTATATGATTTTGAACTTTTCAATGACACCTTGAGGGAATTCTTTCAATGTGATATGGCAATAAGCCTGCAAGTGTCTAATTTGTACGCTTCCAATTTTAAATTACCATAATCTTCCAAATTGGTGCAAATTAAAATTATTATTATTGATATTATTAGATTTGGTATCATCTTGCTAGAGATTAATTTTAAGTGGGTAATTATCAACTCCCTTCATGGGTCTAGGGGTAAAAAGTGCACTAAATGAGAGGTTCAGTCTAGATGGAGAGCATTTGCAGATGATAATGGCAGTTCTGCACAAAGTAATCTTTTGTAACTCTGAGATGCTGATGTGGCCAGGAATTTTCCTCCCATGATTTTCACTAACCTACTTTATCATACCAAATGATTCTATCTCAACGTGGATAATTGTAGTTTTAAGTTTCCACATTTTTGTTACTTCAATTTGCTGAACCTTATAATTTGATAGTATTTGAATTTTAAAAAAAAAAAAAAAAAAAAAAACAACATTGGAATGCTGTGGGCAAGTCATATCAATTAGTTGCCAGGTTCCTTTTTTAAAATGTTTTATAACTGTCTCGGCTATTTACATCAGATTTTCTTCCTGTCAAGATTGGGAAGTTCCACAATATAGTCATTCTATCACTTTAACACAATCCGGATAGTGTCTGTACTGTATATCCGATACATTATTATTAGTAGTAGTAGTAGTAGTAGTAGTAGTAGTAGTAGCATCATTACTATCATTGGCATTACTGTTATTATTGTTATTTTATTTCATTTAATTTCTGATATGTACTCATTTTTTTCAGGGTCCCGCCCAGAGACCTAAGGTTAGAAATGGGATCATGACATTTTCCAGTTAAAAAAAACACACACACACATATTTTACATCGATAAAGCCCTTCCTAAGTTGTGGACTGTACTCGTCAGAACAATTTTTTGTATTTCTTTAAGGCATTGGCTTCCAGGAATCCGTTTAATGTGTCAACTAGAATCTTTTCCAACCAATCCGAGAGCTCCAAATAAAACAGGGATTGTTGATGTTCCCATGTGCCACATTTTTGAGATTTCGATTTCACGGTCCTTGTATTTTGATACCTTATTATTATTATTATTATTATTATTATTATTATTACAGTAGGTAACAAATGTACTTCCGTCTCTTACTGACATATATTTCAAAGATTATTTCATGTACAGATTGAAATGTGTGTCCCCTGATTCAAATATATTAATTATATATATTTCTATAGCTGGCCACACGTATTCAAGGATACTTGTCTACTAGGGCGGCTAGGTAATTCCTATTGCAGACGCTTGCTCAGGCACATTTGTGTTTTTCACCACCCGCACAGTCTACCTGTTGTTAATACTGCGACTATGTTGAGCTGACCGTAGTTATGGTTTCTGGGAAAGAGCCTGTTATCTAACGTGATCAATAATCTGATGAAGACCGATAGAAATACAGTTTGAAGATATCCTTCATCTAGGAGTTAAAGCGCTCGATATCAACGATAAAGTGTATGTAAATATAAAAGTGGACATTGAGGTAAACACCCGCCGGCGACAGTCCAGAGGATCTGACTGCACTTAAACATGAAACAGACTGTCACGGGATCGAAAACTTACCGATTTGACATCAGTCAGAGATATCGTCGCACGGCAGAGATAAAGGGAAATTCTATACGAAATATGGCAGTTGCCTGGAGGACACAATTCATACATGAAGAGTAACGTATCAATAGCAGTAGTCGCTGTTTTTAAAAAGTATATATATATATATATATATATATATATATATATATATATATATATATATACTTTAAATATCAGGAGGTCAATTGAATCCGTTACCTTGTTTTCAACTTTTTCGGTACCCTCAGGTGATTTTTAGCAAATGACCTTTTAACGGGGGTTAATTGAAATATACCTTTTTTTTATCCAGCCTTATAAGTGCTTAAGAGGAACTTTCTAATATTTAAGTAAGGACTTCGGATTTCAGATTAAAAATGTTATTTGGATCCGGAAATGATATAATTGCTAATTTTTCCTGTTGGGATAAGTTACAAATATTGTGGTTGTTATAAAGCTTTGCCTTTTTTAAATTTTCAATATTTTTTATATTGTTAGTATATATATATATATATATATATATATATATATATATATAATTAATATTGTGTGTGTCTGTGTACGTGCGTATTTATACCAACGGCTTTCTAACTTAATACTTCTCGTTTTCACTCTCGCGTGGTCATGTGTGATGTCATGAGTTGCGGTGCGATTTTCGCTTCCAGCGTCTCGTATGCGCGAGTTTTTTGTTGCTTAGAAATCTTCTATGCAAACAAAAACAGACTATCATTATTGTTTTGTCCGTGTATTGTTTAATATATTGTAATGTAATTGTCATCTTTGATAATGGCTTATGTAAGCCGAAAGCTTAGATAGGATTAAAAATATTTATCAATATGGTGATTTTCTTTCGTCTTTCAATGATAATGTTATTAAGCTTATCAGACGATATGAAAAGAATTTACATAAAATAAATAGACAAAACATGTCTATTTATATATATATATATATAATTTAGCTCTTGAAAAATATATTTCAGTTGAGCACTGTTGAGTGATAAGCTAATTCTATAAACAACAGCCACCTGCGCTAATGCAGTGTTTTCCGTAAAATGAATGGAGCTGATTGGCATTTGTTTACTGTCGTAAAACAATATGCCAAATTTGACTATACCCAATGAAGATAGCTCAGTGGTAGAAATTCTGACTGACACCAAAGCAGTGGGGTTTCAATCCTGGCTTGATCCATCCGGATGTCTATTGACACTGATGAGCTGTTTTACAGCGATACAGTGCTGTCTGCGAATGACGTAAATATATATATGCACATAAGAATAAATGCACTGTTTTTCCTCAACTTTTGGTGCAAGTTTCAGGTGCGAAGCAAACTGACTGTTAAAATAAAAATTCGCTTTTAGGAATTTATTTATTTTTATCGTAAATAATAAAACTGCCCCCCTATCTTAACAGAAGTTTATAAATATTGACATATTAATAAAAGTTCGTAAATAAGCATAAAATTTTTTTATCCAAATGTTGTTCAGTATTGAACATCACAGCCATACTTACTTTATTTTATAGCTATTAATTCATTTTCATTGTGTCTGGAACAAGGTCACAAATATGGGAAATCCGGTGATAATCAAACTCTTAATAGTAGTAATTGTTTACCAACTGTATCACACAGACATTGTTCTTACTATAAAGGAAGTCATTTAAAACTAGAAACATTCAATAGAAGAAACAAAAACCTGTGCATGAAAAAATCGCTTCGGAGATTGCTCGCCATTTGTTTATATGGTGTTTTTCTTCATTTTCTTTTTGATATCTAGTGTTTTTCTTTTCTCTTTACACGTATATTCTTTCTTAGTTTTCGGTTTTATCATTATATATTGTATTCTTACATCTCCAGAACTTTCCAATTCAATTTTCTCCTACTCTAATTCCTTATTCAGTTGAGGTTTTGGCATTTTGAGTTCCATATCAGTCAACTGCTTTTATTTAATAATTATCCGTTAAATATTTTGGTAATTTAAGATAACAAAGAAAAAACTATTGAACTCTTACGTAATATCATTCCTCCAGTATGGCATTTAATAATTATCTGTTAAATATTTTGGTAGTTTATTAAGATAACAAAGAAAATCCACTGAACTCTTACGTAATATCAGTCCTCCAGTATGGCATTTAATAATTATCTGTTCAATATTTTGCTAGTTTATTAAGATAACTCTTACGTAATATCAGTCCTTATACCAGGAAGAGACATATGAAATCTGAAATATGTTTGGCCAGAATTCCTTTCCTCTTTTTCACCATATTTCATTCTCTGATGAAGTTTACATGAAAGTGAAACATGTTAAATTCATACACGTGACCTATTTGTTCTTTCTCTTATCATTCAGTCGGTTTATGATCCATATTTGATCGGCATTTGATCCCAAATAATACATATATATAGATAGATAGATAGATAGATAGATAGATATTAAAGAAAAACAGACCACTTTAAGGTTCCAATTTAATAATTTATTTCACCAGAGCCCTTCTAACGGACGTTGGATCATCAGATAACACTTCCAAATAATGAAACGAAAGATGAAATGAAAATTCCCACTTTTAACGGGTAGTATTAAGTGTATGTAATTTAACAGAGAGGGTAGCGATGAGTGGTGTGACAGACATGGTCGAGTTTAGAGAGGGTTTATTTTAATATTTCTTTCAATCATACTTAGTATTGGGGGAGGAGGGACCAGACCTTGACCAATTTAAACAATTAACTTAACGGAAGTGATATATTGAAATTGGAGGGGAGAAGAGAGAAAAAGAAAAAGAAAAAAGAAAGAAAGGGGAAGTAAAGAGACAGTAGCTGTAATTAGGTTTTACGTGGGAAAAAGAGCGGTGGTATATTCTTCGCAATTTATGTAAAAAAATAGATTTTAATGTTTTATAGTAATTTAAATGTTCAAAAAAAATCCCCGAAGAAATTAATTTGATGCTTGCTAGCAATTTATATATTTAACTCTTTTACAAATAATTTAGGGATTTAATATAAGTTAAGTACTGTATTTATTAACATAATTATAGGGAATACATTTAAAGAATTTTTAAAAATATAACTAATATAGTAATTATTTAATAGTAATTATTTAATATTGTAAACGACTGTTAAGGTAACATCTTTATCAGTATGAATCTCATTCATCAATGTAATTTGTAATTGTTCTTAGATGGGTAATCTTCCTTACTTAAAGTTTAGGTTTCAAATTGAGATGGAGTAATATTTGAAGGTAATATTAAAGTTTTTTTTTTCCTTATATATATCCCACATATACACTTATAGATAAGAAATGAGATAGATAGATAGATAGATAGATGTGAACAGAATGAAATAGATAGATAGATAGATAGATAGATAGATAGATAGATTAATTGATTGATTGATTGATTGATTGACAGATAAATCTTAATTCTAAACAGGAAAGAAAAACAGTTAAAATATAATTCTTAGCAGAATCGTGGTTGAAGCTGAAAATTATATATATATATATATATATATATATATATATATATATATATATATATATTACAAATTAAATGATTGAAAACATGTTTTGCTTTTCAATCAGTTAATTTATAATATTTATACTCTGTAAATTTAATTGAGCACTGTTTGTAACAATAAAAATAAAAAATATCAATAAGAACACCGGATTATATATCTTACTGTTCTTAATATATATATATATATATATATATATATATATATATATATATATATATATATATATATATATATATATATATATATGTAGTTTTTTGAAAAATTTAAGATCTCAACTGAAATGTCCACCATTTCCAAATATTAATTTATATTCATCTTTGGTATCGTAATATTATTTTGCAGTCAAACTGAGATAGATAGATAGATAGATAGATAGATAGATAGATAGATAGATAGATAGATAGATAGATAGATAGATAGATAGATAGATGTTAATTCTAAACGCGTTTTGAATAATTTAACGTTTCAACTAAAATATGCGCCATTTATAACTTTATTTATTTTCAACTTTGCTATCGAGTCATATGCTTTTGACATTAGAATGTTTAAACGAATTAATTGGGCGTTTAATAAACTGATGCTGCTAAATTCAAGATGGCTGCCAATATAAACACCAAATCTTGCTTGCAGCTAAAAAATTCTTCATCTTTAAAATTGATATGTATTTTTGGTGTTTACTCATATATTTTCCGGCTCAACGAATCCAATAAAATTATGTAAAACTTCAGTGAAATATTACACTATCGAAAAATAAAATAAGGCATGCATCTAACTTTCCCTGCGCCCTGATCCTTTTGTCATTTATCTTAAGAACAATCATATCACTGTCATGTCAAAATGTTAGAAAAATGGTGTGTAGGCCGGTGCGTTCTACCATCAAATCCACCGACACAAGCTTCGTTAGGGGTCCCAGCCAGTGTTTTGTGACTCTCGCTATTTTAACAACATTTGCTTTTTTTTATCTAGATTTATATACGTTAGAAATTAAACAAAGGACAACTGAATATTGTAGGATGAAAAATCTTCGCAGATTTTGCTATCTTTCTGGGCTCATTTTTTGTCCAAATGAGTGAATTTGTTTTGTTCATGATAAGTCTCGATAAAGTACCATATAAAATTCACTCTTTTTTATTTCGGTAATGATAATGTTGAATTTGTTAGTTATTCAGTTTTTTAACAAGAAAAATCTCAAGTTGATGCCAAAACTTACCGCAACACATTGTTTAAATTGAATGATCTATTATGACATGTCTCTACTTTGTATTGAGATATATCGTGTTTTATTTACATTATTCGGACTATTGTCCTCATCTTTGTTGCCATATTTATCACAAGGTTTCGGCCTTCTTCGGGTGGTTGGAATGTCGAACTGAACCCTTTATTTTGCTCACTGGGGTAGAATGTTCTAGTTCCAAGTGCCATGTCTAATGGATGTCAGTTACCAGTCATCTCCTGTTAATTTCCCTCTGAAAGTTCTCCACTGCTTTAACCGGGTATTGAACTCAGTCTTTGGGTCCTGTTACTGGATCTAACTAACGCCTTTATCCACTGTGCCATGTGTCCTTGTGTATGAATTTCTGGGTATTATAAACCTAATGTCTTCAGCAACCTTTTTTACCAGTGCTCATACTGCATTTTTTGCTGTTATCAATTCATATTTTACCAGAGCTCATATTGCAATTTTTTGTTGTTATTATCGCTTTTCTCTGGTACTCCTTATTTCTGGTTCCCATATTGTATTCAATTCGATGCTTGTTCGGCTCAGGAGACTTTTGTGGTCTAGCATATGTGCTGATTCCTTCAGTTTACGAATTTTCCAATGGTGTTCATCTCAGAAATATAGACAGATACACCGTGTTTGTTTTCAGTTTGACTTAGTGTCGTGGGTCCCTACCTATAACTACAGGATGAACTCTTCCTAACACTATGTATACTACGCCTCTCAAGAGAGAGGGACGAATCTAGTCGAGCCGATAGTAGTTCACTCCAAACCAGTCATACTAACACCTTCCACATCTTGTATTATTATTTCGTGTAATATACCTTCGTTATTTCTACTCTTGTGTTCGTGTTGTTCTTCCTTGGTCCTAACCTGGACCATAACACTTAGTTGAATTGTTCACCTATATTGCATATGATCCATTATTGTATATATACATCAAAATAAACCACATGCGTATACTCTGTATAAACTGTAAACAACGCAACTCCATGGACGCATAATGAGGAAAGTGGGTTTAGAGAATTTGATAATCATTGGACATATTGAAGGCAAGAGGGGCACTAAGTACCTACTTAATGAACACGTATAAATGGATGGGATTGATAGTAACGAGATAAACTTTGCTTAGGATAGGATATTGGAGAGCCACAACACATAAAAGAAGATTCTAGCCCGATTTTGATAATTCAAATAGCATATTTTTTATAGTTTCTCTTTGGTTTTGAATTCTAGTGCATTGCCACTTAGTGAGAGGAAAGCCCGTCACTCTAATGCTATTGAAATACAGAATTAAACAATTTTTCTCTCCAGACTCTATCTTACATATCTATAAGTCTACTATTCGTCCACACTTAGAATATTGCTGCCACATATGGTCTAGTGCTCCTGCTATTTACCTTGAGCTGCTTGATAATATTTAAAGAAGAATCAGCAATATTAATGGCGGCTCGTCTTCAGTCATTTCAGTTACTTACCCATCGCCGTATGGAGAAATATAGGGAGACATTAAAAAAAGTATCATGAGGGGTAAGGTTTGAGCAGAGATTGTGTTAGATTTTTATGCCAAAAACATTTGTAAATATTCAGAATGTCTGAAACGATGACAAATAATGACAATGGTTAGAAATATATTGCAAGTCTGAGAAACCCTAACCAATAAAAAGAAACGAAATCTATTTTGAGTATTCAACAACTGACTACCTGTGGAGATGTTATTTTATGAATATTAGTTCATTACAAGTCCGGCGAGCCATTCAAGATATATATTAGGTTGGTGCAAAAATAACGACGTAATAATGTTCTTTTTTTGACATTAAAAAATACGTCAAAAAACGACATTATTACGTCATTATTTTTGCACCAACCTAATAGTTAGTCAGTGGGGTTTCTGTATGTGAATAAGAGGAGGAAGAAAGCGTATATTGTGATGATTTGATGGAGATGAGGCACGGTGCAGTAATGGATAGCGGCTCAGATTGAGGAATCAGGGAGCCGTGTTCGAATTACAGTGCTGTTCGATAAAAGTGACTCACCTGATTTTTTTTACTTAAAAATTTTTTCGCCTATTGTTTTTGGGGTCAAACTAATTTTTAATCTTACTAATATAAAGACCCCTTCCCGACCACCTAGGAAAAAAGTTTACTCACCCTATTTCCTGCAACTAGTAATCAATAGAAACATAACCGATAGATAGAGGTATAATTTATTTATAATAGGTAATATAGTTCGAAATATTTAATAATCTATGGCTCCTCCTTTATTTTGAATAACCTTTTCAACCCTTTTTGGCATTGACTTGATTAGGTTCTGGCAAATCTCATCTCCAAGCATTGAATTCCATTCGGATATGAAATTCACAATCAAATCCTCCTTTCTCAAGAGCCTGTACATTATAATGCTCCATATGTTTTCTATGGGGTTGAGGTCAGGAGATTGGGGCGGCCATGTCATTACACTCACTTGATTCTCATCAAAGTATTCCTTCATCAATTTTGATTTGTGACAGGGAGCATTATCCTGCATAAAAATGAGCTTAGTGGGGTCGATTTGCACCCTTTCAGCAGAAGGGAGCAGCAAAGACTCTAAAATTCTCTTCTACTGCTCGCTCCTGAGGATCTTTTCAATAGGTTTTAAGAAACCAGTTCCATGAAAAGAAAAGCATCCTCAGAACATTATACCGAACGGATGCTTGACAATACTTACTGCTAAATTCAAAGAGCTTTCATAGATTCTTCTTCAGATTTTAGATCACTTATCCTTTGAATTTAGCTCAACTTTTGTTTCATCGGAGAAGAGAATATTTAGTAAAAAAAATCAGGTGAGTCACTTTTATCGAACAGCACTGTGCATTCATTTACGTGTTAATACCCTTGGAAAAGGTATGAATCCTCTTCTCCTTCCCCACCCCAGCAAGAGAGACTGGGTTCTATAGCCTTGGATCACAACTGTTCTACCGCAGAAAGAAATAGCAACCTACTGCGAGAGAAAATCGCCTCGTCAGTCATGTATCGAAAGATACATGATGACCTAAGCGTGTATCACGCATGGCAAACAACTGACTGATGCTGGATAGATAACGGTTGGCAGTTGAAAAGGTTAAAATTTGTAATGACTAGAAAAGCATCTTCTTAGGCGTCTGTTCCACAAATTAGACGAGCTCAGTAAACTTTCTGAATGGAACTTTCTTCTTACAGTATGAAGAGAATGAGGATGATTTAAAACCGTGTATATGAAATGGCGTATCCTGTCTGTGCAGGTTTGAACTGGTGGAGCTAGGAATTGTTTCTTGTCTGAACATTTTCCATGGAACATTTTCGATAGGCTCGTGACGTTGTGTCTATAGGAAAGAGACTTTATGGTGAAAAATGGTTCATCACCGACAAGTCCGTATAATCTCTTTTTAACTAAACGTTGCAAAGGGAAGCTCGTGCAGCTTCAGGCTAGAAATGGCAGCAATATTCCGTTTTTTATCTAGAGCGGTACAGTGTACCCACCATTTTCCAAAATCATTAGCAATGGAATATATATATATATGAGTTCCACTTGAGTCCAAGACACCTGCATTTAAAATGTGTCCCATCATTATGGGACGCCCTGTATACAGGATGAAACAGAGAGGACGGGCGTCTTCATTGATGTATTTATGAAGGCATTCTTGGAAGTTGGCCTCCACCCTTTCCAGCATTGTTCTGTCGATTTGTTCGGTTTCAATGCGAATAGCTTCAAAATCGTCCAATGTAAGGGGCTAATGCTCATAAACACGTGCCTTGAGGTTTTCCCCGCATGAAATAATCGCACATGCACAAATCAGGGGACAGAGGAAGGGAAGAAGCATCAGCAAACTTGGAAATGAGGCGGTCACCGAATCGAGGGCGAAGAACGTCCAATGATGGTCTGGCTGTGTGGGCCCTCGTCCCATCCTCTGAAACAACATACGTCGAATAAGAATACCTTTTCTTCGTAAAGACACAAAGAAATTGTTTATAAACTCGATGTAATTCTCGGAGCTGACAGTAACAGCATTTCCATTATAGTCTTCAAGCAAGTAAGGACCACTGACGCCAGCGTTTCCAGCAGTTCACAAAACCGTCACTTTGGGGCTGTGCAGTTGTCTTTCGTGCAATTCTCTCGGATTCTCTCGAGCCCAATAACGGCAATTCGGTTGATTCATAATGCCATTAAGAAGAAAATTAGCTTTGTCATTCATTAACAAAATGAGGTCATTTGCATCAAAAATTGCTTCCATCTGACATGTGAAGTTAAGCCGATACGAATAGTCCCCTAGTCTCAACTGTTGCCCAATGACCAATTTGCAGGGGTGGAAATGCAGTTCTTCAAGTAAAATAAGCCTTGCCGAAAGATTATCGGTACCATGTTCAGTAGTATACCTCCGAGCAGATCGATTTGGACTGCACAGTAAAGATTGTCTGGTAAAGATTGCCCAGTAAAGATTGTACCGTTCGTGGGGTGCCGACTGGTCTGCTATTCATTAGTGTACCTCGTGTATGAAGTGCATGAACTCAACGTAACATTGTGTTATGAATAGGAACAGCCTGATTTTGGTGAATGTTGTATCGTCAACAGAACTCACTCTGAACTCTTGTGACAAACTCGTTATTCTTCACAAAACTGTCTTTATCGCCCACAGTGAAATGGCTTCAAATGAAAAGAAAAAAATACTAAAACACCACAGACCAAATAGTGTGTGTGTATGTGTGTGTGTGTTCATACGTTCTTTTTATAGATACAAATATTTAAGTAAATGCTATGTTTATAATACAAAGTATTAACAACATTTGCCGGCCTGAATGTCCGAGAAATTTTCATAGAAAATATGCGTCCTCCGACAGAAAACGAACCTGTATTCTATACGGAATCGTAATGTAGCCTGACGTGCCTTAACCGATTGGGTCACAGAGGAGCTTCCAGTTAACAAGGTCGATTTTACTTTTTTTAAACACAATTCATGCTATATTATGGTTCCGTAAAGGATACAGGTTCGATTTCTGTCGAAGGACGCATATTTTTCTATGAAAATTTCTCGGACATTCAGGCCGGTAAATGGTGTTTAATACTGTTTATTATAAACAGAGCATTTACTTAAATATTTCTATCTATAAAAAGAATGTATAAACATAAAAATGTCTTTAAAAAATAAGTCAGATTTTTCCATTTCATAATGTATATATAAATGTATATATATGTATATATGTATGTATTTAGGCAGATTGGATCTCTGATAAAAATGTATCTTGGTTTTACAACAACGACGATGACGAGAAGGCTTACGTTTCATTTCAAAGATCATAGTTCAATCTTAGAGCATTTAAGGGAACACTCATGTCCACATTCACAGTTTAGAGAGATATCAGTCGAAAATACATCAGTACTCCATCAAGATAAATAGCAAAAAACTTAAAATTCTGGAAGCACTTTATATAAGAGAATTGCGGCCCAAAATAAATAAAGGCAACTATGAGTATAACAAAAATGTTATTCAATGCAATGTTATATAAAAAAATACGAAATTAAAATACTACAATTAAATAAATTTATTAAAAATTCAGTACATGGGAACTTTAAAAATTATTTGATAAGAAAAATTGGAATTGTTCTTAATCAATTTTTACAGCAACTCTGAAAATAATTCGCGTACTTAAAAGGATTAAAACTAAAATAAATAGACATAATACGTTTACATTATTTAACCAAATATGCTTGAATATATATATATGTTTGTGTGTGTGTGAAGAAATAGTTTTAACGTACCCTATATTTATGGTGTAAAGTGCTCAATATCAGAGATAGTGCGTATGTAAATATAAGTAAACATTGAAAACAATCAAAGGCGACAGACTGTTTCATGCTAAACGCAATCATGAAAATGAAACAGTCTGTCGCCTCTGAGTGTTGACTTCAATCTTCACTTTTTTATATATATATATATATATATATATATATATATATATATATATATCGATACAATAGCAATAGGCTTGAGATGTTTTGTCTGTGGCAAAGAGTCGTAGGGTGAAAAATAATTCCTCGTACACATGGCCGCATAAAAAAATTTGAACTCTGTCGAGGCTGGGAAGTAAGGATTGGGCAGTTCCTCATATGACAGCATTTCTATTTTGGGCGTGATCTGTTTCTTGTAGTAAAGACATTGCGTGACAGGAGGAGCCAGGTACTTTCTGGTGGGAAACAGGAAAGCTGAATATATTAAAAATATACTTTTCAGGTACAAATAATAATGGAATAAAGTGCTCAATATCAGAGAGCTCATCTCAAAATGCAGACATGAAAATAAATTTTTACTACGTAACCTAAAAAATTAAAAACGGAAAAAATAAAATAAAAAGCAAATAAATATACTAATAAACAAAATAACAATAAAAAATAGAAATAAAACATACATAAATACGATGTTACTAAAAATCTAAAACTGAAAAGAGAAAATATACAAGTAAAATAAATTGACTTAAATTCATCCAAGTAAATAAATAAACAAACCAATCCCAAATAAAGATAATCAATTAAAAACTGTTCCCGCCAAAATAATACTTAGAATGAACTACAACAATCAACCCCAAAACTGAACAAATAGCTTTAATTAAATTCCCAAACCAAAACAAAACTGTTAAATAAGTGATAGAAACAAATTTTTACTACGTTAATAAATAAATAAATAAATAAATAAAATAAGAAACAAAAAAAAAACAAGCAATATAATTTGACCCAAATAGATAAACAAACGACTTCCGGTGAAATAACCGCCATAACTGCATACACACAATGCACCACTAACGCGTATATATATAAATAGCCGAGAAAAATAACAGCATATGTGGCCTGACGATTGCATATAGCATGAAACAGACTGTCGCCTCTAAGTGTTGACTTCTGTTCACTTTTATATTTACACACGCTCTCTCTCTGATATTGAGCACTTTATTCCATAAATATAGCACACCTTAAGACTATAATTCTATATATATATATATATATATATATATATATATATATATATATATATATATATATATATATAAAGAAGTTACATTTGTCTTACCTAATACAAAAAGTGATTTCATTCCAACCATACAATGTTTGTGGTCTGAAAACTTTGCCAAAGCCATGTGCACAGCCAATGGCTATTTGTTAATTTGCTGAAGCAGCTAAAATACTAATGCCAAAATGTTTCTTTCACGATAGCCGGACAAACAGTTTAGCAAAGAGAAATAGTGAGCGAAACAATTGAAACGATGTTTTTGTCAATTTCTACACAATTTCATTGATATAATTGACTTTTATTGCTGGATTTCAACCAGCTGAACACTGAAATGAATCAGCCGTAGGCTGAAGTCATCACGTATCGTTATCAATTGAGAGTAACTGACAGTAGAGTGGACAGTCAGGTTGTGCCAAAAGTCATTAAAAGGAGAAGTAAACGAGTCAGTAGCCAAAGACGATATCTAGAATATGACTTTATGCCAATTATTCATTGTAAGACATTTATAAGCAAACGTCGGATCGGCCCGTAGGTAATTACAACCTGGGATTGGCTAGTACAAAGTTTCAGAAGAGTTTTAAAAAGAGCTGGTTCAAGGATCTTGTGTCCGCACCAAATCAATAAAACGCGGGCCCACATTTCAATTTTCATAAGGTAGTATTCATATAAAATACAGAATTTATTGTAATCCAATTATATATATATATATATATATATATATATATATATATATATAGACCAGGTGGATGTTTACCATGAAAGCTGTCTGCGTGCAATCTGTGGAGTTAACCTTCAAGATAGGACATCTAACGTAGAGCTGTTTAACAGGTGTAATATTGGAGGAATCGAGACTTTTCTCATACTGTCTCAGTTACGGTAGACTGGTCATGTCTTGAGAATGTCTGATGACAGGACACCCAAGATCCAAATGTACAGCCAGTTAGATCAGAGCTACAGGGATGTAGGATGCCCATTGGTAAGATACAAAGAGAATCTGAAAAGCAATTTGTCATCTGTCAATATACCATATAATACCCTTGAGCGCTTAGCCTTGGAGTTGGCAGGATGAAGATCATAATGATTTAGTGGACTCCACAGTTTTCAATCTGCTTGTCTGAATCATGTTCAAGAAGCAAGAGCAAGATCTAAAAAGTTAGCCAATCTAACAGTGATCTCATCTCACAATCCTCACACTTGTTCCATATGCGGCCTCCTTTGTAAATCACTAGCGGGTCTTAAGTGACACATTAGATTATCGCACAAAATTTTATAACTGAATCAATTAAGCTGTCAGATCCTCATACGTCTAAACCGACGGGAGAGTCCATTGCTACACACACACACACACACACACACACATATATATATATATATTATTTATTAAAGACATTTTTATGTTTAACGTTCTTTTTATATTTTTTAAAAAATGTCTTTAATAAATAAATTGTCGGACTTTGTCCATTTCTAAGATTTTTTTTCCAATTGTTATTTTATACCAATCTGTCTTGTACACACACACACACACACACACACACACACACATATATATATATATATATATATATATATATATATATATATATATAATATTTTCCCGGTTACATATATATATATATATATATATATATATATATATATATATATATATATATATATTATAGTGGAACACACCTATTCTAAAGTTAATAGACTCTCCCACCTATAATAAGTAGGAGTAGCAAGAGTAACGAGGAGTCGCTCAGTCAGTAGATGCCGGACGACCTTCAGTCGGATACTAAAGTATCAGCGACCACAACTAGATTTCTCTGCGTCATTACCTATTATATCAAGTTCCTAACGTTTTGTACGTCGAACCTATTTTAGAACCGATTTAGTACAAATACAAGCCTCCACTGTGAAACCACTCCATAATATATATATATATATATATATATATATATATATATATATATATATATATATACATATATATATATATATATATATTAAAGACATTTTTATGTTTAACGTTCTTTTTATAGATACAAGTATTTAAGTAAATGCTCTGTTTATAATAAACAGTATTAAATAACATTTACCGGCCTTAATGTCCGAGAAATTTTCATCGAAAATATTCGTCCTTTGACAGGATTCGAACCGCTCGGCCACAAAGGATAGTATAATAAAAAATGTCTTTAATAAATAAATTGTCGGACTTTGTCCATTTCTTAATATATATATATATATATATATATATATATATATATATATATATATATATATATATATATATATATATATATAACCAGACGGAACTGATGATTATTATTGGATAAACCATATGTTGCGGATTCTTGTATTGCTGATATTATTCTATTCTACTTAGACTGTTGTCCTCATGTTTATTGTCATATTTAGGCCGTTTTGTCCGTTGTAAGCTCCGACCTCTCTATACACTGGAATTTCGAGTTGATCCCTTCATTACGTAGATTGTTCTAGTTCCTCGTGCCATGTCTTTTTTCTGGATATCTCAGTTTCAGTTATTTTCCTTTTTAGTTTTTGTTTTTTTGTTCACTTCTGATATGACCAGGTATTGAACTCAAAACTGATTAAGTCAAAATCAGCGGATTACTTCAACGTTTTAATCCACTGAGCCATGTGGACAATAAAAATGATAATAACAAATCGAACAATGTAAATAATTAAATTGCCTCATCTCGTAAATATAGACAGATATAGTTAGGCTCTGTTGACTTTAACATTGAGCCATCATTTTAAGCTTTTACTATATTCCAAGCTTTAACATTTGTTCTTACTGTTTGTATATATATATATATAGTCTATATAAAGAAGAGTAAGATATATAATCTGGTGTTCTTATTGATATTATTTATTTTTATTTTTACAAAATAGTCCTCGATGTAAATTTACAGAGCATAAATATTATAAAGTATACAAGTAAGAAAAAATCCCGAAAAACTTTTGGGGTTAATAAAAAAACCCAGACGTTGAAAAATACACCACTACCCTACCAAAAATTAACTACTTTTTCGAACGTAACTCATAATTGATACAACAATAGTTAATAAAAATGAACACACTACCGCCCCTGTCTTGGAAACAGTAAATTATGAATTTATATGTTCGTTTAAAACTAAGTAAATTTAAAAATAAGTTATTCCAATAATCTCTTGAAGATGAAACGGAACTAATGCTTTTAATTTAATTATATAATTAAATTTAAAGTTTTTTGCTTCCGTTTTTGAAACATGGATACCACTGTGTAGCAAAAAAAACAGATTTTCAATCAGTTAGTTTATAATATTTATAATAATATATATATATATATATATATATATATATATATATATATATATATATATATAAACAAGGCGTCGATAAAGTCTCTTTACAATTTAAGATATATGATATAATATAATATATATATATATATATATATATATATACAATCTAATATATATAATATTATATATATATATATATATATATATATATATATATATATATATATATATATATATATGTTCTGAAACATCATTTGATAAGACACCAGAAGTGTCGAAACAAAATGGCTATTATCATAATGATGTTATATTATGTTTACATTATAATTTTTGAATAAACAATATTTGCTCTACTGTGTATTGAGCACTCTTTTTTAAGAATAGTATTTTTGGTCATTGGAATTTATTCCGTTTAATTCCGACCAATCCTATACTTGATACTTGGTTATATATATATATATATATATATATATATATATATATATATATATATATATATATAGGGTGCCCAATTTACAATTTAATATATATAATATGATAAATGTATATAAACAGGGGGTCCATAAAGTCGCCTTACAATTTAAAAAAAAATGATAACAAAAGCAAAATAAAAGACAAATATGTGGAAATTGTTAAAAATGTGGAGTTGATATTGAAGTTTTGTTAGCTAATTTAATCCACCTCTATATGGACACAGTTAGTGATAGGAAGTACATCAAGACGGTAGTCGATTCCTTACCATTTTTGCTGTAGCATAGCTTCATCAATGGTGCCAATGGCATCAGTATTCTTTTGCTTTCTATCTGTTATGTTCCGTATCTTTTTTCGATACACGATATCTTTAACATGACACCATAGAAAGAAATTTACACAAACATATATTACTCATTCCTAATGATTAATTGTCCTCTTTGTTAATTTTATATCAAGCTCTTTCCGAATTTAAGTTAGAATATTATATACACTTAATCTTGAACATGAAAGACGAAGCGATGAGTTTACTTCTTTAGCATGAGTCCAAGCTTAAACATAAGGCTTCTCAAACTGGCGGCAACAGTAACAGACCATGAAGTGAACGATCTACTTGTGATCATACAGTACTGTACTGGTTTCTGAAGTTCCGCAATGGCGATACGAGTCTTGAATAATCTTCAATGACAATCAACATCTAAAAACACCAGTTAAACAAAACCCACGTCAAAATGTCTCCGATAATGAGTGTAAATATTTCAACAAAATGTCGGACCATCGCAAGAGAATTGGCAAGGGGAAGAAACTCGATGAATGTGTTCGAAGCGAAAGTCAAAGCGTTCAGTGTTTTGAAGTTTGTTCGATGCTTAATTTGCCAAATTTAAATGATCCATTTCTTGATCGAAGAGTGACCTATGATGAAAAGTGGATCATTAATAACAATCATAAGCTATCGATTCAATGACTTTATCATTATGAAAGACTTTAATTCTTTTCAAAACCATAAATGACACCAACAAAATATTATGGTGACTCTCTGCTGGTCTGCCATTATCATTATCGATTACAGCTTTTTGGAAATTAACCAGAGCATCACTACCAAAATTTACTGCCAGCAAATGGATGAAATTTATATTTACTTAAGCAAAATGCAGCGAGGTTCAATTCTACTTGCTGCGTGTTGCCTAGATGACACAGCAAATGCTCACCTAATTTGAATACGAGACTTTGTCACATCCGCCATATGCCCCTGATCTCTTACCTACTGACTACTAGTTTTTCAAGCATCTTAACAATTATTTAAGCCAAAAGACATCCCGTTGCAATGATGATGGAGAAAATGCATTCCAAGATTTCTTGGCAGTCAAACCTTTAGAATTTACATTGTAAAAGTATGAATAATCTTGTAACTCGATGGCAGAATTCCATAGACGTTCACAGTTCCTATTTTGGCTGATTTATATTCTATTTATGCAGGAATAAAATCACCCATTATTTTCCGAACATCTAATATTTAGTATACTATTCGATAAGCGTTTATTTAATTTACTAATAGACTTGGTGCGTATTTAGTGTACTGTTTGACCTAGTGTTTATTGTGTATAGTTAATGTACTACTGATTTTGTGTGTAATTGGATATACGGTAATACCTCGATTATCCGCACACTTTGGGAAGTGGGTTGAAAATATCTTTGGATAATTTAAAATTTCGAATAACTGAATACCTAAAATCCAGATAAGTGAATCCTAAATTCCCGATAATTGAATGTCTAAATTCACGATAATTTAATACCTAAATTCCGGATAACTAAATATCTAAATTTCGGATACTTGAATACTTACATTCTGGATAAGTGAATGCCTAAATTCCGGATAATTGAATATCTAAATTCCGGTTAGCGATACCTGAGGAAGTAAAGGTTTTTATTCATTTTTAATTCGTTGCAGCATTATTCAGTTTTGTACGCTTTGATATTTGGACCAGCGCGCTCATTTTGGCTGTTATACTCTTAGGCATTCTTCAGACGTCTGTATTTGTACTGAGTAAACTTGTTAGAATTTTACACCCATTCCTTTATAGCGGATATTGTATATCAGTTAGAACTCCCTCAATTTTATACACCTGTTTTGTAGTGGTGAATAACCATACTCTATAAGTCAATAGAAGAAATAATCTTTCGACTATGGTGAATAAAACTGGCGAAGGAGAGTATTGGCAAATATGAGTTATTTCCCTTTAGCATGTCTGAGATGGAATCTTAGAATGAGTTTGGTTCAGATAATTGAAAAATGTTGATATAATTTCAATTCTTTTCATTTCACGTCCAAATTAGATAATCGGAGTACGGATAATCTAGGAAGTGTTACTTGTGTATATTTTAATATGATATTCGGACTAGTGTTTAAAGTGAATTTCTAAGTATGGGGTACCCAGTGAAGATCGAACTCACTACTCAGTCGTAACTGATCTAGCAAAACAAGCTTTCTAACCATTATAGGTGCCCCAATAGCGTTTAGATAATATATAGTATTCGACTTAGTTTTTTATTCAGTTTACTATTCAACCTAGTATGAATTTAGCATACCTTTTGACCTAGTGTGACGATAACATTTTCTTTTTCCCGCATAAGTTTTCAAACATCAAAGTTTATGAAATAAGATTTTTTTCTGCAAATATTTTCCTCTAAAATCCATTTGCTTTCTTTTAAGATGGATTCAGATTTTAGCAAATCGAAATAGAAATATCGAATAACTAGTAAGATTTTTTTTTTATTTACTTTATAAATTTCCTTTAACATTTTATTTTCAGCCATCATTTCTTTCTTTTTTGTCTTATTTCCGGTGCATGCGCATTGCATTAGTTTTTTTTAGTATTTGGGTAGGGGGTAAAATCCAAAGGAATCTTAGATTGGAAGCTAATGTCTTTTGCTTTGGGCATTGGATCAAACTCATGGAGGTTTCTTTGATCTGTATTAATATAATCACTTCTATATAGGGTCAGGCTTTTGATTTGCTCTTTACCATCTTGTCTTTCTCTAAGAGCAAAGTACGATAATGTCTCTTTCTTCTTTATCTTCTTTTTCTCTTTTATCTTTACTTGCTGTTCCTTTCTATGTCTTTCTCTTCTTTCTTCTTCGCCCAGTTTTTTTTTTTTTCTGTTTATCTCTTTTTAACCGATTTATATTTCTTCTTACTTTTCCTTTTCTTCTTCTTCACCTTGCTCCCACTTCTTTTTCTTTCTTTACTTCTTATTTTCTCCTCTTCCTTCAACTTTTACTCATCTCCTCCCACTTCCGGTTGAAGGCCGCTTTGAACGCCGCTTGCTATTTACTCCGCTTGATTTAGTCTGGCACAACGTACTCCGATATAATCCAAGTTGATTTAATAAATAGTTTCTTAATATGAGGACATGTGGAAATTCCATGGTGTTTTCTTCACTGTGAATACCCTAGCATAAGGCCTAAAACAAACTCAAGGTAGAGGGTTATTGAATTAAGCTGGGCAGAAGAAGAGGATAATAAGAACTGGTGCGGCTTAGAAGTATATGTCGCAAAAAGACAGCGGTTGACTCTAGACTTTAGAAGGTTAGGGTTTTACTGAACGGGGAAGCACATTTAGTTAAGCAAAATGTAACCAGCACAGTTTGTTAATCAATGAGATCCAATTCTACTTCATGCATGTTGATAAGACGACACAATAGAAGCTCACCTAATTTGGATATGAGACCCCACTTTCAAGCATATTGAGTTTTTTAAACCAAAAGACATTCCGTTGCAATGAAGATAGAGAAAATGCAATCAAAGATTTCTTAGCTTTCAAACCTTTAGAGTTTAGATTGTAACTCTATGGCAGAAATATAATGATGTTCAGAGTCTGTCTATATTTCTGAGATGAGGTACTATATACATTATTTACATTATTCGGACTATTGTCTTCATCTTTGTCGCCATATTTATCACAACGTTTCGGCCGAA
Organism: Acanthosepion lycidas; assembly: GCA_963932145.1. NCBI lineage: Eukaryota > Metazoa > Mollusca > Cephalopoda > Sepiida > Sepiidae > Acanthosepion > Acanthosepion lycidas. The sequence continues at coordinate 25,279,302 of OZ010610.1, forward strand.
CAGTTCGAAATTCCAACCACCTGAAGAAGGCAGGAGCGTACAACGGCCGAAACGTTGTGATAAATATGGCGACAAAGATGAGGACGATAGTCCGAATAATGTAAATAATGATGTTCAGGTTTCGTATTCTGATTTAATACAAGAATAAATATTAATTCTACAACCGGACATTATTTTCTGAACAACCTGATAGTTTGACAATGCATGGCCACATGTTGCCTGGATGACACAGCAGAAGTTCACCTAATTTGGATACGAATTTTTGCCACACCCATCATATTCCCCTGATTTCTCTCCCACTGACTACCACTTTTTCAAGCATCTTGACAATTTTTTTAAGCCAAAAGAGATTACGTTGCAAAAAAAAAAGATACAGAATCTATATTCAAATATTTCTTAGCTTTGAAACCTTTAGAGTTTAGATTGTAAAGACATTGTAACTCAATGACAGAAATATATTGAAATTCAGAGTTTCTATTTTGATTGATTTAAAGACTGTTTACATCCATTAAGTTAAGTAAAATGCAGCTGGCACAGGATAATCAATGAGACCAAATTCTTCTTCATGACAATACTCAGCTACACGTTACCAGGATGATACAGCAAAAGCTTACCAACTTGGAATACGAGACTTTCCCAAATCCACCATATTCCTCTGATTGACTACCACTTTTTCAAGCATCTTGACAATTCTTTTGTGCCAAAAGACATTCCACTGCAAAGAAGATGCAGAAACTGCATTCATATATTTCTTGGCTTTCAAACCTTTAGACTTTAGATAATAAAGGCCTTGTAACTGTATGGCAGAAATATATTGATCTTCAAGGTTCCTATTTTGATTGATTTAATTCATAAATAAATATTAATTCTACAATCAGACATTTTTTTCTGAAAAACCTGATAATTTTCTTCTTTTTTTTCTTTTTTTATTAAGGATGACTTTTATTTTTATGATGCATTCTTTTTTGAAAATATGTCCGAACATTTTATGTCAAAGAATACTGAACATTTAAATTTATAGCATCTTAAATTTGTATTCAAAAAAACTTGTACATTAATGTAATATATTTTTGTTTTAATTCCAGGTGACAGAGTGTGAGATTTTCTTGTCATTACTTGTGAAATTTTTGGAACCAGAGAAACCAACTTGGCAACGATGCCTTACTCTTGAAGTTCTTCATAAGTTAACTGTGCAGCCTGATTTGTTAAAGTAAGTCTATCAACATTTAAAAAAAAATTTTCTTACATTACTGGTGTGCATTATTTTTGGGAAAAGAGATTCTGTTCTTTCTTTAGGGACATTCTACAGATGGCTTGAAGGAAAAAAATGAATACAGTTGACCAAATAATTCTCGGAGTGATAATGACTATATTTGTACAAAAACGCACAACCTTAAAATTTAAATTCAAACTCAGCGTTGCGACCGCACGTTCCAAAACAATAACACATTTCTCATAGCATTTTTTCGGATTACATCTCTATTTTCGTTGTCTTCTTATTACTGAGAATTAAAAACAAGAACAAAATCTACTTCCATACCTGATGATGTCCGTAGGAACAGACGAAAGCTTGTAAAATTAAAAAGACCTTATGCAACTGGAATTTATAAACGGGGATCATATCATTCATATACAGGTTCGGGGTTGATGTATCTTATTTAGATTGTTTGCGACGAAGTATTCTCGCCATTTAAATCATTAACCTCTATATTTATTTTTTGTATGAATGATTCCTGAATTTATAATATATATATATATATATATATATATATATATATATATATATATATATATACACGCACACACACACGGTCCTTGACTTATTTCGGAGATCTGTTTTGACGGCTTGACGTAATCTGATTTTGATGCAGGTCAGAACTCCCCTACAGAAGCATTCACGAGTCTGCCTTACACTTGAGAACTATAATGAAGGGTAAAAATCCCCCCAAAAAAATAAAACTGCACAAACGAGAGATAGAGAATGGGGCACAATCCTGATTTGTTAAAATAAGTGTTACGATCCAGGTTAGTACCAAGGAAGAACAACACGAACACAAGAGTAGAAATAACGAAGGTATATTACGCGAAATAATAATACAAGATGTGGAAGGTGTTAGTATGACTGTCAGTCTGGTTTGGAGTGAACAACTATATTCGATTCGGTATCTAGCCACCCCCACGGGGGTCGCATGTGGCACAAGGCCTAGTTTAACGTGGGTTTCCAGAGCCCGTAGGCTCGAACAAAAAAAATGCCCGTAGAACCCGTATAAACGGGATCGGGTTGGTCAACCTCCCCTAACGAGACTGCCCTTCGGCGGAGCCTCGTCCGGGTTCCTCTCTACTCAGAAGCAGAGAGTTCGACAGTCAAGCCGAGAATCTCGCCTTGATTCGGTGTCTAGCCACCCCCACGAGGGTTGCATGCGGCACAAGGCCGAGTTTAACGTGGGTTTCCCAAGCCGGTAGGCTCGGCCCAAAAATGCTCGTATAACCCGTATAAACGGGATCGGGAACGAGGCTCTACCCTTTGGCGGAACCTCGTCCGGGTTCCTCTCTGCTCAGAGAGTTCGACCGTCAAGCCGAAACGGCTCGACTAGATTTGTCACTCTCTCTTGAGAGGCGTAGAATACAGTGTTAGGAAGAGTTCATTCTGTAGTTACAGGTAAGGACCCATGACAATAAGTCTATTAACATTTCTAAAAAATCCTTACACCGCTTTACTGATGTGCACTAGTTTTTGAGAAAATTATTTTTAAAGATATTCTGCACATTCCTAAGGGACAATTTAAAGATGGATTGCAAGAAAAAATGAATACAGTAGACCAAACAATATTTGGATTGATAATGACTTTTTGCATCAACAGTAGATTGTGGTGACTCTCTGTTTGTCCGCCATTGGCGTTATCCATTAGAACTTTCTGGAATCTAACCAGAGCTTTACTATCAAAATTCCTGCTAGCAATTGGAGGAAATGCACATTCTGTTAAGCAAAATGCAACTCGCACTGGTTAATCAATGGGGTTGAATTCTGCTTCATGACAATGCTCGGCTACACGTTGCCAGGATGACACTGCAGAATCTCACCGACTTGGAATACGAGACATTGCCACATCCACCATATTCCTCTGGTCTCTCCCCCACTGACTACCCCCTTTTTTCTAGCATCTTGACAATTCTTTCACGCCAAAAGACATTCCGTTGCAATGAAGATGCAGAAAGTACATTAGAAGATTTCTTGGCGTTCAAATCTTTAGAATATTTTTCATAAAGGCATAATCTTGTAACTCGATTCCTAAATTCCGAGCAATTAAAAATCTAAATCCAGGATCATTGAATGTATAAATTCCGGAAAACTGAATATATAAATTCCGGATAATTGAATGTCTAAATTCCGGATAACTGAGTACTTAAATCAGGATAGCTGAATACCTAAATTCTAAGTGATTAAATTCCTAAATTTCAGATAATTGAAAATCTAAAACCCGGATAATTGAATACCTAAATTCTAGATAGCTGAATACCGAAATTTCGGGTAATTGAATTCCTAAATTCCGAGTAATTAAAAATCTAAATCCAGGATCATTGAATAATAAAATTCCTGATAACTGAATAGATAAATTCCGGATAATTGAATACCTAAATTCCGGATAACTGAGTACTTAAATCGAGGTAGCTTAATACCTAAATTCTGGCTAGTTAAATTCCTAAATTCCAGATAATTGAAAATCTAAATCCTGGATAACTGAATACCTAAATTCTGGATAGCTGTATACCAAAATTTCGGGTAACTGAATTCCTAAATTCCGAGCAATTGAATATCTAAATGCAGGATCATTGAATAACAAAATTCCGGATAACTGAATACCTAAGTTATCGAAGCATCGTCTTAAAGTCTGTTCCACAAATTATCGGCTCTGTGGGAGAAACTAACCGAATTGAACTTCTTAACAATGGAATACCAGAAGAATGGGGAGAGTTCGTAGGTGGCGTGACTCGTTAGAAAATTTCTCATAAAAATAGCAATAGATTAGTGAGGGGCATGCAGTCCCGGCCAATCATAAAATTTGCGGGAAAACTAGGCAGCCTTTAAAACTGTTTTAAAATTTTTGTAAATTGTCATGGGCGAGTAGTAAATTTCTTTTCGGTTGGCCGCAAGTAAGTAGTGCGAACCATATGACTTTTTGAAAGCTTATATTAGAGTTTTCGTCTTTTTGCAATACTAAATGCCGCCCTAATAATCCTGCGATTTCCTCAGGGGGTGCTATTCCTTGTCCTCTATGTGAAATATGATGTAAGAGTCGTTCTAGCCTTAAAAGTCATCCAAAGCACAAACACAAGTAGGGTATGAAGGGTAGAACACTCAGACGTCGAAAACAACGGAAACCTCTCTCAGATATATATATATATATGTGTGTGTGTGTGTGTGTGTTTGTGTCTCTGTGTGTTTATTTGTAACTGTGTGTGCACGCAGCCCAAAATAATATCCGAAGCAAAAGTGAATATGATGAGGGAGAGTGGGAAAAAAACAAGAAATTATGGATTGTATGTGCGTTTAAAACTCAGTAAAATTCTAAATACGTTATTCCAAAATTTGCTTGAAGATGAAACAGAACTAATGCTTTTAATTTAATTATATAATTGTTATGGTCCGGTTCCTTGTACCACGGTGATAGTCCAAGGTAGAACCAATAACGAAGAACTCAAATACGTATATGGAATAACACAGATATATTACAAACAGGAATATATACAGAGAAGTAGAAAGTGTTAGTACCAACAATCAGGTTTAGTAGTAATTGTCTGAACGCGACTCTGTTTCGGACTGCCTCTGACTCGACTGACTGGCTCGCTTGCTCTGACTGACTGACTCCTGATGGACTTCACTCCAGACTTCAGATTGAACTCCCTGCTTCCTCTTGAGGCGCAGTATTTATTACGTATGGAATAGTCCATTATGTTATTATGGGTAAGATCCCATAACACCCCCCCACTTCCAAACATTTTGCGTATATATATATAATATCTTTTTTTCTTTGGATCTATTTCCAAAGGTTCAGTAAATATTCTTTTTCTAGACAATTTTCTTGGTTCTGGCATTATTTGCGGTCTTTTTATATCGAATGTGTCGAAAATCGTGTCCAATACCTCTTCTTGAGGTGAACCGTTAGCATCCTGTAACGGTCTCTTCCTTATTTGGTTTACGTGTCTTCTGTGTGAGAATTTTTTTTCCTTGAACTATGTACATCATATTGCTAATTCTTTTCTCAATTATCCCTTGTTCCCAGCAAGAGGTATTATTTTTGTATGCCTTAAGAAAAACTTTTTCTGGGATGATTTTCCTTTCTGGTGTGTAGGATTGTGTTACTTGTTTTTTTTTTTACTTGGTAGTAATTTATCGAACGCTGTTCTGATTTTCCTAGCAAACATGATATCTGCTGGTGATAATGTTGATGGTGTCGCATTATTTGGCGTTATTCTATATACCTGTAGGAATTGCTGTAATGCTTTCTCCGTAGGCATATCGTACGCTTTTCATAATGCTCTTTTGAGAGTCTCCACGAATCTCTCCGCTTGTCCATTTGATCTTGGAAGGTAAGGCAGGAATTTTACATGTTTTACTGGATAGATTTCGCAAAACTCTTGGAATTCTGCTGACGTGAATTGCGTTCCGTTATCTGTTACTAAACAGTCCAATACGCCAAACCGAGCTAATAGCTCGTGGAGGAAATTTATGGTCGTTTCTGTAGTAGGATTTTGCACCGAAACACCTCCGCCCATTTACTGTAGCTATCAACTATAATTAAATAGTAGAAACCGTCAATTGGTCCTGCATAATCTGCGTGTATTCTTGACCATAGACGATCAGTTTCAGGCCAAGGCCAAGTATTATTGGCGGTGCTTTAGCTGCTAAATTACAACCCTTACACATTTCCACCATTTGAGAAATATCCTGGTCCATATTCTTCCAATATACATAGCTTCGCATTAGCGATTTCATTCTATTTTTACCCAGGTGTCCTCTGTGGAAATCCTTTAGTATCCGTTTTTGTAAAGTTTTGAGGATTACAACCCTTTCGTTGTAAAGTAGTACATTATCGCATAGAGAAAAGCTGTCCGAAATTTTCTCATTTTTTTCTGCTATTTTTGCTTTTGCTTCATTAATAAATTCGTCATTTTTGGCTTCATTTTTTATGTCTTGCAATGTGACTGGGAGGTTTCTGACTGTACAACATAGTACTGTTCTTATGTCTTCTTCATTTCTAAGGGCTGCGATTACCGTATCTTCCAATGACTGTCTTTGTTGGTATAAGTCTCGACAGACCATCCGCGTGCCCGATTCTTTTCGTTGATAAATATTCTAATCTGAAATTATAGTTCAGAAGAATCGTTCCCCATCTAAGTAGTCTATTTGCCGTGTACACCGGTAGACCATTTTTGAACCAAAAATTTTTATTAGCGGTTTGTGATCCGTCTACAGAGTAAAGTGTCTACCATAGATGTATCTATGGAATCTTGTTACTGCTAGAGATAATTGCTAGAACTTCCTTCTCAATTTGTGAATAGTTTTTCTCCGCTGGTAGTAGGGTTTGAGAAGCATGTGCGATAGGTTTTATTGTCCCATCTTGCATTTTATGTAATATACACGCTCCGACACCGTAGGCGCTCACATCACTTGCTACAATAATCTCTAGTTTAGGATCATAGTGTGCCAAAAATAAATCCGATGTTAATGCCTTGATTATTTTTTCAAATGTTTCCTGACATTGATCTGTCCACTGCCAAACTTCTTCTTTCTTTAGCAGTTCGTTCAATGGTGCGCGAAGTTTATGCATTTGAGGTATGAATTCCTGGTAGTAATTCATTAATCCAAGAAAACTTTGTAGTTCTGTTATGTTCTTAGGAACTGGCATCTTTTTTATTGCTGTAGACCTTTCAGGGTCTGGACGTCTACCTTCTTGGTCTATGATACGGCCAAGATATTTAATTTCCTTCATGAAAAAACCACACTTATTTCCTTTCACTTTGAATCCGTAGCTTTGAATTATCTTAAACACTTCTTGTACATGTTGCCTGTGTTGTTCAAAACTTTCGCTATTAATCAATATGTCATCCAGATATGCTATTGTGTATTCTATTACTGCCAGCATCGTATCCATTGTCTGCTGGAAAATAGCCGGCGCTACTTTAATTCCAAATGGTAGTCTTTGGTATCTGCACAATCCCTTGTGTGTGTTTATGCATAGTAGTTTTGAACTTTCTTCATCGACTGGAATTTGCAGGTAGGCCTCACTTAGATCAATTTTTGAAAAATATTTTCCGCCATTTAATTTAGTGAATACTTCTTCAGGACTAGGTAGCGGATAGTGGTAGTCCTTTATCGCTGCGTTCAAACCTGTAGAAAAATCAACACAAACTCGAATTTTGCCTGATTTCTTTTTAGCGTAGACCGTCGGTGCGGCCCATTTGCTGTACTCTACTTTTTTCAATATGTCTGTATTTTCGAGTCGAGATAATTCTTGTTCAATCTTTTCTATTGACGCAAACGGTACACTCCTTTTTTTTTTTTTTTGAAAATAGGTTGAACGTTATCCTTTATTTTGTTATTAGCTGCCATTTTCTTGCATCCTCCGAGACCTGCCGAAAATACTTCGGGGAAACTCGTTTTTAGTTTTCCTTTTAATTTGTCTGCCTCGGTTGATAAACTTTTTACATTTCTGCAGTAGGTGCTAATAGGTAGATCCCACAATTCGAATTTTTGTATCCAGTCTGTCCCGAATAGGTTTTCGGTATTTCTTAAGACGTACATTTTTAGTTTTTTCGTCATTCCGTTAAATGTTACGTTTGTGATTATGTCACCCTCGAATTTTATCTTTCTACCCGTAACAGATCTCGCAATTTCATCCGTTTTTAACATGACAGGTTTGTTCAGTTTTCTCCATGTTTATAGGTTTATGATTGTTAAGTCTGAGCCAGAATCCAGCTGTAACCTAACTTTTCTGTTTTGCATTTCAACTTGTACATATTTTCTTATATTAGTCTCATCTGTTTGGTTGGTCTTCATAATTCTTATTCTGCTTTCTTTTCTATACCAACAGTGAGAACTTTTGTGACCAATTTTTTTACATGATAGACAAGTTTTAGCACGATATGTACAGTCTTTAACCCAATGCCAAGACCCACAACGATAGCATGGACTGGGTGGTAGTTTCTTTTTATGTTGATTATAATTAGAAAATTTTGTTTTACCTGTTCTTGGGGCGGGAAAATCAGTTCGGTTTGTTTGTGAGGAGGGAAAATTTGTTTGTCTTCGTACTTTGCGTATATATGCTATGCCAGCTTGCTCTATTTCTTTAGAGTCTTTTTTACGCTAACGCATCTCTGGCAGTCTTCGGTTAGTTTTTGAAGTGTCAGATCTTGTTAATTTTCCAATTTAGTAAGTATTCTACGTCTCATTTCGGCGTCTTTGGTTGAAACCAGAACTTGGAAGTAAATTAAGATTTGAAATTGTCAGCGCTGAGTTCCAATAATTTGAAGTCGTCACAATATTTATTAACAATGGATGCGAAAGTTACGTAATCTTCGCTATCCTTTTTTGTAAGGTTCATGCATTTCCATCTATTATGAAATAGTGAAGTATTATGGCTGAAAAGTTCCGTTAGGAATTTTATCGATTCTTTGAACGTTAACTCGCTTGTTTTTCTGGGAAGGATATAATCTACGAATTTGGTATATTCGCCTTTGCCTAATTTTCTTAATAAAAGGTGTACTTTACGTGCGTCTGACGAATCTTTGCAGTCAAAATCATATACATCTTCATACATCCGGAAGTACTTTGCAAAAGTTTTATCTTCGTCTGGTGCGTACTTGAAATCTTCGATATTACTCCAAATAGCGTCTTGAGAGAGAACTGATTCGTTCTCGGGTTTTTGCTCTTTATTTGCCATTGCACGTATCAATAATTCTTGCATTTCCAAATGTTTTTGTTCGTACCTTTGTTGTTGTTCAAACTGGATTTTGATAAGTTCCATAATGGTTGACTTCAAATCTTCCATGTTAACGTATCTTTTTGTGTAACCTGATATTCTGTAGCCTATGTTCGAAAAAAAAATTCCTTTGTTGTCAGTGAAATTTGATATTAAGAAAAGAAAATTTTTCTTTTTTCTTTTTTTTAGAATTTAATTGTCGTCCACTGTTACGTACGACGGATAGCAAAAAAAAATATGTCCTCCGAGTAGGGAGTTTATTTTTCTTTAAGGGTTTTCCAGATCGCCACTTGTTACGTGTGACGCATAGCAAAAAAATAAGTCCTCCGTGTATAGAGTTCGTACTTCCTTTTTAGGGGTTTCTTCGTTATGTTGACGAGTCTTTTGACTTCACGTCAGAGTTCGAATCTTCGTCGCCACAGTTATGCGCGATGAATAGCAAAAAAAGGTATGTCCTCCGCGTAGAGAGTTGGTTTCGCAACTGTTATGCTGTGGCAAACAAAATGTGTTTTTGCTTCCACCGAATGAGTTCGAATCGCTCGGCGCCAATGTTATGCTGTGGCAATCAAAATTGTTTTCCTTCCACCGAATCAGTTCGAGTCGTTCGTCGTCATTGTAAAGCTGTGGAAAACAAAAATAGTTTGTTTTCCCTCCAAGAATAAGTTCGAATCGCTCGTCATCACTGTTATGCTGTGGCAAACAAAATTAGTTTTTCCTTCCACCGAATGAGTCCAAATCGGTCGTCGTCACTGTTATGCTCTGGGTCACAAATTTTTTTTTTCTTTCATCGAATGAGCTCGAATCGCTCGTCGTCACTGTTATGGTGTGGCAAACAAAACATTTTTTCCCTTCCACTGAATGAGTTCGAATCGCGTGTCGTCATTGTTTTGCTGTAGCAAACAAACGTTTTTTCTACCGCCTAATGATTTCAAATCGAGCGTCGTCATAGTTATGCTGTAGCAAACAAACTTTTTTCCTTCCGCCGAATGAGTTCGAATCGCTTGTCGTCACAGTTATGCTTTAGCAAACAAAACATTTTTCCTTCCACTAAATGAGTTCGAACCACTCGTCGACACTGTTATGATGTGGCAAACAAATTTTTTTCAACCACTGAATGAGTTCAAATCGTACGTCGTCACTGTTATGCTGCGACAAGCAAGTTTTCTTTTCCTTTCAGTGGATGAGTTCGAATCGCTCGTCGTCATTGTTATGCTGTGGCAAAGAAAACTTTTTTTCTTCCACCGAATGAGTTCGAATCGATCGTCGTCACTGTTATGCAGGGGCAAACACAGTTTTTTTGCCCTTCCACCAAATGAGTTCGAATCAATCGTCGTCACTGTTATGCTGTGGAAAACAAAACTTTTTTACCTTCCAACGAATCAGTTCGAATCGATCGTCGTCACTGTTAGGCTGTGGCAAGCAAAACTTTTTTTCCTGCCGCCGAATGAGTTCGAATCACTCGTAGTTACTGTTATGGTGTGGCAAACAAAATTTAATTCCTTCCACCAATTGAATTCGAATCGCTCGTCGCCACTGTTATGCTGTGGCAAGCAATTCTTTTATCCTTCCACCGAAAGAGTTCGAATCGATCATCGTCACTGTTAAGCTGTGGCAAACAAATTTTTTTCCTTCAACCGAATGAGTTCGAATCACACGTCGTCACTGTTAATCTGTTGCAAACAAAACATTTTTTCCTTCCACTAAATGAGTCCGAATCGCTCGTCGTCACTGTTATGCTATGGCAAACAATTTTTTCCTTCCGCCGAATGAATTCGAATCGATCGTCGTCACTGTTATGCTTTCGCAAACAAATATTTTTTGTCCTTCCGCCGAATCAGTTCGAATCAATCGTCGTCACTGTTATGCAGAGGCAAACACAGTTTTTTTGCCCTTCCACCAAATGAGTTCGACTCAATCGTCGTCACTGCTATGCTGTGGCAAACAAAACTTTTTTACCTTCCAACGAATCAGTTCGAATCGCTCGTCATCACTGGCATGCTGTGGCAAAAAAAACTTTTTTACCTTCCAACGAATCAGTTCGAATCGCTCGTCGTCACTGTTAGGCTGTGGCAAACAAATTTTTTTTTCTTCCACTGAATGAGTTCGAATCGCTCGTCGTCACAGTTATGCAGTGGCAAACAATTTTTTGTCCTTCCGCCGAATGAGTTCGAATCGATCGTCGTCACTGTTATGCTGTGGCAAAGATATTTTTTCCTTCCACCGAATGAGTTCGAATCGCACGTCGTCACTGTTATTATGCGGCAACCAAAATATTTTCCTTCAACTGAATGAGTTCGAATCGCTCGTCGTCACTGTTAAGCTGTGGCAAACAAAACTTTTTTCCTTCCGCCGAATGAGTTCGAAAGGCACGTCGTCACTGTTATGGTGTGGCAAACAAAGTTATTTTTTCCTTCCACGAATCAGTTCGAATCGCACGTCGCCACTGTTAAGCTGTGGCAAACAATTTTTTCCTTCCACCGAATGAGTTCGAATCGCTCGTCGCCACTGTTATGCTGTGGCAAACAATTTCTTTTCCTTCCACCGAATGAGTTCGAATCGCTCGTCGTCACTGTTATGCAGTGGCAAAGAAATTTTATGTCCTTCCACTGAATGAGTTCGAATAGATCGTCCACACTGTTATGCAGTGCCAATCACAGTTTTTTGTCCTTCCGCCGAATGAGTTCGTATCAATCATCGTCACTGTTATGCTGTGGAAAACAATTTTTTTGCCTTCCGCCGAATCAGTTCGAACAGTTCGTCGTCACTGTTAAGCTGTGGCAAACAAAACTTTTTTACCTTCCACCGAATCAGCTCGAATCGCTCCTGGTCACTGTTATGCTGTGGCAAACAGAAATTTTTTTCCTTACATCGAATGAGTTCGAATCGCTCGTCGTCACTGTTATTCTGCGGCAAGCAAATATATTTTCCTACCACCGAATGAGTTCGAATCGCTTGTCGACACTGTTATGTTGTGGCGAACCATTTTTTCCTTCCACCGAATGAGTTCGAATCGCTCTCCGTCACTGTTATACTGTGGCAAGCCAATTTTTTTTTGCTTCCATCGAATGCGTTCGAATCTCTCGTGGTCACTGTTATGCTCTGGCAAACATTTTTTTCCTTCCACCGAATGAGTTCGAATAGCACGTCGATCCTATTATGGTCTGGGAAACAAATTTTTTTATCCTTCCACCGAATGAGTTCGAATCGATCGTCCTCACTGTTATGCAGTGCCAAGCACAGTTTTTTTTTCTCCTTCGCCGGTTTCGAATCTATCGTTGTCACTGTTATACTGTAGAAAACATTTTTTTCCTTCCTCCGAATGAGTTCGAATTGTTCGTCGTCACTGTTAAGGTGTGGCAAAAAAATATATTTTACTTCCCTCGAATGAGATCGCATCCCTCGTCGACACTGCTTTGGTGTGGCAAACATTTTTTTCCTTCCAACGAATGAGTTCGAATGGCTCGTCGTCACAGTTACCCTGTGGCAAACAAAATATTTTTTACTTCCACCGAATCAGTTCGCATCGCTCCTCGTCACTCTTATGGTGTGGCAAACAATTTTTTTTTCCTTCTACTGAATGAGTTCGAATCGCTCGTCGCCACTGTTATGCTGTGGCAAACAATTTTTTCCTTCCATCTAATGAGATCAAATCGCTCGTCGTCACTGTTATGCTGTGGCAAACAAATTTGTTTTCCTTCCGCCGAATCAGTTCGAATCGCTCGTCGCCACTGTTATGCTGTGGCAAAGAATTTTTTTTCCTTCCACCGGATGAGTTCGAATCGCTCTTCGCCACTGTTATGCTGTGGCAAACAATTTCTTTTCCTTCCACCGAATGAGTTCGAATCGCTCCTCGTCACTCTTATGGTGTGGCAAACAATTTTTTTTTCCTTCTACTGAATGAGTTCGAATCTCTCGTCATCACTGTTGTGGCGTGGCAAACAAAGTTTTTTTCCTTCCACCCAATGAGTTCGAATCGCTCGTCGCCACTGTTATGCTGTGGCAAACAATTTTTTCCTTCCATCTAATGAGATCAAATCGCTCGTCGTCACTGTTATGCTGTGGCAAACAAATTTGTTTTCCTTCCGCCGAATCAGTTCGAATCGCTCGTCGCCACTGTTATGCTGTGGCAAAGAATTTTTTTTCCTTCCACCGGATGAGTTCGAATCGCTCTTCGCCACTGTTATGCAGGGGCAAACAATTATTTTCCTTACACCGAATGAATTCAAATCGCTCGTCGTCACTGTTATGCTGAGGCAAACAATTTTTTTCCTTACACCGAATGAGTTCGAATCGCTCGTCGTCACTGTTATTCTGTGGCAAACATTTTTTTCCTTCAACCGAATGAGTTCGAATCGCAAGTGGACACTGTTATGCAGTGGCAAACAGTACTTTTTTGTCCTTCCGCCGAATGTGTTCGAATCGCTCGTTGTCACTGTTATACTGTGGCAAACAAAATTTTTTACCCTCCACCGAATCAGTTTGAATCACTCGTGTTCACTGTTATGCTTTGGCAAACAGAATTTTTTTTCCTTCAAGCGAATGAGTTCGAATCGCTCGTCGTCACTGTTATGCTGTGGCAAACAAAACTTTTTTTCCTTTGACTGAATGAATTCGAATCTCACGTCGACACTGTCATGCAGTGGCAAACAATCAATCGTCTTCACTGTTATGCTGTAGCAAACATATTTTTTTGTCCTTCCGCCGAATGTGTTCGAATCGCTCGTTGTCACTGTTATACTGTGGCAAACAAAATTTTTTACCCTCCACCGAATCAGTTTGAATCACTCGTGTTCACTGTTATGCTTTGGCAAACAGAATTTTTTTTCCTTCAAGCGAATGAGTTCGAATCGCTCGTCGTCACTGTTATGCTGTGGCAAACAAAACTTTTTTTCCTTTGACTGAATGAATTCGAATCTCACGTCGACACTGTCATGCAGTGGCAAACAATCAATCGTCTTCACTGTTATGCTGTAGCAAACATATTTTTTTGTCCTTCCGCCGAATGTGTTCGAATCGCTCGTTGTCACTGTTATACTGTGGCAAACAAAATTTTTTACCCTCCACCGAATCAGTTTGAATCACTCGTGTTCACTGTTATGCTTTGGCAAACAGAAATTTTTTTCCTTCAAGCGAATGAGTGGGAATCGCTCGTCGTCACTGTTATGCTGTGGCAAACAAAACTTTTTTTCCTTTGACTGAATGAATTCGAATCTCACGTCGACACTGTCATGCAGTGGCAAACAATCAATCGTCTTCACTGTTATGCTGTAGCAAACATATTTTTTTGTCCTTCCGCCGAATGAGTTCGAATCGCTCGTCATCAGAGTTAGGGTGTGGCAAACAAAATATTTTCCTTCCACCGAATGATTTCTAATCGCTCGTCGACACGGTTATGGTGTGGCAAACAATTTTTTTCCTTCCAACGAATGAGATCCAATCAATCGTCGTCACTGTTATCCTGTGGCAAACAAATCTTTTTTCCTTCCACCGAATGAGTTCGAATTGCTCGTCGTCACTGTTATGCTGTGGCAAACAAAATTTTTTCCTTCCACCGAATGAGTTGGAATCGCTCGTCGCCACTGTTATGCTGTGGCAAATAAGGTTTTTTTTCCTTCCACCGAATGAGTTCGATTCGCTGGTCGTCACTGTTATGCTGTGGAAAACAAATATTTTTTACTTCCACCGAATGAGTTCGAATCGTTCGTCGTCACTGTTATGCTGTAGCAAACAAAACTTTTTTCCTTCCACTGAATGAGTTTGAATTGGTCGTCGTCACTGTTATGGCGTGGCCAGTAAAGTTTATTTCCTTCCACACAATGAGTTTAAATCGTTTGTCGTCACTGTTATGCTGTGGCAAACAAATTATTTTCCCTTCCACCGAATGACTTCGAATCGCTCGTCGTCACAGTTATGGTGTGGCAAAAAATGTTATTTTTCCTTCCCCCGAATGAGTTCGAATCTCTCGTCGTCACTGTTATACTGTGGTAAACAATTTGTTTTTCCTCCAACGAATGAGTTCGAATAGCTCGTCGTCACTGTTATGATGTGACAAACAAAATTTGTTTTTCCTTGCACCGAATGAGTTCGAATCCCTCGTCGTCACTGTTATCCTGTGGCAAACGAAATTTGTTTTTCCTTCAACCGAATGAGTTCGAATTGCTCGTTGTCACTGTTAATGTGTGGCAAACAAAATTTGTTTTTCCTTCCACCGAATGAGTTCGTATCGCTTGTCGTCACTGTTATGCTGTGGCAAACAATTTTTTTTTCCTTCCACCGAATGAGTTCGAGTCGCTCGTAGTCACGGTTATGCCAATTTTTTTTTTGCCCGTGGGCTCGGACAGAAATATGCCCTTTGAACCCGTATAAACGGGTTCAGTATCGGTCTACCTCCCCGAAAGAGACTCTGCCCTTCGGCGTAGCCTCCTTTGGGTTCCTCTCAGCCCGTAGGCAGTGAGTTCAACCGATCAGCCGGTCGCCTGACTTCGGGCTGAACTCTCTGCTTCCTCTTGAGGCGCAGTATTTATTACGTATGGAGTAGTCCATTATGTTATTATGTGTAAGGCCCCATAACAATAATTAAATTTGAAGTTTTTAGCTTCGGTTTTTAAATCATGGTAATTCCTGTGTAGCGAAGAAACCATATTTTAAATCAGTTAATTTATATTTATTTTCTGTAAATTTACATTGAGCACTGTTTTGTAAAAATAAAAATATCAGTAACAACACTGGATTATATATCTTACAGTTCTTTCTTTTTATTATAATATATATATATATATATATATATATATATATATATATATATATATATATATATATATAAGAAGAAGAAGAAGAAGAAGAATGAACAGTGATATTTATATTTCAAAATTCTTAGCATTTATTTTTATTTTTAAAAAACACTGCTCAATCCGATCCGTAGAGCTTAATATAATTATTTTTTCAAAAATTATGATTCCAACGCGACACAGAACAACCTATGTTTCGAAACGGAAAACTCTAAATCTAGATGATAATGGAACGAATATTGTAGATTTGATTTTTATAATTAATTAAGATTTGGAGTTTTCCGTTTTGAAACACAGGAATTTCTGAGTCGCGTTGGATTCATACTTTAAACAAAAAAAAAATTATAACAATTATATATATATATATATATATATATATATATATATATATATATATATATATATATATATATATATATACTTGATGAATTACTTAATTTTGATTATTTCAAATCCTCCTAATTATTTCTATCTGTATATCCTTGCTTGAACCGCCTTCTAATGCTCTGGAGTGAGCGGCTTGGGAATAGTAGATGTGACTCGGGGAGGCACAGTCCTATGGGTAAAGAGAAACTCGGAGAAGTTCCACCATGGAATTTGTGATCGAGTGGCGCTATATAAAGTCTAATTTCGTTACACTTTCGTTATCCAGAACCGTTGGTATGCCGTTTGCCTCCTATCGTAACTGTTTGGGGTTCAATTCTCGGTAGTGGATGCCCACTGCTGAGGAGGCCCAATTATAGGACGAAAAGGCCGCCCAGTGCTTTCTGTTAAGGTTACTTCTAGACTCGATGAAATATATATATATATATATATATATATATATATATATATATATAATCTTTCTTCTTTTCTAGATATCTATTATGTAAAAATTTTCTGAATATCTGTATTAGGTACGCTTTTGTCTATATTTTTATCCATTATCTTGGATATTTCTATTTTTACTTTTAACTGAATGTATGATGTGTTTTATGCATGTATCAATAGTTTTAAAAATGTTTTATTTTTTATTGATTTTTTATCCCTATTTCTCTCTGTTCTATTCATTTGAAATTTTTGATATATCTCTCTCTACACACACACACACATATATATATATTTATTTATATATATTGGTCATACATATTTATTTCTGTTCATAGCGAGCTAGCTATCTCTCTTTTCAATCATTGTTCTTTGTTTTTTCTTTCAGTGGTGCAAGATTCACACTGACTAAAAATATAGCTAATAAATTATGTACGCATGCGTGATGAGTTCAAAGTCTTATTTCTATAACAGCAACTCTTTATCGCCATGTATATTCATCTACAAATGCGCATATATATGCTTGCATCTGCTTGATTATTGGTATATATGAATGAAGTTATGAACATCCGGTTTATTCGTTTATATGTTCAGGGTCACCCCTGTCTGTCAGGGGCATAATATTTATTAGCAAGGAATTATCTTTAGACATTTGGGATAGTTTTTAATCTAAAGGAGACATTTCTCGGTCTTGACTTAGTCTGAGCATCGCTACAAGATCTGGAGACTTCTTAAGAATCATTAGCAAGCAAGACAGTATAATGCGTACAATTTTACGGCGCCATACTAGCATTTAATACTCTGGACTATCTTAATAATACCGCCTTTGCATGATTGATAAACTCAAACCAGGCGGAAGAACCATTGTATTTGTAGAAATAATTATATCGCGATTGGCGACTCATGTCTGGAAACAACGGAATAGTGCCTATCTTATCTACAAAGGTTATCACATCAAAATGACAAGTAGGAGATATTTTCATTCTTCAGTAGTCCTTTGGAAGAATTCAATCGGTCGTTTCTCTCGGATTTGCAATGGAATTTATCCAAGATATTAATTATGAAGACCATTTGGGATGCATTTACAGATTTTATGTAAAGTTTATCTTTTTTTTTCTTTTTTTTTTTTTTGACATTGATTAGTCACTTTTCGTTGAAGGATGGCAAAGTTCTTAACCTCGAAGGAACAATATAGCTTCATAAAAGAGGCAACAAGGGTAATTTCCAAACGTATGATACGCCTAATTTCCGTCTTCGGATCAACAGGGGACAATCATGAAATTTATCACCGATGATAAAGTCCAAATTTTCCACATATATAATACGCAATGTGCAACACGTATATATATATATATATATATATTAATAAACAATAAAATCCCAAATCACGTCATATGGAGAATAGCCTATTTCGGCAAACGCAAATATCAGTTGCCTGTCTTATCAAGAAATTTAAATGTGAAAGCTAATGTTTTTTTCATTTAACTTTCACGGTCAAATTTCTATTTCTGACGCAAATTCGGACAAAAAATCGGGGTTCATAAGTCAGACAACCGATATTTTCGCCTGTCGAAATAGACTATTCCTCATATGAGGTGATTTTTGAGTTTATTGTTCACTAATTATTTGTTGTGTAATAATAAATACATTGAGGTCTTTTTGTGGATCACTTTTAATATTTTATATTACTAGGACCCACTTGTATTATATACTAATGGATTTGTTACCTTTACTATATATATATTAGGTTGGTGCAAAAATAATTTCGTTTTCTAACATATGTTACTATGTGAGAATACGAAATTATTTTTGCACCAACCTATATATATATATATATATATATATATATATATATATATATATATATATATATAATAATGATGAAGCAGAGACTTTAAAAATCCATGGTAATAATTTATTTCAAACCCCGTCTTTTCAAACAAAACAATGTTACAATAATCTCTCTCTCTCTCTCTCTCTCTCTCTCTATCTATATATATATATATATATATATATATATATATATATATATATATATATTGGAATCTCCCGTCGCTTTCGACGTATGAGAGTTCAGCAGCTCAGTTCTTAGAACCAACAGCCAGACTAACCATACATCATTTGATTCTAGTGGTGAACGCTTGTGCAGACAGAACCACACTTTCAGAAGATCCGAACACAGAGAACTAGTGCAGGGGGTGCCACAACCTCCCCAAACGACTCTCTACAGGTTTTGAATTCAGAGTTGTTCTTATTCTAGACCGGTCCCCACCCAAGGCTATAATCTGTCCTGTTATTTACCCTAGCTAAAGAGTGAAAAGATGTATTCATACATTTCCTAAAGGTATTAGTGCGAAAGTAAATGTAATGAACTCGACTGGAATTCGAACTCAGCTCTCCGATTCCTCAATCCAAGCCGCTGAGATGATGAGACAAACTGTAAAAGTTTAGAAACGATGCATTTAAAGAGTTGCGTGGGGTGCGTCTTCTTCATGTCAGCTTCTAGGAACAAAAGACAAAACTGATTTTTTTATAATAAGAGGAGCAATAAACTACACACACACACATATATATATATATATATATATATATATATATATATATATATATATATATACGTAGCGGAATATGTGCATATAAACGAAGAGTTAAATTAATAAATTAATCTTCAAACACGGATCTACAAATTTCATTAATTTTCATTTATTTGTGTATTATTTTTCTTTCAAATTGAAAGAAATGAATTATTAGGTTGGTGCAAAAATAATTTCGTTTTCTCACATAGTAACATATGTTAGAAAACGAAATTATTTTTGCACCAACCTAATACAAAAATTCTTTGCAAACAACTTAACACATAAGGTTAGTGCAGCATTTTTATAGTAAAAATGAATGAATTGATTTAGTATAGGATAAAGCAAAAAGCGTCTATACGTGGGCAGGTGTATGTCATTCATGTCTGGGTGGTTTTCACTGTGTGTATGAAATTGTATTCGTCAATCTTGTGAGAACAAACCAGGGAGTTAGTTACTAATGGCACCGCATGTAAGCAAAGTTAGGGGAATGTTGTCTCTGTCTTTAAACATAGTGTTTGTAATCTTGTATACAGGAATAAATATGCGAAAGATGTGATTAATTCATTAAGTGTGAGAATTTCAGTTTCGTATATATAGCAAACGATCGAACAAAGACTCCGGTCAAAAGTTCACTGAAAGACTAGTCAGCGAACAAGAATTGGTCATATTTATAATAAAATAGTAGACGCAAGATGAATCTAAAATTTAGATTTATTAATCTCAAGTTTATTGGCTATTGTATCTTTTCATAATTTAAAAATATTCCTTTTAATGACATTGTTGATCATATTCTGAATTTGAGCTTCCAAAATTATAGATTTAAGAGCTATTTCATCGTCTGCCAATTCAAAGAAAACCGCGCTTCTCGTACGTCATCAGGATCATCATCATGTACTTGACTTTTGTAATCGTAGGGCGGATTTGAATGCAGAAGCCATACTAACTCTTTTCCTCAACGGTTTATTAACGGCAGCCATAAACAATTCTAGTTAAGTCATAACTGTCCATGTTTGACATTTTATAACTAGTTTTTTTTTTGCGTTGGCGTCCTCTCCTACGTCTACATTCAATAGTGGCTTGCATGATGGTCTTGCACAGGCTGTCGTGTCTTGTAATGTCTCCAAACATTTTTCTCCGTTTGACAGTGGCGAGAAGAGGTCCCTGGTGTCCCACAAAACTTTCAACTCTTTTCCGCACAAAATCATTGTTTTTTTTGTTTTTTGGTTTTGTTTTTTGTTTTTTTGTTGTTTTTTGTTTTGTTCCCAATCGAAAATGCCAAGGAGCTTTCTCATGCCTTTGTTCTCAAACTCTGTGATCCGTCTCTCTGTTTCTACCAGCAGTGTCCACATTTCACATACATATAGAAGAATGGAGACAACGTCACTGTTTGGTTAATATATATGAATACAAAAATGTAAATACCTGGAGTATGTCAAAAATATAAAAATCTATTTAATTTCAGTGTCAGTGAATCTATTAGCATTCTTCTACAATTCTAAAACGGGGTTGCGCATATATTAGAGCTGTTAGTGTCTGCTGGATTTAAAATCAGTCCACTCTGAGTAGATCTCTCTTTTTCTGTACTAGCTCGGATATCACACTTTGCTATTATTGCTTTTCCGATGATAGATGATATTATGTACGGTCCTAATCTTAGGTTTATTCTCGAGAATTTTAAGATGAGTGCACTCTCAATGCATTTCTTTCTTAGTGAAGAGAGAATACGTTTCTCTCTTGATTCGACTGGAATTTATTAAGTTAAAATTGAGATCTGATATATTACAGTAAACTGCAGGTGCGATTATACACACACACGCTCACATACACCCCCATATATATATATATATATATATATATATATATATATATATAATTATTTATTTAAAAATATGATTCCAACACGCTACATAAGAGTTCTCATGTTTCAAAACAAGAGCCGAATACTTCAATATAATTATTTGAATTAAATTGAATTAAATTGAGCTCTGTTCCATCTTCAAGCGAATTTTTTTTTTGGAATAACTTATTTCTGAAATTTACGTGTTTTAATAGCAGATTCATTATTGAAATCAAAATTTCCGTGGTAACGGCCAACGCGATTGTTCATATAAAGAGGAGCGCATGGTGTTAATAATTTGTATCAGTATAGAGTTACATTCATATGTGTCTAGTCAGGGTAAGGTTGGGGTGTCTAAATTTAAAACAGAAGATGATTTCGTCCAGTCTGGTTTACGTGTCTATGGAGATGTCGGCAAATATATATATATATATATATATATATATATATATATATATATATATATATTAATTGCACAAAAAAATCTTATATTAAATAAAATCATCCTTGACAGCTAAAAGTATAGCCGAAAGCGCTCGGACATACAAGACAATCAGCAATTTCTACATAATTTACGTAGAAAAGAAAAAAATTCTAAGTACACTAGAAAAAATTAAATATAAATACTTAATCGCAGTACCTTGTCAGTAGTTTTTAATGAAGCTTGTCTAAAAGAGGGATTGCTGCTCAAAAGCATAAGATAGAGAAAGAGAGAGGGGTATAGGAATCAACACTGCATCGTGATCTTCATTTTAACAAAGAAAGACCGGAGTTATATTTAGGAATATATAGGAATAATCATTACAGGGTGACAATAAGTTTCACGTCTCAAGCGATCTTCAAACTATGTTTCAATCCTCCTTTCGCGGGTTCTGTGTGTGTGTGTGTGTGTGTGTGTGTGTGTGTGTGTGTGTGTGTGTGTCGCCCACTGGCGGATTAACTGAAGTTGGAAAAGGGATGAAACTTCTTTTTCCAATGTCCTTTGTTCACAGATAATGGCTTCAATTTTGTTCATATGATTTGGTTGTTATTCATTTTTATATTTCTGTATTTTCATTAGTTCTAAATTTTGATATCTAGCATCTATTTATAATAATAATAATTTATTAATTAAATTTATGTCGTGGGATTTTCCTTATTCTTTTTTGTCCATGAAGTTTTTGCATAGTACATATTTGTGTTCGTATTTTCATTTAGAAATGAGCTCTTTTGTTTACAATTTTATCATCTTGTACGGTGATTGACATCATTTTCTCCTCAAACTTTACGTTATTTTGTAGCGTTGTTCTAAGCTGCAACTGTTTTTCTTATTATCCATGTTATTTCTGTTGTATTTTCGTTTGCGCTTTTAAGTTCTCATATGAACTTTGAGAGGGTTGTGCTTTTTCCATACTTCTTGTCAAGTGATATTTTGTGAGGGTATCTACTCAAGTTTGACAGAAAACTACTTGTATTCCAATATCTTTTATGGGTTCCTTTAGAATCTTACTGTAGCTTGGTATATTACAAGAATTGTTAAGATCGGTTTTCATCCTTCCCACCTTTTACTTAATCCCACAGTGGTCTGTATAGAGAGTGCGA
Source organism: Acanthosepion lycidas (assembly GCA_963932145.1). NCBI lineage: Eukaryota > Metazoa > Mollusca > Cephalopoda > Sepiida > Sepiidae > Acanthosepion > Acanthosepion lycidas. The sequence continues at coordinate 25,301,872 of OZ010610.1, forward strand.
AAAGAGCAGTTACACATGGTCTGAAGATCTATTGAGGCATTGAAACTGATTAGAGTATGCAATGATAATTCCTACAGCCAAACAATCTATCTCCGATAATAATTTCTCATCCCTATAAATATGGCAAATTTCAAATTACACACGCACACACATAATTATATATATATATATATATATATATATATATATATATATATATATATATATATATATATATACCCTTGTGTAAATTAATTGAAACAACAGCTTTAGTTTCCTTTCTTTCACCATTCATTCAGTTTTTGACCCAGTGGAGTGACAGGGTGTAATCGATTTCTATTTTTTCCTCACATTATGTCATTTGCAGTAGTGTACGGTAATATGAATCTATTTTCGGGGTCTATGATGAAATTTTTTAGGCCTTGAAAAATATTGCGTCATTTGTGATTGCAAAAGATTTTGATCATGCCAAGACACTATTGTTTGCTGATTATTTGTACTATGGACCTTACTCCAACGAAGCTTACGAAATTTGTAACGCTGCACGGAGAAGTCAAGTGCACGTGAAGCTTGCTGAATCAATGAAAATCAAACAACATAAAATAAAAAATTAAAGAATTAAATAAAAAATTAAAAAGATAAAAAAAAATTTTAAAAATTAGCCATTTTCAAGGATTAAATATTTTAACTGTTAAATAAGAAAAAGTTTGTTGTATTTTTTTCATTTTTCAAAACACGGTCAAGATATTATGTCCATGTTCAAAGTTAATATTATTACATGTTGGTTCTTTTGCTTTTATTAATAAGGCTTTCTTTATTTTTAGCCTTTTTTGCACGTAGATGATGTAGATGATGCTATTATATTAGTGTTGTTAACAAGTATGTTATGAATAGTGTCCGGTAGGTCTCCATGAATATTTAAATGAGATCTAATTGAGCTATTGTCAGAAAGGTGTAGAGTGTGTCTGATTGTCAAACATGTTGTAGTGTGACCAATATAATTATTTACGAAATAAAATATAATAAAATTATTTATGAAAATGGCTAAATGTATAGCCGAAAGCGCTCGGATAAAAAGAACATTCGGACAGTTTTTATATAATTTACCATCCGAAAAGAAAAAAATTGTTAGATCGCATGAAATTGTATAAAAATCTAAATAAAAGCACCTTGTCTGCCGTATTTAATGAAATGTGCATGAAAGAAGGATTGCTGCCTAAATACACATATATATATATATATATATATATATATATATATATATATATATATATATATATATATCTCAGTTTGCTTATATTTATCTGCCTCGTCTGTAACCATTGATCCCACACTTTACTTTTACTTTAAAAGCTTCACACATTAATTACTCACAAACAGATTTTATCGTCTCTATTTTTCTTCCAATTGTCCTCTTACCTCAAGGTTGAGGTAATTGGTAACCCTTTACTTTGATAAGGCGTCAGTTAATGCTCCTTCGCGCTTCGCTCCACGTTTGCTTCCCAGTAATTTGACGTGTTCCCATCTGGGTATTACATCATTGAATTCCTTCCCCTGGTTTCACAGATGTGCTATTCAATAATGTACAACTCCCGCCAATCGTACATCGACAGGTTTATATGCACCAAGAGGTCATCAGTCAGCATTTGTAATTTGAATATGGACGAAACGAAAGAAATAAGCAACAGATGGTTCTTGATTACAAAAAATCCTTGCATACTCCACAACTCAAATTTACTAATAGACTTTGAAGGTTTGGCCAGGACCAATGGCGAAGGCAATTTTTTCTAGTGTTTATACAATCTCTGTTGGTTACAGCTTGCTTTAATTGAACCATATTTTTTAGCAAATCACTTTCGTTTCATGCTCGCAATGTGCGCGAACAAAACCTGATATACGTGTGTTTGAGTAAAATATCTAGTATACATATTAGTCAAAAGGTGTAAAGGACAATTCTAATTGTCGATTAGGTTACGGTTATTTAAGTAAAGTTAAAACAAAAAAGAATTAGTTTTATTTATAATTTCACTGAAGGCAAATCACGCTTTTTTGATGAACGTGAATTTGCGAGATATTTCAATGAAATTAAGCCTGTAGAATTTTTTTTAATAAATTTTTCCCCAATACAAGTCCCGACAGCCACTCAGTGTATAAAGTTAACGGATGGGTTTTGTTGAATGTATTTAAGAGGGAGCACTATGTGCAGATTATGAGGATATGAAGGACAGATAACGATTGATCCGACTCTTGAAGAGGTTAACATTGCAGCGATTGGAAAAGCATCCTCTCGTACGTGTTCTCGAGATGAAGTGTTTTTTGAGTGGGATTTCCTTCTTAGTATTGAAATACGAAGAGGAGATGAAAATGATTTGATCTTGTGTAGATGGATTGGTTACTCATAGCTATGGTGGTCTGAAATCGTGGAACTAAGTGCCTCGTCTGAACATTTGTAATTTGAAATAACGATAGAGTACCGAGAGATTTGCCCATAAAGTTCTTTATACGTATTTGAACTCAATCGAAACTGGAATTGGTCAGCTCCAGGATATATCAACGAAGGTAAAATCGTGATATTTACTTTGCGCAGTGAAACTGCGCGATAATTCAAACATGATCGAAAGGTACATTACTTTATCTCAAGTTTCTGCTCTCTACTTCAATATTCGAAGAATTAGTTGACTTTGAAGATTATGATAGACAACGAAAATACTTAAATATTAATAAAAACGAAAATAAAACTATGTGTAATTCATTTTGAGGCGAACAATATTTAAATGGTATTCCAAGCGTCTGCTATTCTGCGACCGTTATCGTGGCATAGCAATCTTCTATGTTAACAAAAAAGACTATCCTCTTTGATGGTGAATATCTTTGTTTAAATGTCCGCATAACCACTCTGAAGATAGCTTGTGTGAGTGGAAAGCTGAGATCAAAACCAACTTAATAAAAAAAATATCCATATATTGGACAATTTTGTCTTTATTTTCTCCCGAAATTAAAGCAAACACACTAAGTTTACAATGGCGCATGATTAGACATAATAGACATTAATTGTCTGTTATATTTAACAATGAATCTGCCTCATCTCCTCCAAGCTATGGGTTAATTAGTAAGACTCGTATCACTAAATCATTATTATTTCTTCCAACCACCAAAATCTTACAATTTAAAATATTTGCTGGCATTAATGACTTGCAAAGTGTTGTTAAGCCGTCAATCAAGCAACAATTCATCTGTTTACATCTACGGATAACTTTCCTACTGCACAAACAGATGCTGCCATCATTGATCAAATAACCCTTTAGAATGCGAGAATTATTTTATTATATACGGTGTTCCAATAACTTGGACCGATTCTAAATGTGAATTAAGTTTAAGCGTCTAATGATTTTTTCTTTCTTTTTCAGATTTAACAACTTAAGTCTTTGCCAATTTTAACCATGGAAAGATTAAAGTTTCAAGAGTTCTGTTGGAAAAATTGTTCGTAAATTCAAACAAACAGGGATGTTGATAGACCGATTTTAAATGTGAATTAAGTTTAAGCGTCTGATGATTTTAATTGACTAATTAAGACTTTGGCAATTTCAACCATGGGAAGATTAACAGTCAAACATGTTAAAGTTTCAAGAGTGCAACTGGAAAAATTGTTCGTAAATTCAAACAAACTGGGTCCATGGCAAATGTGAAAATACCATTGCGTGCTCGTTTACGCTGTTCAACTGAAAACATTGCTACAATGCACGAGAATGTGGCCGAAAATCCAGTCACCTCGATTCGTCATCGCGCGCAGGAATTGAACCTCTCCACAACAATGTTACATCGTTTCCAATTGCACTCTCGGTTGGTCGATCAAAACAATCGCAAAGCGCGCGAAATACAGTTCTGTTTAAACGTCCATAGGCTATTAAACGTAACATGCTTCGATAACTTTAATACGTTGATTGTTAATCTTTCCATTGTTGAAATTACGAAAGACTTAAGTTGTTAAATCTGAAAGAAAAAGAAAAAAATATTAAACTTAATTCACATTTAAAATAGGTCCAAATTATTAGAAGACCCTTTATAACCGAAACCGTTGTTAAATATTTTTCTTTTTTTTTAGTTAGTAAATGAGTTCTTTTTTATTTAGAATATTAATCCCCAATGAGGATTCCGATTACTGTGTTAAATCAAATGGTCATCACCGAAGCTAAGCAACGTTAAGTCTCGTCAGTACCTAGATGGGTGACCGCTTGAGAATACCAAGTGCTGTAAGCTTGAATGTGCGGTGGTGTAATGAATAATGGCTCGGAATTGTTAATCGGAGAGTCGAGTTCGCGTACGATAATTAAAGTTAAGCAACGTCGAGCCTGACCAGAACTTAAATGGGTGACCACTTGGGAATAACAGGTACAGATCTTGGATGTGCGGGTGGTGTAATGGATAATGGCTCGGAATTTTTAGTTGAAGAATCGAGTTCACGTACGATAATTGAAGTTAAGCAAAGTCGAGCGTGGTCAGTGCCTAAATGGGTGACCACTTGGGAATACCAGCGGCTGTAAGCTTGGATGCGTGGGTATTGTAATGTCTTTTAGATTTACTTACATTCTCTGGAATATAAATGTATAGAAACTGCAGTCGCCATAAAGTGAGGGATCATTTTAAATGATGCTTGTTATATGGATTTGATCCCCCAATTTATATACACATTATAATTTCTATTTTATCAAATTCTGATATGTATGAATTTATGTATGAGTTAATTAATAAGATTTAAGGCACTAAATCATTATCTCATAATTCTTACACTCTAAAAATATTTTCTAGCTTTAAATGACCTGCAAAGTGTTGATAAGCCGTAGAAAAACGGATCGATCAAAATCGATCAAAGAATAAATCGACTTCAAACATAATGATGAAAGATTAATAAAATCCTTTATTATTCAGAATGTTCGGTGATTGATCTTATAGCGAACAAAATTTAGTAAATAATGATTTCTTTTTATTTAGAGCATTAATCCCCAATGGGAATTGTGATTTTTTAGTGTGTTTAAGAAAATGGTCGCATGATCAGTCTTTTAAATATTGAGATAGAAACATTTAAAAATGTCCAAATTTAGTTTACAAATATTTTAAAAGCTAATATATTCAAGTTTCAGGAAGGTAGAAAATTTGCCTTTTCTTTTTCTAGACTCTTCTTAAAAAAAAAAACAAGTTGCGCAAACCATTTTAACAAATGGACCACTGCATCTTATATAGCAAAAGTAACACAAATGCAGACATGAATTACAAAAATAAAACATTTCATATTCATGATCACCATTAATTTGAAGACGTGTGATTAAATTTTAGTTAATGAACAATTAAAAATTATCTCATGCTTAAAGCGACTAAATCTCTCTTGTGTTTACTGCTGTTTTTTTAATCATTTCATCCCAAGCAAGGCGATAATTCCACCAAGATGCAAATAGTTACTGGGAGTGGAAGACATTGAGAAGACGTTAGCAAGGAAAAAGGAGAATAAAAGAATAGTCTTCAGGAAGACAACTTCAAGATTGCTGTTGCATTTAATGATTTTAGATGGCAGCAAATCAAAAAAAGAAAGAGAGTTCCACAGGTGAGAAGTGCGAGAAAAGAAACAATTAAAATAGAACTTGAGTTTACATCTATTGCAATAGTAAAACAATGAGACCTAAGTGCCAATCTGGTAGTACGCTTAAATTCATGGTCGAGGTACCATAAGAACAAATGCCAAGAAAATATTCATAGAAAAGACGGAGAAGAGTCATTAACATTGAAGTTAAAAATGGTGCATTAATTAATGACTTCAAAAATTAATGGAAATCATTTGTATATTAATTAACCAAAAAAGTCTTCACACCAGATTTATAATCTACATGGTAACCAAGAAAGTCCGTGCCGTTTTTGTTTTTGTAAACAGCAAATTTAACATACAATTAGTCCTCAAAGTAATAGAAAACATTTTGCCTATTTGCCACAGCTACGTAATACAATGGCCGTATTGAAACCACACTCTTTAGGTTCTGTGGCTGGATCTAACTAACGCCTTTATCCACTATGCTATGTACCTTTGAGTGACAGGACCCAAAGAGTGTGAGTTCAATACCCGGTTAAGGCAGTGGAGAACTTGGAGAGGGGAATTAACAGAAGATAACCGATAACTGACATCCATTAAACATGACACATAGAACTAGAACAGTCTACCCCAGTGAGCGAAATAAAGGGTTCAGTTCGACATTCCAATCACCTGAAGAAGGTCGGAGCGTACAACGGCCGAAACGTTGTAATAAATATGGCGACAAATATGAGGACAATAGTCTGAATAATTTAAATAATGTACATAATACCTCATCTCAGAAATATAGACAGATACTGAAGTATACCTTATTTGCGTAGGATTTCCCATGTAGTTGTAATAAATATGGTGACAAAGATGAGGACAATAGTCCGAATAATGTAAATAGTGTACATAATACCTCATCTCAGAAATATAGACAGATACTGAAGGGCCGAAACGTTGTAATAAATATGGCGACAAAGATGAGGACAATGGTCCGAATAATGTAAATAGTGTACATAATACCTCATCTCAGAAATATAGACATATACTGAAGGGCCGAAACGTTGTAATAAATATGGCGACAAAGATGAGGACAATAGTCCTAATAATGTAAATAGTGTACATAATACCTCATCTCAGAAATATAGACAGATACTGAAAGGCCGAAACGTTGTAATAAGTATGGCGAAAATGATGAGGACAATAGTCCGAATAATGTAAATAGTGTACAGAATACCTCATCTCAGAAATATACACAGATACTGAATGGCCGAAACGTTGTAATAAATATGGCGACAAAGATGAGGACAATAGTCCAAATAATGTAAATAGTGTACATAATACCTCATCTCAGAAATATAGACAGATACTGAAAGGCCGAAACGTTGTAATAAGTATGGCGAAAATGATGAGGACAATAGTCCGAATAATGTAAATAGTGAAAACAATCATAGTTGTGTGTGCCATTTACTCGTTTACTATTTACTGCGTAAGTTTTCAATGTTAACTGATCTCGATCAAGTCGCCAAAAGATTTATTCGCAAAGAAAATTCATTCTTTAGAGAAACAGTTGATTTAAATGTTCATAAATCTTAGACATGAGGATAAAACAATAGCATTTTCCTGACGACTAACTTGGAAACCAATAATCTACATTAAAATTAAAAACGTGTATTAATTTTATCTTAACTTGACACGTGACCTCTTAAGTAAATAGAACTCATTGTCTCCAGCTTTGTGATTAATCCAAACTCTTTTTAGCTATAAATTCAAAAATTTTAATTTGTAAGGGGTAACTTTCATTCGATCAGTATGAACTGCTACATTGATGCCTTTCCACTTAGACGCTTCTCTGGATACTACAATCTTAATCTCCTCAAGTCAAGGATTAATAGCTATCTATCTTCCCTTGTCCGCATGATCGTCACTGTCTTTATGTTCCACCTATTTCCTTTTACATCCATTAATACTCTACCACGAGTGGCTTTTGAGCCTTGTATTAAATGAACTTTACTATAACTGTTTTCTTTTTTTCTTTTTTTTTTTTTTCTTTTTTTCTCGGGGGCAAACTGGAATTGACCCAAGTCTATTATCGATATTATCAGGACGTTTCGTCTTTCTTCACTTTCAGATGAAAGTGAGAATCCGGAAAGGTGAAAACACTGAATCGATACGCGCAAACCCGATAAGGAAGTTTGTTTGTGTTTTAAAGAAGAAATGTTAAATAAGAAAAGACAATTCGTGGAATTTAATTTGTAATTCTTGGGATTCGGAAGGAATTAGTGATTTTTTTTTTTAAAGGTTAAATTTCAGTTAACACATGAGAATTATGAGCGGCTTCGTGATAATGAGATCAGCTTCGGAGAAAATGAAGATGACATTTTTGAAGAGGATTTATTTTTTCTTTTTATCACTCTTCTGCTCAACAACAAACGCTCCAGGAGTGCATTTCGATTGCTTACCTACCTACAAACACGAACGAACACACTAACAGAGTAATAGACACACAGACACACAACATTCACACATCTGCCTAAACAGATAGATAGATAGATAGATAGATAGATAGATAGATAGATAGATAGATAGATAGGAAAATGAAAAGTATGACATGTACATAGATAGATAATTAACAAAATGAGATAGATAGATAGATAGATAGATAGATAGATAGATAGATAGATAGATGTTGGCTGGTGCATAATTATCAGGTGTTCTTGTAGGTAATTTATTTGTTAATAAAAATTGCTGTTTTGCTTCTTTTAATAAAAATATTATTTTATGTTCAGGTTATAAAAATGCGTGTCGATAAACATACGCTCCGGAATGATCATTTAACAATGTTATTATTTAATTGTTGTTTTTTTGTTTTGTTTTTTTTCATAATAAACATAGTCTAAAAACGCCTGATAATTATGCACCAACCCAAGATAGATAGATAGATAGATAGATAGATAGATAGATAGATAGATAGATAGATAGATCTTCTGGTTTCAGTAATTTTAAACATTGGTTTGTCAGATAAATTCGTTCGTTTTTCAGTGTTATTTAAATTAACATGCAAAATATTTTTTTTTTACTCTAGTGTTTTGTCATCCATTGTATTCATCCTCTTGAACTTTTGGTTATAATTTCCGACATTTGGCGATAGAGCGCCAAGTCGACAAAAACACACCTTTTAGACACTGGCTCATCTTCGCTTTCAATCAAGGTTTCTAAAACTACTGAATATACTGGAGACATTTGCGCTTTGTACGATGAAGATACCATCACAAAGAACTGCGCAGAAATGGTTTTGGTGATCCAAGATTGGAACTTCGATCTCAAAGTATGTCCTCGTTCAGGCCGACCTGTTTAGTTCAATATTATTAAGGCAGATAATATTAAAAATAATAACAGAAGGATTTAACCAAGAAGTCATTTTATTTTACCATCAATTATTAAGAAAATTTTAAATCTTTTACACAATAAATTGTTAAAAAACCTGGCTACAATTGAGATGAACAAAACAGAATAACTTGGAGAGTTGAGTTAAAGTGAAGGCCGGAGAATACAACAGCCAAAACATCATGAATATGGCCACGAAGATGAGGACAACAATGCGAACCACATAAATAGCGTAAATAGATTTTCATATCATTATATATAGTTTTATTATTAGGTTGGTGCAAAAATAATGACGTAATAATGTCGTTTTTTGACGTATTTTTTAACGTCAAAAAACGACGTTATTACATCATTATTTTTGCACCAACCTAATACTTCAACCGTTATTTTTCGTGGATACGTTTGAAATAATAAAAAATATCAGATTCAAATAAAGGAAGAGGCTATTTTACAGGTCACGGTAAAATAGACAAACATGCTTTAAGCTTATTTTACCGGTCTCGGTAAAATAGAACCCCAGGTTATTTTGCCCGTAAGTATTTTTATTATTATGAAGTTATTAAAAATAAAGTTTCCAGTTCGCCCCGAGTATGAGAGAACTATAAACAAATTACGACTCCAAACGCTTCAAAAAGTTGGAATTTGGCTCCAGAAAGAAATATCTACGCATGTATGTAGCATTCAAAATTCTTGTTCAAAAATTCAAGATCCTAAGAATTTATTCTGTGGTGTTAAAAAGAAAAAAAGTAATTTAAAAAATATATTGTTTATCATAGTCCTATAAAATTAAATTAAATCAAAGAAATCATTTTTTTTTTTAAATCAGCTTATTCAAATTTTATCGATCGGTTTTCGAAAGTGACCAAAAAGTGGAGTTTTTAAATCTCGACAAATATGTTAGCGATAAATTCGGCATATACTTAATATTGTTAGGATTTCAACAAGCCTAAAATTTAGCACATAGGTAAGTATACATATATAACAAATAGAAAACTTTTCGTTATCAACACGTCTAGTCCTACGATGGACTTTATCGAGGCAAATGTAAGGATTTTATTTTGCAGCCTACATTTGTAAACAGAATTAAAAAATATCGTTAGGTTTCCAAAATTTTTAAATTTAAAAACAATTATAAATATTCTTCATGCTGTGAAAGTCAAGGTAAATTATTGAGAATGTTAATTAATTCAATTTAATGTCCAATAAATGAGTAAATTTTATTGTCGATTACATTTTTAATGTAATTATTATTTATTGGCTTAGTTTAATTTCTCACACACACATATACACACATACACACACACACAAAAACACACACGCAAATATATATATATATATATATATATATATATATATATATATATATATATATATATATCATGCACTGAGTGCTAATGTTAATAAAAGAGTGTTGAATGAAATACAACAGAGATATTAAGAATATATTAATAAATATACATTTTTATTATTAACAGGTGACGTATATATATATATATATATATATATATATATATATATTAGGATTTAGATCGAAAACATATCAGATTCACTACGCAACTGCTGTCGCGTTTCGATGTGTATGAATGCATCACATCAGCCGATTAAATCGCCTGATGAGATCCATTGATATGCATCGAACAACGACTGCAATTGTGTAGCGATTCTGACATTTTTTCGATGTAATATATTAAAATAAAAAATTATTTCTCTACATTGTATTGAGCCCTCTTTTAAATTAAATGTTACGAACGTTGGAATTGTACACTATTCGTTCTCATCTTTATATATATATATATATATATATATATATATATATATATATATATATATATATATATATATATATATATCCCCAAGAGGATAGAATCCAGGTAGAGCTTAATGTCCAGGACAGACCAAGAATATAATAAAAAAGGCTCAAACACTAATATTCCATGGTTATAATTTATTACATTGGAATCATAATATAAGTTTCGAACCTTGTATGTGTTCTGTACAGAATATACGGACAATTTCTACATAATTTATATCAAAAAAAAATTAGAAGAACACAAGAAAAATTAAATAAAGAAAACTTCTCCGCAGTATGTTTTCAGTTTGCTTACATTTGAATGACGCTCTTATATTTATACTCTGAATGAGTATGCTACGGATGAAGTTTGGTAAGTCACCTTGTTTGGTTGAATGAGATCTAATTTGGAGAGAGATGTAAAGTAATTCTTCTTGTTAGGCATGTAGAGGTATATCTAATATAATTATTCATGAATTTGGTTTGATCAGGAAAACATTTCCTTAAGGGACGTGTGAATTCATATATAATAAAGAAATAATATTGGGCCTTTGTAATTTGGAACTTGAAATGAGTTGTTGTTGCGGTCTCTACATAATTTATGTCCAGAAAAGAAAAATTATATAAGAACACAAGATAAATTAAATAAAAAAACTTAACTGCAGCAGTCAGTCGTTTTTAATGAAACATATAAAAGATAGATTAATGATTAAATACTCAATTATATATATATATATATTATAAATTAATTGATTTAAAATATGGTTTTTCCGCTTCATCTTACTGTTCTTTCTTTTTATTTATATATACATATATATATATATATATATATATATATATGTGTAGATAGATATTGATAATATTAGTGGCCAATATATATATATATATATTGTGTGTGTAATTAGGCAGCATTTTTTTCATTGATGCATGTTTCATTAAATAATATAGACAAGTGTTGTCTATTTATTTTATGTAAATTTTTTTCATAACGTCTGATAAGCTTAATAACATTATCATTAAACGAAGATAGAAAATCACAATATTGATACATATTTTTTTTAATCTAATCTAAGCTTTCGGCTTGCATAAGCCATTATCAAAGATGACAATTACATTACAATTTAAGCAATACACGGACAAGAATGTGATGATAGTCTGTTTGTGTTTACATGAATGATGTCCTTTCTCCTTTCAAAAATCGCCTTATTCTCTTCCACTCATTGTAACCCATTATATATTAGTGGCATTATCGCATTCCTTGCGGTAATCGAATTTAAAAATCGTTTTATACCTATGTCTACCTCCACCTGCTCATATCTATCTATATATCTAGCTCAGTTTTTCATCTCTCACAATTGTTCGTATCCATCTACCTACCTATTTAATTCTCTTCATATCTATATAACTATCTCACTGTGTTCATCATATATATATATGTGTGTGTGTGCGTGTGTGTGTGTGTGTGTAAAAGTGAACATTGAAGTCAACACTCAAAGGTGACAGGCAGTTTTATGCTAGGCACAATCGTCAGGCGGGCTGGCGATTGCGCCTTGCGTGAAATAGCCTGTCGCCTCTGAGTGTTGACTTCATGTTCACTTTTTCAATGTTCACTTTTATATATACGCTCTATTTCTGATATTAGGCACATTATCCCAAAAATATAGCCCACCTTAAAACTTTATTTCTTTATACATATATATATATAATTATTTATTTAAAAATATGATTCCAACACGCTTATGTAGCGTGTTGGAATCATATTTTTAAATAAATAGTTATATTTATGCTCTACTTTTGTATCGAGCTTTATTTTTAAAAAATAATGACAAAAATACTAAAGAACTTTGGATTATTTACCTAACCAGTTCTTTCCGATTTTCTATATATTTTCACACATATATACATATATATATATATATATATATATATATATATATATATATATATATATATATATATATATATATATAATTTATTCGCAAATTATAACATAAATATGTTATAAAATCACTACAAAATTGCCATTTTGTTTCAACAGCTCTGAAATAAACAAATATATATATATATATATATATATATATATATATATATATATATATATATATATATATATATATATATATATATATATATATATATATATATATATATATATATATATATGTATATATATATATATATATATATATATATATATATATATATATATATATATATATATTAGTGCTGCTGCTGTCTTTCAAGTTTTGGGTGTTGCTGTTGCTGTTGTTGAAAATTTGATGTCATTTATATAAATTTAAATTTGAACATTGAGATAAACACCGAATGACAAGAAACTCCACCAGAAATTTGGAAACGGCTTACTGCTTGGAATTTGCGCCGGAAGCTCCAATACGAAAATTTCAGATGAGAGTGCAGAGAATTGGATGAGTCTAATGGTGATTACGAAAGTGTTTGGAGTGATCACTTTGTGATGGCGACATTATGCCTCCATTCATCTTTCCATAGGTTGCCCAAATTAACACAGAGGCCCACATCAAATACCTTGAGGAGATAGTGCTGTCCTTGATCATGGGTGTGGCTACTGGAAGATCTTATGCCTGGCAACAGGAGTCTGCACCATGCCATACAAGCAAGAGAACACAGTCATGTCTGTCAGACAATTCCTGCGACCACATCATCCCTTACATCTGGCCTACTAACTTCCTAGACTGCAAACTCCTTGATTATTATATGTAGGGCGCAGTTGAGCGAGAGACCAACAAAACTCATTGTAACACCAAAGATGAACTAAAGGCAAGGATTATGGCAGCATTCCCCAACTTAAACAAGGAGACCGTCCAAAAAAGTTTTAGATTTCAAAGTCGTCTGGAGGTCGTGGTTGAAGCCAATGGTGATTTTATTGAATAAATTTATTCTTTAGTATTTCAAGACAATTTTATGTAATTATGTAATTTTGGTAAATATATCTTTTATAGATAGATCGACAGAATTACTCAACCAGAGATCTGAAATAATTTTTGTAGGCATAAAAAGCCTGGCTATTTGAATAATGGATTTTTTTTCGGGTGGCGGCTTTACCAATAAAATGCCACTTGGTCCAAGCCTCCTTTAATTTGTTTTTGTTTTTATACTAATTTTTCACTCTTTCTGGTGGCCATTTTAGCCTAAGATTTATCCTGATGATCCGGTAGGTCAAACTGAGTTAGATACGTTCTGACACTTTAGGTATTCTAGTTTTTGCTCTACTTAGTGTATTGAGCACTTTTCTGTTTTAACATAGTTTACTCTGTTTTTTTTTCTTTTGGTTAGTCCTTGATATTGGATTGTCTAATATTTTTATTTACAAAATGTATTAGGTTGGTGCAAAAATAATGTCGTTTTCTCACATATTAACATATGTGAAAAAACGACATTATTTTTGCACCAACCTAATATTAGCTTTTTTCAGACTGCTATCTCTATTTTTGTTCATTATCTATTTTTCTATCAATGAATCAATCTGTCCGTCTCAATCTGTTTATATCTATCTAATTCATTCTTTTCATATCTATCTTTGATCATTATCTATCTGTCTGTCTATCTATCTATCCATCTATCTATCTATCTATATATATATATATATATATACATATATATATATATATATATATATATATATATCTGCCTGTCTGTGTATCTATCTATCTGTTTGTGTCTGTCTATCTATCAATCTATTTGTCTATATATCCATCTATCAATCTGTCTGTCTCAATCTGTTTATATCTATCTAATTCATTCTTTTCATATCTATCTTTGCTCATCATCTATCTATATATCTATCAATCTATCTATCTGTCTGTCTGTCTATCTATCAATCTCTCCGTCTGACTCAATCTGTTTATATCTAATTTATTCTTTTCATATCTATCTATCTATCTTTGCTCATTATCTATCTATCTATCTATCTATCTATCTATCTATCTATTTATCTATCTATCTATTTATCTATCTGTCGGTCTGTCTCTGTATATATCTATCAATCTATCTGTCTGTCTCAATCTGTTTATATCTATCTTAACAGTTCCTTATTTGTCTATTCACATCTATCTATATCTTCTTATCTATATATCTATTTCTCTCTCTCTCTCTCTCTCTCACTCTATATATATATATATATATATATATATCACTATTCGTATTTATTCCGTTCACTTCATAAGTCTATGGATTTCTTTTTCTATCAACCAGTTTTCACTGATTTACAAATGAACACTTCCTCTTGTGTGCAATTTCCTTGGATATTGTATACTTCATCTAATAATTACTCACTTCGAAATTCCTCTACTCCAAAGCTCATGAGGCAATTGAACACTGTCCTCGTCACAGATTGTTTTTCTTCTGGTCATAAGACAACTTAACACGTACCCTCTTGAAATAATGTGTCGTCAATTAACTAGAGTGTTATCTCTGTGGAACCGCTTCCCGGATAAATGCCTTCGAGGTGGTCAAACTGATGATGGAAGATATTTATACAAGTCTATAACAATAGAAGTTCATCAATCGGAACAACAATTATATGGCAAGATAATATGATAGCGTTGGTAACAATAGCATGATGCTTTATTTATATACTAATAATATACTATTTATATACTATGAATATACTATTTATATACCAATAAACGTGTTCAATGAGTTAATCTTGCGATTAATGCCCTATATATATATATTTTATGTATTTTTTCTTGTGTTTGTATATATGTGATTTATTTTCTGGACATAAATTGTGTAAAAACTGTCCGAATGTTCTATATATCCGAGCGCTTCTGAAACATATATAAAAATCTACATTTGGTCTGACGATTGCGTCGAGCATGAAGAAGACTGTCGGCTCTAAGTGTTGACTTCTATGTTCACTTTTTCACACGCTCTATCTCTGATACTGAGCACTTTATCCCATAAATATAGCACACCGTAAGATTATATTTCTTCATAAGAATGTACATATTCAGTTAAAAATTTAAAATAAACTATCTTCGAATATGCCTAATAGAATAGGTGAAAGCGTTCAGATATAGAAAACATTCAGACATTTTTTAAACCTATACTGTCCAGAAAAAAAATCACTTAAACAAACACAAGAAAAATTGAAAAAAAAAAAAAAAGCTTAGTCACAGTACCATATCAATCGTCTTCAAACTTGTATGTCCGACTGATGCCAAATGTGTCGGGTTTCGATCCCGGCTTAGGGCAATCGTGTTTCTAGCCACACTGATGAGCTGTGATACAGCAAAACAGTCTGTCTGTGGGACAATATATACGCCCCCGAAAAATTTAATTCCGGTCGAGCACTCTTGAGGAAAGCGCGAATTTGTAAACAATGACAACTACTGCTAATACTGCAAGGGTTTTCTATGAATTAAGCACTGTCGATCATTGGTATGTTTATTCGAAGAATAGGTACGTAAAAAACCGCCCTCCTCTCTCTCCCGGGCGGTGATAGCCCAGGAGTAAAATCTTCGACTGATGCGAAATCAGTAGGGTTTCTTCAATAAATAGTAAATCCTTATAAAAATTATATAGTTTTACGTATATTAAAAGGTAGTGTATATATATATATATATATATATATATATATATATATATATATATATGAATCTAAGCTTTGGTGATCATTATTTATATATTGTTAAATATAACAGCTTGAGGCAATCGTATGTCTACCCGCACTGATGAGCTGTGATACAGTGACACAGCCTGTCTGTGGATGACAATATACACGCCCCGAAAAATTTAATACCGGTCGAGCACTCTTGAAGAAATCGCGAATTTGTAAACAATTACTACTACTGCTAATACTACAAAGGTATTCTATGAATTGAGCACTTTCGGTCATCGGCTTGTTTATTCGAAGACTAGGTACGTAAAAATCCGTCTTCCTCTCTACCGGGCGATGAGAGCGCATGGGTAAATACTTCGACTGATGCCAAATCAGTAGATTTTCGATCCCCGCTTGTGGTAATCAGATGTCTAGCCACACTGGTGAGCTGTGCTACAGCGAAATAGTCTTCATGTGGATGACAACATATATGTATATATATATATATATATATATATATATATATATATATGTATGTATGTATCTATGTATGTATATATTAAGACATTTTTTATGTTTATAAGTTTCTTTTATAATGTGTGACATCTATTAATTTTATGCAAATTCTTTTCATATCGTCTGACAAGCTTAATAACATTATCATTAAAAGAAGAAAGAAAATCACAATATTGATACATGTTTTTTAATCCTATCTAAGCTTTCGGCTTACATAACCCATTATCAACGATGACAATTACAATACAATATATTAAACAACACGGACATTGTAATAATGATAGTCGACAAAAGATTCCAACATTTGAATATTTTTTTATGATGCTTTTCTTCAACCTGAGCTTTCGACTCAGATGAGCCATCATCAGTTTAGCAAACTTCTACGTAAACATAACATGATGTTATCTTTGATGGTGAGCTTCTCTCTTGTAATGTCAATATAACCAATCTGGTAATGGCTCATGTGAGCCAATAGGTTAGATATATATATATATATATATATATATATATATATATATATATATATATATATATAAATATAATATATAAATATATATATATATATATATATATATATATATAAATATAAATATATAATATATATATATAAATAAACCCCCATTTTTTTTCAAAAATTTAAATATAAATAATAATAATTTTACACAAACCCCACCACACGTATATACATACATGCGAGGAAATATTATTCAGCGAAAAATAAAAATAAAATAAAAGTTACGGTGACATCTAGCCAACTTAACTATAAATTGTTGTGATCATGTGGCCAGTCTAGCAGTGTGCTTAAAGTTTATGTAACATAGCGAAGAGTTTATCCGAATAATTACCGTGAAATTATGTATAGAAAAGGCACAGAGACGCAACTTGACGGCGATGGGAAAGTGACTAAAGCCGAGACGTCAGCTCTGGGCCAATAATATTGCTATTTCTGCTTTGTATTTTATCAATGATCTCTGGATATATAGCAGGAACTCCGGACCATATTTAGCAGTAATATTCTAAGCATGAACGAATCGTAGACTTATAGATATGGAATATAGATTCCGTAGAGAAGAATATTGTTGATTCTTCTTTGAATCTTATCAAGGAGATGAAGGTAAATACCAGGAACACCGGACCATAAATGGCAGCAATATTCTAAGCATTAAAGTTTAGATCAGCTATTTCCTTTTTTATCTATGATATACCTTTATTGAGGGCATTGCTGTATCAAAATGTATCCTTTAAATCTTTTCTTTATTCTTGTCTCATAAAGTTTACCTTCCTTTGCAAATATGTTTTTGGATGCTGAATCCTGGAGTTTCCCTCGTTTACAAACTCTGTAGTATTTCTTTTGGCACGTTCCTGGTTGACTTGAAGCAAAGAAGCGAAAATGAAACCTCAAACTGTGTATACCCACAAAAAATATTCTTAAAAACAGCAGAACGTGCTGAAGAAACGGAGTTTTCTTTTTAGATAGGGAAGCATCAGCTAGTAAATTGCCACAAAATAAAAAAATTAGACAGTCCTGAAAACGCATGCTTTATATTTTATAGCAGACGACAACCAAACCGGCAAGACATTTATTCTCTCTGACGTGAATATGGATACTAATTTTGTATTTTTCTTCTTACATAAGTAGTCTTGTAAATTATAAAAGTTTAACAGTAAAAATATTCGAAAAGAATTCTATGAACTTTAAATATTTTTATTTCGTTTAAAGTATCTTTAGAATTATCGTAAATGAAATTGCTTTTAAATGTGTTAATAACCTAATGAAATTGACTTGAGCTTGTTATAACCATAAGTATAACAGTGGCCCAATGTTTTCTTACTAGAAAAACTATTTAATCCTTGCTTATTATATATATATATATATATATATATATATATATATATATATATATATATATATATATATATATATATAATAAGCAAGGATTAAATAGTTTTACCTTACGGAGGTTTTGAGGCCTCACACTTATACACACAACACCCACACGAATATACACACTTACACACAACATACTCACTCCCTAATGAGCCAAATGATAACACACACCCACAGCAATACACACGCTTACACATATCATACTCACTCACTCCCTAACAACCAAATAACACACACACAAACACTAAACAGAGATACATCCCCTCTCCAGGACCAAAAAAACTGCCAAATATACCAAGGGAATTCACAGAAGCATAGATCCATCCAGCTCTTATCTCAAATAACAACTTAAAAGAGACTGACCAACACAAGGAATGTTAAAAGATTCATGTTAAAAAGATTAAAAAACAAATGAAAACTACAGACAAAAGTTCATTTTCTCCATCAAGACATTCATTTCTGTAGTTTAGTGCTAGCAGCAAGCAGAAATATTTCTTCTCCTGATGATGGCCATTTTGGACGAAACTAGTCGAGGAATCTAAATTAAATAATAATAAAAAAAAAAAGAAAGAATATTGATCTACAACCCAGTGTGTCTGAAGTTTTAATTTTTTAATATTTTTTAATTGTTCAATATATATATATATATATATATATATATATATATATAGAAAAAAAATATTATAAATTTTAATGAACCTAGTTTTAAGTATAGCTAAAATAACTAATGTGATTTCAGGCATTACTGTAAATCTGTTGGCAAATGTTTTCCGTGAACTGCAAAATCTTCTCACCCTTTGTATTGCTAATGATGGAGGGCATGTAGGAACTTAAATAAATTTCAGTAAAACCTTAAAAAATATAGATTTACTTCTTTCTAATCCTTTTTTCAAATTATTTCTATCGCAAATACAAATAAAGTTATAATTTTTTAAAGTGCATACGAACTTTATGGACACCCTATATATATATATATATATATATATATATATAATAAAAAGGCTTAAACACTAATATTCCATGGTCATAATTTATTCCATTGGAATCGTAAATACGATCCAATTCATCAGACCTACAAATTCAAAAAGAAAACAGAAAAAAACCCACTCCGGAAATAAAAATAGAATTTAGAGAGAGAGTAATTATGAGAGTGTGGGACGGATGTTAGTTTATAAGAGAGGGGTTTAACAGAGAGAGTTTTATTTAAAATTAGGTGTGAGTGGAAGGGGGAAAAAGACTGTTGACGGATGTCTAAAACAGTATAAGGATACACATCGACGTGACAATACACACACCATGGCCGATCAAATCTTAAAGAAGGAGGGGGAGGTAAGGAAGGAAGTGGTGGGGAAGAAAGATGGGGCGGGTGAAATTAAAATTGCAAGGGACGCTGTGTAATTGAGAAAATTTGACAAAAATAATATCGACAGCAGGTTACAAATAAAATATTATAAACAATAAATATGAAGATTATCTAATCTGGCGAGGACCTATATTTTTATGTTCAAAACGCATGCAAAACCATACATACATGTATATACTACACACACACACACACACACACACACATATATACATATATATACACATACACACATATACATGTACACACACAAACACATATAAATACATACACACATACACATACATATACATACATATACATACGCACACATATATACACGTATATCCACCTATACCCTATACACACATTTTCCACATACATATACATAAATACACATGCACCCACATACACATATATACATACACACACATACAAAAACCAGATATATATACGCACACACACACATATATATATATATATATATGCATATATATATATACATATATATACATACAAAAATGTACACACATATACCTACATATACACACATACATCCATAGGCATCCACTCCTTACCCATTTACACACACTTGTACATATGAACATGCGCATAAACATATATACCTAAAACCTTACATTTCTAACCAATTAAAAAAAAAAAAAAAAAAAAAAAACAATGTATCCCTATATCTATCCGTTTAGCTATACATACATACACATATACACGCACATCTATACCCACATACACACATATATATACACATACATACATATGGGTACATATATACACCAACACATACGCACACCCACACACATACATATACATACATATATATACATATATATATACATATACACACATCCCTGCATATATATTCTCCTATATATACCTACACCCACATACGTATACATGAATATATACACATACACACATATCCATACATATACATACACATATATACAAATACACACACCCCTAAATATATACCTACATATACCCGTAGTCAAGTACATACATACATACATACATACATATACACACACACACACACATATATATATATATATATATACCCACATACATACAAATACATACATATAAATTAGAATTTAAAAACTAAATAAGTAAAATTTCAACAATTTATATATACACATATACCCACATTCATACAAATACGTACAAATACATACATATAAATTAGAATTTAAGAACTAAGTAAAATTTCAACAATTTGGGCGTAAAAAAAAAAAAAAAAAAAAAAAAAAAAAAAAACACCATAGCGCATCACAAAAACACACAATGATCTATATAGAGATAAACAAAATAAACATAATAGTCATTCCGTTAAAATGTCATGCCCGATGTTTTGAACCAAGATGGAACTGACATAAATGACAGAAAGTTACAAAACGGTGTTTATGTTTTGAATCTCTTCTTATGTCTACATTTAGAAAATATCTCATTACGAAGATTCAACAGTTCATCTTGATTTTTATCTTTGATAATAAAAATTTTTTCCGCCAAGCACAGATCACACCGATCGCGGAAGTTATTAGGTGTTTTGGCTCTTGATAGGTATCTCCATTTCAAAAGTGGGGTTAACCCCTTATCCACCAGATCCCAGTAGTGTTTGGATAAGGAAGTTTGACTTCTAAGGCATCTATATCTAAAAGAGTGTCTATGGTTGTATAGACGCTGCTTCCAATTACCGGCGGATATACCTATATATCTTTTTTTCTCGTTTATATTTTCCTCGGGAAAGATAGTTGCCTCGTATATTACATTTTTGTAGTTACATTTACCCCCGATAGGGCAATGATCTTTATTCCTACAATTGCAGGTAGGGTTACTTGATTGAGTCACATTACAATGGTAGTTTCTAAGTATTCTGCAATTATGGGAAGATATGATTTTCTCCAAATTACTAACGCATGAGTAACTAATTTTCAGAGTCTTCCTATTGAAAATTATACTTAATGGATGTTTACAGTGAAAATGCTTATCAATTAATTTCAGAAAAAAACTTCCTATGTCAATATGTGTGTGTGTGTGTGTATATGTATGTATGTATGTATGTATGTACTTGACTACGGGTATATGTAGGTATATATTTAGGGGTGTGTGTATTTGTATATATGTGTATGTATATGTATGGATATGTGTGTATGTGTATATATTCATGTATACGTATGTGGGTGTAGGTATATATAGGAGAATATATATGCAGGGATGTGTGTATATGTATATATATATGTATATATATGTATGTATATGTATGTGTGTGGGTGTGCGTATGTGTTGGTGTATATATGTACCCATATGTATGTATGTGTATATATATGTGTGTATGTGGGTATAGATGTGCGTGTATATGTGTATGTATGTATAGCTAAACGGATAGATATAGGGATACATTGTTTTTTTTTTTTTTTTTTTTTTAATTGGTTAGAAATGTAAGGTTTTAGGTATATATGTTTATGCGCATGTTCATATGTACAAGTGTGTGTAAATGGGTAAGGAGTGGATGCCTATGGATGTATGTGTGTATATGTAGGTATATGTGTGTACATTTTTGTATGTATATATATGTATATATATATATGCATATATATATATATATATATGTGTGTGTGTGCGTATATATATCTGGTTTTTGTATGTGTGTGTATGTATATATGTGTATGTGGGTGCATGTGTATTTATGTATATGTATGTGGAAAATGTGTGTATAGGGTATAGGTGGATATACGTGTATATATGTGTGCGTATGTATATGTATGTATATGTATGTGTATGTGTGTATGTATTTATATGTGTTTGTGTGTGTACATGTATATGTGTGTATGTGTATATATATGTATATATGTGTGTGTGTGTGTGTGTAGTATATACATGTATGTATGGTTTTGCATGCGTTTTGAACATAAAAATATAGGTCCTCGCCAGATTAGATAATCTTCATATTTATTGTTTATAATATTTTATTTGTAACCTGCTGTCGATATTATTTTTGTCAAATTTTCTCAATTACACAGCGTCCCTTGCAATTTTAATTTCACCCGCCCCATCTTTCTTCCCCACCACTTCCTTCCTTACCTCCCCCTCCTTCTTTAAGATTTGATCGGCCATGGTGTGTGTATTGTCACGTCGATGTGTATCCTTATACTGTTTTAGACATCCGTCAACAGTCTTTTTCCCCCTTCCACTCACACCTAATTTTAAATAAAACTCTCTCTGTTAAACCCCTCTCTTATAAACTAACATCCGTCCCACACTCTCATAATTACTCTCTCTCTAAATTCTATTTTTATTTCCGGAGTGGGTTTTTTTCTGTTTTCTTTTTGAATTTGTAGGTCTGATGAATTGGATCGTATTTACGATTCCAATGGAATAAATTATGACCATGGAATATTAGTGTTTAAGCCTTTTTATTATATCCTTACTCTGTCCTGGACATTGAGTTCTACCTGGATTTTATCCTCTCGGAATTTTTTATTCTAAATATACATGTGTATATATGCACCTGTGGATTTTGCATATATATATGTATATTTACCACTAATATTATCTATATATATATATATATATATATATATAATGAGAGAGAGAGAGCGCACATAATCTGGCATGGTGAGTCGTTGATCAAGTATTCAAGCTCTCGGTCACGATGACTTGTAACTTCGAGCTAGTACAAACATCTACCGAATTTCACTAACAAGATTCGGGTCAACTCGTAATTTGGGGTTGTCTCCCAAAGACGATATTAACAAATCGGCTAATTCAAACCGGATTTCCTGTTCGCCCCACGCAAATAATAGTAATAGCCAGTAACACTTGTCTTAATTCATGGCCACTGACAATTCCTTTCAATTCGAAGGTGCATTGGGATGGTAAAAGATGCTTTCCAAAAGCCAAACAAACTATTAAGATACAAGAAAAAATCTTGTTTGAAACAAAGAAATGAGTATTTATCTAATATCAGGCATCAGATATTTGGTTCTACAGAAGGATGCTGAGAATATCATGGACCGAACATGTGAGCAATGATGAGATTTTAATGCCTCCAGTCAGTTTAATGTCATACGTGATACACGCTTGGGCAATCATATCTCTTTCGATCCATGAATGACATTTCTTTTTGCGGTAGGCAAGCTGCCAACCAAGGCTGCAGAACCCAGTCTGTCATGCTATCCAACACATGGAGGATGAAGAGATGGATTTATGCCTTCTCAATGGCATTAGCGCATAAGTGAATGTAACAAGCCCGACTGGAATTCGAACGCAACTCTCCGATTTATCATTCCGAGCCATTCTCTCTATTACACCACAATACATATTTAGTGCTTTATTAACATTAGTTTACCAAAAGCTCTCACTCTCTCTCTCTCCCTCCCTCCGTCTCTCTCCCTCTTTCCCTTCTCTCATTCCTCTCCCTCTCTCTCTCCCTCTCTCCCTCCCTCTCCCTTTTCTTTCACTTCCTCCCTCATGCCCCCCTTCCACTCTCTCTCACTCTCTCTTCTTCCCTCTATCTCCCTCCCTCTCCCTCTCCTTCCCTCTCTCTCTACATCTCTCCTGCCCTCTCCGTTTTCTTTTTCTTTCTTCCCTCATCCCCTCCCTCTCTCTTTCCCCTCTCTCTCCTTCCTCTTCCTCTCTCCCTCCTTCTCCCTTTTCTTTCTCTTCCTCTCTCATGCCCTCCCTGTCACTCTGTCTCTCACTCTCACTCCCTCTATCTCCCTCTTCTTCTCTCTCCCTGTATCTCCTCCCTCTCGCTCTTTCCCACCCTCTCCCTTTTCTTTTTCTTCTTCCCTCATCCCCTCCCTCTTTCACTCCCTCTTTCCCCTCTCTCCTCCCTCTCATCCACCATCTCTCCCTCCCTCTCTCTTGATATTGCTTCAATTAATTGCAATTTGCCTTGCAGTGAATACAAATTCTTGACGATTTCTTGTTTATAGTGTAACGTTTTCTTTCTCTCTTAAACATTTTTCTTTTTTCCATTTTTGGAGAGTTCCCTTCCTGCTCATTCATATTCATCTCAAGAATATTTTACTATCTTCTGCTTTTGCTTTTTCTTTTTAAATATGCTTCTTTAAAATATCTATTTTTGAGTCTTTTTCTACGTATTACAATATCCGTGGTTTAATGGATTGCAGCTCGAAATGAGAAATAGATGAGCCATGTTCTATATTCCAGTTGGGTTCGTTACGTTCTAGTACCGATAAATATCCTTGCGAATGGATTAAATAGTAAGAGAATCCTTGCTATATTTTCAATGAAATATTTACTCGCAAAAATAAGCTCTTCTTATAATCTCAAATTAGTTTCGGCTTTGAATAACCCAAAAAGTTGATGAACGATAAAAGAAAAATCAATGCCATATAATACCGTCTTTTTTTGCCTGTTTGCCATTTCTTTCTTTTTTCTTCTTTATCTTTTAATACATTCGCTCTTTCTCTTGATTTGTTCTTTCTTTTTTATAGCTTCGTTCTATTCTGTTTATTGCTTTTTCTCTTCTTTCTCTTCACCTATTTGATTCTTTCTTTCTTCTTTTTCTTTTGTTTATTTTCTATTTTTCCTTCTTCCTAACTATATTTTTTTTCTTTCATCTTTATCGTCATTTTTTGGTGTTCATACTGTTTATCAATCCATCCATTTTTTTTTTCTATTTCATTTCCTTCTTTTTTTTTTCTTTATTTCTCCTTCTAATTTCTGAACACATCGTAATGATTTATTCAGTCTATTATTATTCACTTCTTTTTTCTTTCATTCGTTTTTTTTTCATTCATATAAAATCTTGAAATATTCTCAACAGTTTTTTTTTCTCATTCTTCATTTTTTTTTTTTTTTTTTTTTTGTTAATTTCATTTATTAAGACCGTCTTTCATTCTTTTCCCTCCTCTTAATAAACGCTTTCCTTACTCGCTATTCTTTCAATTTGTGTCATAAAATTCCTACGTCTCTTATTTTTTTTCTTTATATTTCTATTTATTTTTCCTTCACCAGTTTCTTTATCCTACTCCATTTTCCTTCATTTTGTTGCGTTTTGTTTCCCCTTTTTTCTCAATCCTTTAGTTTCTATATGAAGAACATCGTTTCCAAAAGAATCCATCATTTAACTTTATTTTTCCTTTACAACACGCCTTCTATCTATTAGTGAATTATAATCCAAACAAGCTTGAATCAACAATGACAGACATTTTCTTGCCTTTTGTGCCAGGAGTCTTGTCATTTCGACTGTTTGCTTTGACTGCAGTGTATACAATTATCAGCCTCGATTTCATTTCCACGCAGGGTATTTGACTTGGTAATACGTCATTCCAGTCTTTCTTTTTTGCATGTGAAGCTTTAAAGAAACAAATGATTGATAGTTGAAGTCGGATTGGCGTCGCTGAATATTCTCGCCTGTTTATTGTCCGTCAGTTAAAAAATACCTTTGCTGCTTCCATTCATATCCATGTCATTTCAAGAATTCATTGATCTATTCCAGCACTCGCTGCCACCCCACACACATGCATGTATGCCTCGATAACTGTATCTATTTGTATATTTTATATATACGAGTTTCCACAATACTTAGCCTGAGACGGAATTATGAGCTGAATTTTTATCTGGCATTTTCGCTGCAATATGTTCTGTCAATGGCATTAATATTAACTATTCAAGTGGATTGACAACGAAAGAAATTATGTTGACAAATCAGTTGTAAAATAAAGTGTTTTTTTTGTTTTTGTTTTTTTCATCGTTACGCTACAAACTTACTGATACACCGACAAAGTGAGGAGGTACAGTGGAGTAATGAATAGCGGCTCGGATTGAGGAATGGAAATTATTTCTATCGCAAATACAAATAAAGTTATAAATTTTTTGTAAGGTGCACACAAACTTTATGGACACCGTATATATATATATATATATATATATATATATATATATATATATATATATATATATATATATATGTGTGTGTGTGTGTGTGTGCGTGTGTGTGTGTGTGTGTGTGTGTGTGTTGAACAATAAAAAAAATATAAAAAAATTAAAATCTTCAGACGCGCTGGGTTGTATATTAATATTCCTTCGTTTTTATTCAGGAGAAAAATAATTTTCTGCTTGCTGGTAGCAGTGAACTGCAGAAATGAATGCCTTCTTCGGGTGATTGCACGTTGTACTAGAACAACTACCCTAGTAGACGAAATAAAAGGTTCCGTTCGAAATTCAAATCAGCTGAAGAAACGTCCGAAACGTTGTGAATATGCCAATGAACATGAGAATAATAGTCCGAGTAATGTAAATAATGCAAGTAATCATAACACCTCATCTCAGAGATATAGACAGATATTAAAAAAATAAACATATATACTGGCAATATGAATACACGCATTCACACACATATTTAGATAAACATATACATATAAACCTAAACGTATGTGCTTTTTGATAACTTATTATCCAAATGTTCTTATTGTGCAATATATTTTATTGATACATTTTACAAAAACAAATATGTGCGCCAATTGGCTTTTGCTAATGTTTATATGACAGGAATAAAATATTTAATGACAGTAAAACTCTTTGCATACGTGATGGAAATTGTTATTCTTCTTGACAATCTCATTGGGTAGACTTTTTTAAAATTCATGCGGGCGTAAAATTATTAAGCAAATGTATTCTGTGCGTGACAAAAGCAAATGGATCGGTGAGAATTGCATAAATTCAGATTGAGACACAAAAGAAGAATTTCAGAAATATATATCTACCTTAAAAGAAAACGTTAATATTTATCTACTTTAGTCTATTTCTATATATATCTACACACACACACACACACACACACACATATATATATATATATATATATATATATATATATATATATGTGTGTGTGTGTGTGTGTGTGTAAAAGATAATAGGAAAATTGTAATGGTATAATGGAAATTGTAATGGTAGCCGACGCGTTTCGTTCAATTATCAAGGCAAAAAACGAAATTAATTTATTAAACAAAGTAACTAATAATAACAAAACAAAATGTCCTTAGCAACTGGAAGAATTTAGAGAACGCTATTTTTATACTGTTAAATGAAAAATACATCATTTACTGTCACGTATGAAGATATTGTTATTATTGATTTTTCCAACCATTTTCTTTTCATACTGCTGTGTACGTTTGCTTGGGAAAGTAGTAATTCTGTTAAGGTATAATAGGGAAAAGGCCTAGGCGTAGATTAATATTTGGGTAATATTTGGCCCAGGCTTTTCCCTTATTCCATATTTCCTATTGTTTAATAAATTCATTTCGTTTTTTTTGTTTTTTGTTTTTGTTTTTTTTTGTTTTTGTTTTTTTTTTTTTGCCTTGAAAATGTCCACATTGACGAAACGCGTCGTCTACCATTACAGTTTTCCTATTGTCTTTTACATTTATAAATATTGTCTTTTTCTACAGGTAAGTCTGAGAATATATATATATATATATATATATATATATATATATATATATATATATATATATATATCTTTCTATTTATTCCTTTTGTTTTGTATACAGTTTTTATACAATTTATTCTGTCATTCAAGTCAAGTACATTTCATTTAAATTTTAGGTTGATTTGAAAGAGGAAGACAGTGTCGCTCTCATAAGTCACTCACCTTAATAAACATAGATGATCTCAACATTCTTCTTATGTATCCTGTCCTTTCAAGATATGTGGGTGGTATCACTCTCCCCAACTTCCTGTAATTTGCAGCACTAAGCAATAATTGTTTCTTTACCAATCCTTTCTGACCATGTTCTGCTATCCATTTGCACAAGCTCGTTAGGTAGGTTATTCGCTGTTTCCATCAGTTTTCTTGCCAGCAATATACCGTGAGTGTCAAATTCTCTAAGCCCTCTTTCCTCAGTATGAGTCCCAGAATTTTCAATCTAAGCTTTCTAATTGTATGTCCATTTTGTTTCTGTTTCATTAAAATTTCATCCCAGGCTATGACCATGATATTCTCAGCATCCTTCTGTAGAGTAACATGCCCATTGTCTCACGGCCCCTCTTTATCTGTGAGTACATCTGCCATATAGAAGGATTGATAACAAAGAGCAATTCCACACTCTTTTCTTATCGTACCACGGCCGAAACGTTGTAATAAATATGGCGACAAAGATGAGGACAATAGTCCGAATAATGTAAATAGTGTACATAATACCTCATCATAGAGATATAGACAGATACTGAAAGGCCGAAACGTTGTAATAAATATGGCGACAAAGATGAGGACAATAGTCCGAATAATGTAAATAATGTTCAAAGTTTTCCTTCTCTTAGATTGGTTGCTACACAGGTCTATCTTCCTATTTAGAAGAATTATATTCATACATTTCCCAAAGGTTTTTGAATTTGAATTTGAACTCGAGTCGTCAATTTCATTTCCCATGTCGATATCCTTTACACTGCCAGCACGTCTCTTTTGCTACGTTTCTTAAAAATGTTCATTGAGTCCTCATGTCTTATATATGCCCCTCAAGTCTTTGTAAATGACGATTTGTGTAAAAAGTTCGTTCTTACCAGCAATACATGTTTGGAAGAAAAAATTATTACCAGCAATACATTTTTGGAAAAAAAATTATTACCAGCAATACATTTTTGGAATAAAAATTATTACCAGCAATACATTTTGAAAGAAATATTACTAGCAATACATTTTTGGGAAATTTATTACCAGCAATACATTTTTGGAAGAAAAAGTTATTAACAGCAATACTTTTTGAAGAACGAATTATTACCACCAATACATTTCTGGGGAAAAAATTATTACCAGCAATATATTTTTGGAAGAAAAAATTATTACCAGCAATACATTTTTGGAAAAAAAATATTATTAGCAATACATTTTTCGGAAAATTATTACCAGCAATACATTTTTGGGAAAAAAATTATTATTAGGTTGGTGCAAAAATAATGTCTTTTTCTCACATATGTTGCTATGTGAGAAAACGACATTATTTTTTCACCAACCTAATACCAGCAATACATTTTTGGAAAAAAATTATTACCAGCAATACATTTTTGGAAGAAAAAATTACCAACAATACATTTTTGGAAAAATAAATATTACCAGTAATACATTTTTGGAATAAATAAATAAAAAATGTTACTAGGAATAAAAATTTTGTTGACATTAAATAATCCACTGAGGTTGATATACTGTAAAACAAACCAAACCAAAGCAAGTACAGTAAGTATCCCTTAGACAGGTTTTGAGGACAGACACCTTCATCGAAGCTTCCAAAGTTGTTAAGTCAATTTTTATCTACCATCATTCAGTAACGTTCTAGTTTTAGTTTGTCTCGAGCATTGTCTTGGGTGAAATTGGAAGCGACTTGCATATTATTTATCTGCATCAGTTCCGGAACATGGGCTTCTCTTGTTAAATGGACTTTAGCAATTTAGCAATTTTCGCTTTCTCCCTCCGTAAAGAATCGTCACCACATATCCGAGACGTTTTATTTCCACCCATGAACATTATTAACCATTAAAAGGGGCCAGCCGGTGAAGACCAAGCTATGAGGTCTACTGGCAAATTTGCTCAAATTTGCCGATCATCTGTTTTAAATTTCCATTTCTAATCCACAAAATACAGCATTTTTAGCAAATTTGCGTTGAAGTATCGCCGAGTAAGGTTTTCTGTCCATCTACAAGACAAAGCCAGGGTCAAGAATCTTGAATATCAGATTTCTCTTTCATTTGATGATATGGCGTTAGGATGATCGATTCCCTGAAGGCTAAACATCTTCAACTGAAGGGTTGTCAAGAATAAGATTGTAATTTTAATTGCTATCGTTAATTTACCTTCACATATCTCAGGGAAACTGAACTTTTTTTCGACGTTAATGCCCAAACTCCATCTGACAATGTAATAGCTTTTGTGAGTGTCTTCTTAGATGCGGTTTGTACTTACCGATCAGTTTTTATTTTTATCATCCTTAAATCAAACAAGCGTAATTACTGGCTTCCTTCCACGTAAATCTTTTAGATGAGCAGTTGCCAAGCGCAGTCGACTTGCACTTTTCAACTTCAACCGATGAAAGCAAGATGAATCTTATCCTAGCCAAATTAAAAGTTAAATCATCTTACAACAATTTACATTGCTTCTCATATAAGTATCAACTTCATGCCAATAGTTGCTCCAATAACTTGGACCGATTTTAAATGTGAATTAAGTTAAAGCGTCTAATGATTTTTTTTCTTTTTCTTTCAAATATTTTCAACTTAAGTCTTTGGCAATTTCAACCATGGAAATATTAACAATCAAACAACGTGTTAAAGTTATCAAAACCTATTAAGAAAATGGACGTTCAAATTTCTAAGTATACAACCCAATGATTCCGCTAGCAAAAAAATGCACCCCAAACAGTGACCGTTTGTGGATGCAGTGGCTTTTTAACAATCTTCCTTGGATTTTCATTAACCAAAATGTAAAAATTATGCTACGAATCCACCAAGATGAAAATGGGCTTCATCACTAAAGAGAATTTTCTGCGAAAAATCTTCGTCGGCTTGTCTTTGCTCGTGCACTCAATTGACGAATATACGGCGCTCCAAATGATCAGCAGATTTCACTTCTTGTGTCAACTGAATTTTGTAAGCATGTTGAGACAAATCCTTTGTCAAAATTCGATGTAACGTTGTTCTGAAGAGGTTCAGTTCCTGTTTGCGATGACGAATAGAGTTGTCTGGATTTTCGACCACATTCCCGCGGACTGCAGCAATGTTTTTAGCTGAACGGCGTAAACGAGCACACAATTATGTTTTCACATCTGATACCGATCCAGTTTGTTTGAATTTACGAACAATTTTTCCAATTGCACTCTCGGTTGGTTGATTATGCTGACCAAAAAATTGGGATATACGCGAAATGCATTTCTGTTTTAACGTCCATTTTGGTAATAGGCTTCGATAATACTAACACGTTGTTTGATTGTTAAGCTTTCCATGATTGAAATTGCCAAAGACTTAAGTTGTTAAATGTGAAAAAACTCTTTAGACGCTTAAACTTAATTCACATTTAAAATCGGTCCAAGTTATTGGAACACCGTATATAATAAAATAATTCTCGCATTCTAAAGGGTTATTTGATCAATGATGGCAGCATTTGTCTGTGCAGTAGGAAATTATCCGTAGATGTAAGCAGATGAATTGTTGCTCGATTGACGGCTTAACAACACTTTGCAAGTCATTATTGCCAGCAAATAATTTAAATTGTAAGATTTTGGTGTGTGGAAGAGATAATAATGATTTAGTGATGCAAGTCTTACTAATTAACCCATAGCTTGGTGGAGATGAGGCGGATTCATTGTTAAATATAACAGACAATTAATGTCTATTATGTGTAATCATTAGCCGTTCTAAACTTCGAATATTTGCTTTAATTTCGGGAGAAAATAAAGACAAAAATTGTCCAATATTTGGATATTTTTTATTATGCTGTTCCTTGATCTAAGCTTTCGACTCACATAAGCCATCTTCAGAGTGGTTATGCGGACATTTAAACAAAGATATTCACCATCAAAGATGATATTCTGTTAAGTTGACATAGAAGATTACTATGCTACGATAACGGTCGCGGAATAGCAGAGGCTTAGTCGTAAGTTCATGATGCGCTTCTGTGACGTCGTACCACGTGAGAGAACGAAATATTAACAACAAATATCCAAATATTAAGGGAAAGAAGTATGAAAAAGTTGAAAAAGTTTTCGCGTGACGGGTTTCAGCCTTCAAGACTTCATCAGACTAAGTTTATGTTTACAGAGATGCAACTACAAATACGCACAAGCCAGAGACGATGGTCATTTTAAATTTTAAAATAATTTTTATTTTTTATTATTTGTTTTGGATATATAATATAGCCAATTTCACTTAGATTCTTTATTTTTTATGTTTCCGTCACTTTAGTGATTAAATAATTGCATAGTCACAATGTTCTATAATTCCGAGTTCTTTCGGCTATTACTTTTATCAAGGTGGATTTTATTTTTCAATTTAATTGTGTGTTTGTGTTGCGTGTATGTTTTTATTGTTATGGAGATGTTTTTTCCGAACACAGCTAGCACATTATGGCCGTGTTTGTAATTAATATTATAAAGTGCTGGCTTTCTCTTTTTATTATGAAGGCTTCCATTATTTTTAATCTTTTTTTACGTATAGATGAGGTTATTATGTTTGTGTTTTCTACCAGCATGTTTCGGATGAAGTCTGGTAAGTTTGTGTGTGTGTTTAAATGGGTTCTAATGGAGCTATGGTCAGATAGGTGTAACGTAAAGCGTCTGGATAGACATGTAGTCGTGTGACCGATGTAATTATTATTGAATTCGGTTTAATCAGGAACACAGTTCCTTTAGGGGCATTTGAACTCATAAATAATGTTCGTTCGTTGTAATTTTGATTTTGCTGGTGTGTTGTTATTTTTTAGGATAAGGTTCGCTGTTTTAAATTTTTTGTAGTAGATAATTAATTTGATCTTTTTATTCGGGTCAATTTGGATAGTGTATTTCTTTATTGTTATGGGGTCCACCCCTTTTTCATACAAGTGGACTCGACTAGTGTGTATTTGTACTGCTGCCGGTGAATACTCGAGAGGTAGAGTAATTGAGAGAGTAAGAGTGTGAGGTAACCGCTTTGTAGGAGTCACAGTTGCGAGCACGTAAACCCAGAAGAAAGTCCTACTTCGATACTGAATTTCCCAGAGTGTATATATATTATTATTGCTACTAACCGCATTTCTGGATCTACTAAACGTATTACCAATTGTATTATTACGTCAATACATTTATTTGCTATATTTCATTCCTGCGTTTATCATTCATTGGAGACCGGATTTTATCTCTGAATGCACGACATTTATAATATTTCTAAGTGAAGTTTCATCTTGTTTGTAGTTGATGTGCATTTGGTTTTTGTAGAAAATATTCATGTTATTTTTGACTGTACCCCCATCTGACCATACCTCTATTAGAATCCGTTAAAACACACACACAAATACCAGATTCCATCCGAAACATACTAGTAGAAAATACAAACATAATAACCTCATCCACATGTAAAAGAGATTAAAAATAATGGAAGCCTTAATAATAAAAGAAGAAAAAGCCAACACTTAATAATATTAACTACGAACATGGCTACAATGTGTTAACTGTGTTCGGAAAATAAAACATCTCTATAACTCTAGAAACATACACACAACACACACACTCAATTAAATTGAAAAATAAAATTCACCTAAAAGTATAGTCGAAAACGCCCGGGACTATAGAAAATTTGGACAGTTTCTACGCACACTCTGTGTCCAAAATGCACTTGTTCAAATATAAGAAAAATTAAATGACAAGGTTAATCGTAGTACCTTGTCTGTCGTCTTTTATGAAACATGCATATATATATGTGTGTGTGCGTGTGTGTGTGTGTGTGTGTGCGTGTGCGTGTGTGTGCGTGCGCGTGTGTGTGTTTGTGTGTGCGCGTGTGTGTGTGTGTGTGTGTGTGTGTGCATTGTTGATGCTGGATTCAATTGTTCCGTCACTATTTTACCAAGCTGTCTTTTACTGCATGGTGTTTGTACTTCGCACATTGTTTATAATTTTTTCAATGCCTTATTATAACAATTGATTTTGTTTTTCTTTTCCTAGACTGGCTACCAACCAAAGCTAAAAGTGCCTACACATGCTTTGATATGCTTCTATAGTACACATGAATTCTCATACATAATCACAGCATTTGAATAGAAAAGTGCGCCTTGGTGTATCGGTATGGAAATATTTTGTGTTCGAATTGTTTATATATATGTAAAATGTACAACCCTTCCAAGTGTGTATATATATATATATATATATGCGTGTGTGTGTGTGTGCAAAGTAAAACTACACAGAATGCGAATGATATATACCTATATATATGTTGCCACTTGTAATTATAACTTCCCTCCCCTGTCTAAACTTTGAGTTGAAGCTAATACTATCAATCGATATCCATTTAAAAGGTCTCCCTGTATATCTAACCAGAAATCGGAAGCTGACTGTGTGCGCATGCTCGTGAATATGCATTTTGAAAAATAAGGGGAAAGGGTTTTCTTTCGTAAATGTAATATTTTTTTAAAAATTAGTTGGAAACACGAAAAAGGAGGTAAAAAAAAAGCCTCAATAAAATTGTAAAATAAAACCTCTAATAAATAAATAATGCGACCAGACTCTAAAAATTATATATGCAAATATAATCAACTGTTAAATTAATTTGACTGGGATGAAAACATTAATACCGAAGATTTTATCTCTAGGGCAAAATTGCGTTAATAAGCGTTGTTCACGTGACTGAGAAAAGATAGAAAACATTGCGATCACTCGCAAATTCACTTAAAAGTTTTAACTTATTCGATTTTTGACGTCTCACTACATCTTAAATCTATTTACTCTGATTGCGTGTGTATGTGTTTCAGCTTTGAAAGACGACTATCAGTATATAATGGCCATATCATATTTGATAGATAGATTGGTAGGTAAGTAGATAGATAAGTGTTTGCAAATGTTTACAGCACGCTTTTTGGGGAAGTTTAAGTTAATACAGGATAGAAAACCTTTAAAGAAAACTCAAAAAACATTATACTGACAATACATTTTTCTCTCCAGAATCTATCATACATATTTATAAGTTTACCATTCATCCTTGCTTAGAATATTGCTGCCACATATGGTAGCTG
Organism: Acanthosepion lycidas; assembly: GCA_963932145.1. Classification (NCBI taxonomy): domain Eukaryota; kingdom Metazoa; phylum Mollusca; class Cephalopoda; order Sepiida; family Sepiidae; genus Acanthosepion; species Acanthosepion lycidas. Next base: position 25,337,644 of record OZ010610.1, read on the forward strand.
CACCTGCTGCTTACCATGAGCTCCTTGACAAAATCAGCAAAAGGATCATTGGTTCTGATCTGGCGGCTCGGTTTCAGTCTCTTAAATTCACATCCAGGTTCTCAAAGAAGGTCTAACTGAACAAAACGGAATGTGTGCATCTTTTAATGTGTTACAAAATATGTTACAGATGTGTTCAAAATATTATATACATGTTACAAATTATGTTACGAATGTGTTACAAAATATGTTTACAGATATGTCACAAAATATGTTACAGATGTGTTAAAAATTTTATATATATATTACAAATTATGTTACGGATGTGTTACAAAATATGTTACAGATATGTTACAAAATGACCGAAAACTGAAGATTTTATCCGAATATCTCACATATTTTGACAATAGGAAAAATTTACCAAGGCTAAAATAAGCATCGTCTAACAAGACACTGCAATTTTATTTTCCGTCAATACACACACACACATACACACACACACGCACACGCGCGCGCGCGCGCGCACACACACACACACACACACACACATATATATATATATCAGTATCTGTCTATATTTCTGAGATGAGGTATTATGTACACTATTTAAATTATACGGACTATTGTCCTCATCTTTGTTGCAATATTTATCACAACGTTTCGGCCCTTGTACGCTCAGGCCTTCTTCAGGTGTTTGGAATGTCGAACTGAACCCTTTATCTCGCTCACTGGGGTAGACTGTTCTAGTTCCACGTGCCATGTTTAATGGATGTCAGTTATCAGTTATCTCCTGTTAATTTCCCTCTGAAAGTTCTCCACTGCCTTAAACGGGTATTGAACTCACATTCTTTGCGTTCTGTCACTCGAGGGTATATATATATATATATGTATATATATATATATATATATATATATATGTTGTAACCACATTAGATATACCAATTCTCTCAGTCACTATATCTACTACTGACATTTATGGGCAAAACTATAAAATTAAAAGGATTCATTATTGTTTTGGTCGAGGTTAGGACCAAGGAAGAACAACACGAACCCAAGAGTAGAAATAACGAAGATATATTACACGAAATAATAATACAAGATGTGGAAGGTGTTAGCATGACTGTCAGTCTGGTTTGGAGTGAACAACTATCGGCTTGACTCGATTCGTCACTCTCTCTTGAGAGGCGTAGTATACATAGTGTTAGGAAGAGTTCATTCTGTAGTTATAGGTAAGGACCCATGACAATTATAAACAAACACATAAACTGTTCGGTATCGGTTGTATTGAGTTATTCGATCTTCTCAATCGACCAATTAATTTGGTCAGTGTTAGTGTCACTGGTAATTCAAACGGAGTGGAAATGTTTAAAAATGAATTAACGATAAAATTTCCTGATTTTTTTCTGGTGGTCTTGGCAGGTACACCTGTGCTAAAGCGACATTTAAACTGAAAGATAATCTGACGCCTATATTTTGACCAAAAAGAAGCTCCCATTACTAGGGAGTTAAGAAAAATCGTTTATAAAAAATAGGCGTGTTAAACAAAACGGACTATAGTGAGTGGGCAACCCCTATCGTTTACATGAAAAAGAAAAATAATAAAATTGGAGTTTGCGCAGATTTTTCTACAGGATTGAGAGATTGTTTGGAAACATACCATTGCCCTATACCGAGGAAGACTAATTCAAAAAATTGAATTGTGGTAAAGTGTTCTCAAAATTGGATTTGTCTGAGGCGAGTCTCCAGATTCTGGTCGACGAAAAATGTGCGAAGTATTTAACTAAAAATACGTATAAGGGTCTGCATAGATTCAACAGATTTCCATTCGGATATAAAAGTCCAATCAGGCATTTTTTCCAACAAATCATGAATACAATATTGAATGGCGTCGACTTCGTAATATCCTTCCTTGATGACATCTTAATTAAGAGTGAAAGCCGAGAACAACATGCCGAGCATGTTAAAGAAGGTTTTGACAAAAATAAAACAATACGAATTAAATCTTAATTTAGATAAATGTAATTTTTTTTATCTGACATTAAGTATTTGAGAAAAGTTATAGATGCGAAAAGCAGAAAACCGGACCCATCGAGATCGAGTGCGATGAGAAACATGCCGTTCCCAATAAATGTGTCGACACTAGAAGCATTCTTGGGTCTAGCAAATTACTACGGTAATTTTATCCCAAATATGCACGTATTTAGAGCTACTCTAAACAAATTGTTAAAAAAAGATTCCAAATGGTACTGAGTGGTATTGACGAAATTAATACAATATTAACATCAGACATCAGTCTAGCGCATTACAATGCAATTAAGCATATTATTGTTGCAAGTAACGCTAGTAATTTCGGCTTAGGAGCTGTAATATTACACAAAAAAGCAACAGTCAAGTAAAAGCTATTGCATATGCGTCAAGGATTCTATTGCCAGCAGAAATAGGATACGACCAAATTGAAAAAGAGGCTTTAGGGATAATTCTTGCAGTAAAAAGGTTCCATGGGTTCATACATGGAAGGAATTTTACTATCTGTCTCTATTTCTGAGATGAGGTATTATGTACATCATTTACATAATTCGGACTAATGTCCTGACCTCTGTTGCCATATTTATTACAACGTTTCGGCCGTTCTATGCTCCGGCCTTCTTCAGGTGTCGACCTTTTATTTCGCTCACTGGGGTAATGGATGCCAGTTATCAGTTATCTCCTGTTAATTTCCCTCTGAAAGTTCTACACTGCCTTAACCGGGTATTGAACTCACACTCTTTGGGTCCTGTCACTGGATTTTCTAACTAACGCCTTTATCCACTGTACCATGTGTCCTTGAGGATGTGTATGAATTTCTGGGTATTATCAGCAATCATTTTTTTACCAGTGCTCATATTGCAATTTTTTGCTGTTATCATTGCATGTTTTTACCAGAGGTCATATTGCATTTTTGTTAACGCTTAGAACGGAGCATCAACCGTTATTGTTTATTTTGGATTAAAAAAAAGAGATTTCTGCACATACGCTAAATCAAGTTTAGAAATGGGGAATAATGTTATTAAATTATAATTTTAAGATGAAGTTCCTTCTGTCAAAGAGGTTAGTGCATACAGATGGATTATCCAGGTTAATCCCCAAATTATGTGATCCATCAGAGAAAACTGTGATAGAATCGTTAAGATTAGAAATGGAAATGAAAAACATGCTATGCGACACTATACGGGAATTACCTGTGACGCTCGAGGAAATCAGGATCAAAGAAAAAAAGAGACAAGTATATCACAGAGAAAAAGAAGCAAATTCCTAGCCATCATTACAAAAAGAATGATGGTGAAAAATTATTTTCTATCTGTGATGGAATATTAATGTATGGTGAACGTGTGGTAATACCAGAAGCGTTGAAATAAAAAAAATATTTAAAGATGTTCATACCTGACGTCCTGGTATATAGAGGATGAAAACTTTAATGAGAAGCTATGTTTTTTTGGTCGAATATAGACCAAGATATAGAGAAAAATGTAAAAATATACAGGGGTTGCGTGATGGCAGCAAAGACACCACGGGTGGAATTCAACCCGTGGCCAAAAACAGACAGACCTTGGCAAAGGCTGCATATTGATTTTGCAGGTCTAATAAAAAAGCAAAACGATTTGATTGTGGTTGACAGTTTTTCGAAATGGCCAGAGGTAATAAAATTTTATAAAACTACGTGTAAAATTTGTACATTAACTTTTTGCAAGATTCAGTGTTCCGGATATGATTCTTTCAGACAATGGCACGCAATTCACAGCAAAAGACTTCAATGATTTTCGTAATTTTTTTTAATTGTATTTCTCGCCACCGCACCATATCACCCACGATCTGGATAAAATGGAAAATTTGTAGATACTTTCAGGCGAGCATTGAAAATTTCAGAGGGAAACGAATCCGTTGGCGAGGTACTCCAGTTCTTAAAAGTATTTCGGGTGACACCGAACCCAAGTAAAAATTCGGTGTTGTCAGCGGCAGAATTAATGTTCGCGAGTAAAATAAAATCGGTATTTGATAAAAGCTATTACCAAAGAAAAAGAAAAATGAAGGCAAAACACAAGTACTAAATCCTATACACCAAGAGAAAAGATTTTTTTTTCAAAGATCACGGTAAAGAGTTCTGGAATGCTGGTGTCATAGATAAACACGTCAGGAGATTGATGTATTTGATTAAAGACCCGAAAAAGACGGTTAAAAGACATCACAACCAGATAAGGAAAAGCTACATGGATGATATGAATAAACGAAAGGTAGAGCCGATGAAGGTTATTTATGACCTATTCGAGGTACCAATGACTTGACTAGCCCCGGACGAGAGACGTTTGAGTGAACGAAAAAATGAAATTGTCAGGGATCATACTGTTATAAAGTGTCGCTGCCGACACTTGAGTTTGAACGTAGATCGCCAGTGATCAAACACAGGCGATCCCATTATTAAATTAAGTGGATAACGAAAGAAAACGTATATATAGTATGTCACGTGACGTCTAGATTTGTCGTTATTTCTACTCTCTCTATTACTATACGGACCTGTATTTCTAGTCTATACTCTATTACTATACGGATCCTCATTTCTAGTCTATCCTCTATTACTATACAGATCTGCATTTCTAGTCTATCCTCTATTACTATGCGGATCTGCATTTCTAGTCTATCCTCTATACGAATATGCATTTCTAGTCTATCTATTACTATACGAATCTGCATTTCTAGTCTATCCTCTATTACTATACGGATCTTCATTTCTAGTCTATCCTCTATTACTATACGGGCCGCTATTTTCTACGTTATTCACTATACTATTTCTCTATTTGGATCACTATTCGGTAGTTACTATTCGAGCAAGTATTATCGAGCAAGTACTATTAGTGCGAATGATATTCGAAGGCGCCTGAAACCAGCATTGTTCAACGCCGTTACTATAATTGTATCTGCGATTACAAAGTCTCTACTACAACGAGCATTATGAAAGTGACAACGAGTATTTGTCGACATTACAAAAGTGTTAAACGAGTGTTCGTTGATATCACAAAACATAAATAAACTCAAAAAGTCAAAATACGACTTCCAGAGGAACTAGTAAATTTAAAAAGAGGGGGGTAATGTGGAGTACCGGGACACCCCCGCAAGCCCTCTTACTCTGAGGTGGATGTTGAACAGAACTGAGTTGAAGTTCACGATTAACTGTTATTCTAATAGACTGTATTCTTGACTCTTAGTACCGTCTTATTCTTCGGAATAAACTACTACTACTATATGTGTATCGACTTATCCATTTCACGATACAGCAATTTTCAAGATGTATTTATATGAGCATTATATCTTGTCAGTTTCATCTAATAATAACTATTCAATTTAAAATATTGACTATGATTGGTTTTATTATGCAAACAAGCAAATACAGAGTGTCATCAACAGTTCTAGTCTACTCATGTCGGAAGGAATTCGCGATTTACCGTGAATAAGCACTTACGTCACTCACCTATGCTAACAACATACTATTATTATTATCATTATTATTAAAAATACACCGAATCCAGGTGCGTCGTCAGTGTTGTTGCTCCCATGTCACTATAAGTTTCGGGTCTAAATAAACAACAGGCTTCTTCGATGGGCGACATGACCGAATATGATCAGTATTCAGCCAGCACCCAGAATAAAATTTGCTACTAGCTTTAGGACGTGCATTATATAAGTTCCCCAAGAAAACGGCAACTAATCAAGTCTTCAAGGGCTATTCGATGTTATAGATCGGGTATGCTTGGTTCTACTGATCTTCCTACATGCGGCCAAGGCAGGGTGTTTTTTGGAAGAAGTTGTTATGTTAGGACATAACAACTCATTTCTATAACGTATGATGGCACAAGTAGGACTAAAAAATACATGAAGGAGATAAATGTAATACATATAATAAAATGAAAATATTACCTATAATGAAATGAAATTGTTTTCAATTACTTGTATATTTATCGCCCAGTACAACAAGGAGATGACCTACGTCACCCCATTTCACTGCAGCGTCGTATGATGACATATTCTTTCTCTATGCAATGCATTATTCTATTGCACTGTTTGCGTCGTATGTACGAGGAAAACGGCATAATTCGAAACATGATTAATGGAGATTGCGCCGTAACTACGAATTCGGAACTGTCGGTAACCCGGAAACTTGTTGCGGATTTGAATCAACACTCAACAAAGAAAAAGGGGTTTGAATATAAAACCATATGATATTTTTATTTTCGTGTTTTTTACAGCTAAATGTTTTTAGCGTGTATAAGTGTCAAAAATCTTACAGTCTTTGTTTGTAGTTGTTTGTTAAGATGAAAAGAAATGTGATTTCTTCGCGTGTATGCGTAAAAAAAAGAGGCAACGAAGAAAGTCAGAAGGTAAGTGTAAGCGTCACGTAGCATTGTGAGATAGACGGGTGAATGGGTAATGGATTTTTTCTTTAAAGTCTGGTGTCGTAAATTCTCGGACCATGGAATCTTAGAACGTTAAATAACCGTGACTATTTAAAAATATAAAACAGAAGATGAGCAGATTAATTATCATCATTTTTGGAGTTTGTGAAACTAAGTGGCTAAACAGCAGAGATTTTGTCAGTGACAAACAAAACATTATATATGCAGGCGGAAAGAAAAATGAAAGAGTTGGATTGACACTAGACGAATATATGACGAAATGCTTTCTGCAATATGGTAAGTGATCTGAAAGAATTCTTGTAGTTAAACTGGAGAGAAAACCTTTCAACATATCCATTATAATTGTGTATGCACCGACAGCACAAATCACGGAAGAAGAAATCAAAACTTTTTATTCTACGCTAGACAATGACAATGCTCAGTGTTAATCGAAAGAAATTATAATTATCAAGAGAGACCTGAGTGTCAAATTAGGCAAAGAGAGGGCAGGAGATATAGTTAGCAGAATCGGACTAGGAAACGCGCAACGAACGCGAAAAATATGGGTCCAGTTATGCAATAGCCAACTGCCTGTTGCATGAACATCCAAGACAAATATATACATGGAGAAGCCCAATGGTGAGGGTGGGACCATATCGGCTACATAACAATAAACGAGAGATTCAGGAAAACAGTTGTATGCAGCAAAACCTATCCAAATACCGACTGTTGAAGCGATCCCCTCACTGTTTTAATATTTAAAATTAGAATAAAACTACGGAAACTGAAGAAGCCTAACGCAGCGCTGAAATTGCAATATATGAACGACTCTTAAACGACCTGAACCTGAAAGAAAAATATATGAAAAAGTGTGAAAAGAAGATATGAGGAACAAAATAAAAATGGAAACTCAAAGTGGGACACACTAAGAGAAGCTTTAGTAACATCAGCAAACAAGATCATCGCAAAAGAAAATGGACGAAAAAATGGCTGACAAATGAGATTCTCGACATGAAGTTAAAGCAGACAGAAAATAATGCCAAGTCACGGAAGAGAATATAGCAAACTATACCAAAAAATAATGAACAAATGCACGCGTGCTAAAGAGGAATGTCTCAAGAAAAATTGTGGAGAAATAGAGAAGATGTGTATCACAAATAAAGGAGATATGTATAAATATATAAGTGAACTAACAGGACAAAAGCTCTGCAGGATTCAGAAAATCAAAGGACGAAAAGCTGATAGTAAAGAAAGAAAAAAAAAGAGATGGAACATATATATTTGAAAATACCGACGGACCGGGAATATCAAAAACCGAAGTAGAAGCTGCACTGGCCAAATTGAACAGAGACAAAGCGGCAGGGCCAGACGTAATTATGATAGAGATGCTGGAAGCCTTGGATGATTTGGGCACAGACAAAATCACAGAAATATTAAATGTAATCTAAAAAGGTGATGACTTACCGGAAGATCTAAGCAGATCGATTTTCGTAGCACTGCCAAAGAAACCAGGCGCCAACGAATGTGACCTCTGCTGAGCTACATAACAAAATTCATAATCTGAATTATGAGGAACAGAGCACACAGTAGTGTCAGACCGGAGATAGGACAAGAACAGTTCATCTTCGTCAAAGATACCGGAACAAGGAACGCAATATTTATGCTCAGAATGTTATTAGAAAGTGCAATACAAAAGCCGTGTGTTTTATAGATTACGCAAAGGCATTCAATAAATTACACCACAAACATCTGTTGGAGCTGCTCAGTAACCTTGACATATTCGGGAAAGACATTAGAATAATTAAGAATCTATACTGGAAGCTAACCACCAGCATACAGACAGGAAACGAGTTCAGCTGGTATACAAAAATAGAAAAGGGTGGATTTCTTTAACCTAGAGAGTGAGAATTAGAATTACTACCAGGATTTATTATTAGCAGCCACAATCTGAACAAAACAAGATATGCAGATGACACAGAGTTGATAGCAGACACGTAATTTAGAACAACTCTTACAGAAGGTAGAGAAGGAAAGCGAGAAGAAAGGACTAAGCATGAACTACAAGAAGACAGAATGCAAAATGGTTAGTCTGAAATGCAAATTACAAATCGGGGATACTAAAATCAAACAAGTTCAGAAATTTAAATATCTGGGAAGTTTTCTAACAGAAGATCGAAAGTGCGACACTGAGATCCGAAGACGCATTGGGATGGCCAAACATCTATTCTAAAAACTAAGCAGCGTATTGAGACAGTAAAATTTATTTGGAAACAAAGAAAAGAGTATTGAACTATGTTACGTGAAATATGTCCTCCTGTAGACTTGTATCAGTAAATCATTATTATTCTTGGAACCTAAAAATAGTTTCTGGTTTTAAATAACATGTCAAGTGTTGATAAGTCATAAAAAAAATAAATAAATAAATTTGTTCTTATTTCCCAAGCCGGTTTGCTATTCCTTTTAGACGAGGTTTTCAGGAGTGTTATTAACATATCAGTTACATCAGTCTAGTGTAATTGAGCTCTGTTGTATCTTTATTTTAAATAGGTTTCGACAGTGCATTGATGTATTATTTCTTAACTATTTTTATTTTTCAAATTCGTTTCCCTCAGTGGTTGTAAAAGTTTCTTCTTTACATCGATTTCCTTAGGATGTTTAATTGGACCTTTTCCCTTTTAAGTTGACTTTTTTGTCATCCTGTCTTTTATTTGCCTCATGGTATGGGTTTTTCTTTATTATTTCATTCTTTAGGGAGATTTGGTTATAATGTGTTTCTTCCTACGTTAGGTCACGTTTTTCATTGTCTGCTTTGTCCCACATTTCCTACAATAGTAGATTGTAATCATTCAGTATTCACACCAGTTTTGTTTGATTATTTTTAATAGAAAATAAATGAGATCGTGCCATCACAGTGTTATTTTATAATTATTGTCTGAAATTTAACACCATTAATATATTGATGGTTGTCGCTGAATATCTAGAGCATCTCAATTCTTTTTTAGATCTTTTATTTGTTTTATTCTCGCAAATTTTCAAGCTTTTCTTCATTATTAATATTCTTTCAGTTTTCCTCCTCGTGGTATCTGCTGGATTTTACTGGATATCGAGTGATAGAAAGTCTCTTGTAAACTCTAAACATTCTCATTAGCTTTAACAATGCTAATGGTAAAAGTAATATTAGCCGTTTCCTTATGAGTAAACATTCGATATTCATTGACCGAGAAGCCAGTACTATTTTCGGTTAAAATTTATAAAATCTTCCTATTAAAACAATTTTTCAGAAAAAATATGTTTCTCAAGTCCACTAGCTGTTATCCCTTTTTGCTTTTTCAGTATTGATGGGGGTTTCTTTTCTAACCTTTTATTTGAAGTTGTGTGGAATATCAACATCTATCATGTCAAAATCTCAAACGTATACAGAAAAACAAAATATATATTAAACAAGCCGAAGATCAGAAGTATGAATAATTTAAATCATCAGACCTAAGAAAAAGACAAACAAATGTAGAAGCCCATATATGAAACCTGCACAAGGAGTAGTGACCTTTGGTCGAATGATCACTTCAGGTATGAAATAGACAGTCACCATGCAGTGTTGATTTCCGTGTCCATACTAATATCTAATGGACTCTCTCATCACCTTCAACATCTGAGGGTTCAAAAATTCAGCTGACAGAATTGTATAATAAGACTACACTGCATATATCATTTTGACTATAGTGGTGAAGGCTTCTGTAGAAACATCCATACTTTTCAGAAAAAGCGATTTTGATTGGCTGAGCTAGCGTGGGAACGAGATAGGAGAAAGGTTTCACGGCGTTGTTTCTTACCCGTCAAGCAATGTAGATGTGTTCTCTTCCGTGTCCGAAACAGCTCCCCAGTGATTAGGGTGCGGGGCGACCCCCACTGGATAGTTAGATAATGTGCATGTCGACAAGATTAATAAAAATAGTTAAGTTAATATTCTCTGTGTTTGGAGTTTTTCATTGCTGAACCAAAGCGATTGGCGATCGCTGAAAAAGCCAAACTGAGATCATTCACTGCTATCAACATTCAACAGCAATATATGATGGACTCTTTCATCATCTTCAACAGATGAGGGTCCAACAATTCAGCACCAAGAATTGTATAGTAAGACTACACAGCATATATGATTTTGAGTAAAGTGGTGACTAATATTTACCCCACAACAGTCTGAAGAAGTTCCATCTACAGACAGAATACATTAGTGTTTTTTTTAATCCTGTCATTTCATTAAACACACACATTTCTTTTCCTCTCCAATGGTAATATTACTCGTTTTATTATAAGGAAAAATTTGGTATTCATTGACCGAGCAACCAGTACTGTTTACGGTTGAAATTTATAAAATCTTTCTATTAAAACAATTTTTCAGGAAAATAGGTTTTTCAAGTCCACTAACTGTTATCGCTCTTTCTAGTAGTGATCGGGGTTTCCTTCCTAACCTTTTGTTTGAAGTACTGTCGATGGTCAAAAGTAAGAGAATCTATTTTTTCTGGGTCATCTGATGTGGTCGGAAGACCTTACAAAGTGGAGGTCTTTCATCCGGATATTTGTATTCTTTGGTTGGCGCTAAGCGAGTTGACAGGCAAGTCATTTTTTGCAGAAATCTGCTTCCGACCAATCTTTTTACTACCATTCACTGACCTGACATGTAAACTATAGCAATACCCCAGAAAATCCCAATTGAATTTCTTTCCGGTAAGCCTTTATTTATTTATTTTTCTTTCTTTTTTTTTTTTTCTTTTTTTTTTTTTTAGTCACTGATCATTAATTATGATAAAACCTTTTTTCTGTTTACTATAAAACTTAGTTTGTCTTCTCGTCATGCACTTTAGTTCTCTTTATCTTATTTCTTTCATTAAACAAGTGACAAAATGGGGTGGGAGACGTCCTAACTAAACAAAACCTTGTTTTAACAATTTTCCGACCCTTTTACCTTGTTTAATAGTTCCCGATAAATAAAATTAAAATTGATATTCACTATTTATTAGGTTGGTGCAAAAATAATGTCGGTTATTGACGTATTTTCTAACGTCAAAAACCGACATTATTTTTGCACCAACCCAATAAAAAATCACTATTGTGACCTTCTTGTCATTTTCTATTGTTGAAGAGCTTTTTTTCTTTTGTATTTAGCCAACCTTGAAACCTTAAAAAAAAAAACTGAATTAGTACAACTTGCTACACAATTTAATTTATTCACAAATACTTCTACGAAAAACAAAATGGAAATAAAAATCTTGTGGCTCAAAAGTTGATCTTTCGTTCAATTTAATTCATTGTATTTCTTTTGGCGCGCAATTGACATTCAACATCTTAATTATGTCATCATTTTCTATCCGTCTTACATGTTCTGTTTATTATAGTTGTTGCTACGTTTGACAGTACTCGAGTAATGGACTTTCTATTTATCTGGTACAGTTCTTTGTTTGTGTTTCTATAGCGCCAGTCTATAAGGTTTGAAAAAGGGTGAGACTAGCTAAGACATCCTGGTTTCATTTGCTCAAAGACATATTTAACTATTGATCTGAAAGTTTAAATATTCCTGTCCGAGTTTGATGTTATGTATGACATCCTTAGGAAATTCTTAAACCAAATGAGACTTTTTAAGAACACGGCTTTAGCCTATTTTGTTTTTGCAGTATTGGGCAAAACTATCCTTACCATAGCCAACTGTTATCTTCATATACATTTTTTTTTATTCTGTATTCTGGAATTACATTATTATTCTTGTTGTTTTGTTTTTTACTTTTGTTTGTTTGTTTTTTTGTTGTTCTTTTGCTATGATATTTTTTCCTTTTTTTTTTTTTGGCGACACTGTATCTCATTCTTATTCTCGATATGGTTGAAAGGTTTGCATAATTATTTCTTTTTAATGTAGTTTCGTGTTCGCCAACTGTGCGTGGATTCAGTCTTCTGAAGCAAAATTTAACTTCAGGGTCTCCTTGAGTGACACTAGAAATAAAAGTAACGTTTCTAGAAGCTGAATTTTAATTCATTCCTAACGAAGGACAAATTTCACAGACACTCCAGGATAGATAGATAGATAGATAGATAGATAGATAGATAGATATATAGATAGATAGATAGATAGATAAAAGTACATTTTATGTCCATATTTCAGAAACAAAAACAGGCCCATTAAATGAAATGATTTAAAGTGGAGACAGTCACATTGAAGGAGACAATAATACATATTTATACTTCTCAGCTGTCACTGTTTTACACGTTTTCCAACTCAACTTTTTGGTTCGATATTTTCTAGATTGAGATAAGACTGTTTACTAAGAAATCTTTTTTTATTATCATTTCACCTCAAGGAAGGCAAATTCTCACTAAGACGCAAGAGGCTACTGAGTGTGCGCGAATCGACTAATGATGGCTTGAGAGTCAACCTGAGAAACAATCGCTCTTCAGTAGAACCCTCAAAATTTTTTCTGGTATATGTCACCAATGTTAGTCCACCAAGTACAAAATAATACATCTGTGGCGAACTTCACCACATTAATTCAACTTTAGATTAGGAAACAGGACTGACGCAGAAAAGGACAAGTAAAAGATATTGTTACACAAAACACTGGATGTCCATAAAGTTGGTGTGCACTTTAAAACATTTATAACTTTATTTGTATTTGCGATAGAAATAATTTGTAAAAATAATTAGAAAGAAGTAACTCTATATTTTTTAAGGTTTTATGGAAATCTTATTTAAGTTTCCACATGTCCTCCATCATTAGCAATACAAAGAGTAATACGATTTTGCAGTTCACGGAAAACATTTGCCAACTGATTTACAGTAATGCTTGAAATCACATTAGTTATTTTAGCTATACTTAAAACTAGGTACATTAAACTTTATAACATTTTTACAGATTATTTCTATCGCAAATACAAATAAAGTTATCAATTTTTTTAAAGTGTACACGAACTTTATGGACACCCTGCATGTATTTAACAAGATGTACAATATCAAACAACGATGTGAAAGAAAGCATGCATTTAAGTAAGAAAAGGTTGAATAAACCAAGAGTTGTCTCTCTTTAACTGTTATTTTAGTGTTCCAAAGTTCACTGGAAAAATTTTCATGAGAGTCTCTTGTAATTATGGTTCTTGAAAGATATTGCTGTGTAAGAAGAGTTTATGTGATTGTGTACAAGGTTATGTTCAGCATGTGAGTGTGTGTGTGTGTGAGTGAGAAGGTTGGCGCATGGTTTCACTGTCGTGGATTCGTTTGGCAGTTGAATTTCTCACTAATGAGATTAAAAAGACCTTAGCTTAAATAAGCGACTGTAGGCTCCAAATCGCTGCGCGGGAAGAATTATTCTTCACGTGCAAATGATCTGATTGGTTGACATCGACCAATCAGCGAGCGAGCTTTGGGGAGACTTAAGAAAGCTTCTCTGATCCGTTTCTCCCAAAAGTGCACAAAACTGACTATTTAGAAATAGAGCGATTACAAAATTGTCGCATTACTGCGATTTGTAAATTGTTTATAATAACGTAGTGGTAATTAATTAACCAATGCTTGGCGTTGTATGTGATTTGTATTTTTGTATGTATGTATGTTCGTGTGTAATAGATCAGCACACGTCAAATGTGTTGGTAGCCCACCGTAACGAGACTAGCCACAATTATTAAATGCTACTCTGACCAAAGGAGAAAATAATTCACTACGACGTAAATGTCTAGAGAGTGCCTTGATCGTGAGCTCATCTGCAGTAAATTTTGCATTGTCTCTTATAGCATTTCACCATTCCTGACAGATCTATTATCATGGTGTGGAATAACTGCTTACAAAAGAAAAACACTCCAAATGAATTCGGCTGATACCGATTTAGCATCAATGAAAGGCTCTACCCACAAGCTAATTGGTTCATGGCAAAGAGAATCTTTTAACGTATTATGATGTATATAAACGCCAGTCCAGCAGTCAGAACGCTCAATTCTGGCGAAGACCTATGCGTTGTATAGTATATATATATATATATATATATATATATATATATATATATATATATATATATATATTGTATGCAGTGTTATATTAGAATATGCACATATCTACTACAAAATTGTACATTTTTGTTTCAATGTCAAAAAAGTGAAAACCTTTTTTTAAACGTCTCATTATGTGGGGAATCACGGTGTTACTAAAAACTTTTATTCTTAAATACAGTTATCGAAACAAATATCCCCAACTTCCCTTCTTTGGAAATTTTCATAAAATGTCTTCTAGAATTTACACGTAGAGATTGAATGAAATCTAATTCATTAAGTAGTCGCAGGCCAACGAAAAGGAAGGAAAAACGAAAAAAAAGGGTGAGGGAAAAGAAAGAAAGAGGCCATGGGAAGAAGATAAGACGATAAGCGCTGAAAGGGGATAAAATCTGGTCATAGAATTTCGTTAGAATGTAAAATTTGAACTTCAACGGTCTCCTAAGTTGGTTAGATCGGTATTTCAATTAAAAATAATTTGCAGCTAAAGACAGTTAAAGTAAAGGTTAGAATATGAGGTATCTTTTTTATCCTTTATATTACTTTGGGATAAAACATTGTTAAGGAGAAAAATATATTCGAGTAATATATTTTTTTATTTTTTAGGGAGAAATAGGTGGTAAAATCCATATAAAAATAAAACGCAAAATAAGATTAAATTAGTATTGACCTTCAATTTCTATTAATGTAATTTACGGCTCTACTTTGTGTATTGAGCACTGTTTTGAAATTAATGTCTTGAACGCTATAATCTTACTGTTCGTAGTCCTACACTTTGAGATATATATATATATATATATATATATATATATATATATATATATATATATATATTACTGACAAGAAGTTTCTTTAAACAGAACACCTTAAAATGAGATAGTTTTTAAAAGTGGAATATAAAATTTAAGTAAGTCCAGTGTATTTGCTTTTATTTTTCAGTCTTTCTCCAGGCTCCTCTTACTACCAAAAAGTTCAAATTTGGATTCGTCTGTTCACAAAATATTTTGCTTAATTATGAATATTTTGTATGAGTAGATATATTTCGTTTTCATCATCGACCCCTCGGTAGACTGTTTGAAATTAGCAAACATTCAACTAAGTTAAATGATAATACAGGTTGTAAATATTAACTCTGTTGTAAACAAATCATGTTTGAGGAAAAACAGATTATACCATTACGACAGTATTTTTCTTAGTTTTTGTTGTTGTTATTGTTGTTTAATGGCAAATGTTTAATGGCAAATGTTTAATGGGTAATGGCAAACTCGAAGTAGTTAATTATTGACGTGTGGGCATAAATTGAAATAAACCAAATTGGCAAGAAGGTTGAGATTTATAGACATTGAGTACAATATTCGTTACACATTTGTAGGTCTGATGAATTGGATCGTATTTACAATTCCAATGGAATAAATTATGACCATGGAATATTAGCCTTTTTATTTTTATTATTATTATTATTATTATTATTATTATTATATATACATACATATATATATATATATATGTGTGTGTGTGTGTGTGTGTGTGTGTGTGTGTGTATTAATAATAGTAATACTCGGTTGGAAAAAAAAAGCTCGGATAGTACAACTTGCAGATATGTCAAAACAAATCGGTACCCGAGAAAAAAATTAGAAAAAATAAAGAACTAAAAACATCCAAACATGGCGAAAAAAAAAAAAAAAAAAAAAACAAGCGAGTAGTAAAGACTAAAACATAGAGTGCTCAATACGCTAAGTAGAGCGGGAAGAAATAAAATAAATCCTAAAGAGCCAGGAAAACCTACCGAGGTCACCTAAACGGATCTTCAGAGTA
Source organism: Acanthosepion lycidas (assembly GCA_963932145.1). Classification (NCBI taxonomy): domain Eukaryota; kingdom Metazoa; phylum Mollusca; class Cephalopoda; order Sepiida; family Sepiidae; genus Acanthosepion; species Acanthosepion lycidas. Next base: position 25,353,879 of record OZ010610.1, read on the forward strand.
AGCCATCTTACTTACTATCCTTTATCACGATTTACCTACAATATAGGCCAAAAGATTGGAGTAAGCCTCTGGATTTGATAATTAGTCATTTTCATGCCTTCTTTGGTGTATAGGAGCCGATAGTCTATCGTCCGGTTCATACACCTCTCCGATTTTTTGAACAGGAGTAGAGGTTTATCCCTTGATTCATGTTTATAATTGGGTGTCCGATTTCATCAATTCTGTACTTCTGACGTATCCGCCGGAAATCTAAAATTTTATTCAGGAATTACTACTATTTTTCTTCTCCCAATAGGAATAGATAGGTTTGCCTGAAGATCTGTTTAGGTGAAACCTACATAGGTTTTCCTGTTTCTTTATGATATATATATATATATGTGTGTGTGTGTGTGCACTATTTACATCGTTAGGAATGTTGGCATCTTTATTGCCCTATTCGCAACGCTTCGGTTGCCGACCCCTGTATTAATCTATCTCTGCTAGTTAATACATGGTTTTCTCTTCCTAGTTAATTTCTACTTATGATAATGTTTGTATTTGATATTATACTGCCTGACTTAAGGACTGAACTCAAGACCGCCAGTTTAATTACACTTAACCAACACTTTTTATCTACTAAGCCATGTGTCTTGTGTCCAGTGTACGAAACGCGCCACTTAACCCTAGTAGTTGCCTGCTTATTCAAGTTTGGTTTTGTTTTAGTTTTTTTGCTTTGGTTTGTTTTACGGCATATCAACCTCAATGGGTTATTTAATGCCATCAAGATTTTTATTGCTGGTAATATTTTTTCTCCGTAATATTTTTTTTTTTTTCAAAATGTATTACTGCTATTTTTTTTTTCAAAAATGAATTGTTGGTAATATTTTTTTTTTCAAAAATGTATTGCTGGTAATAATTATTTTTCAAAATGTATTCTGCTATTTTTTTATTTTTTTTTTTTTTTCAAAAATGTATTCCTGGTAATATTTTTTTCAAAAATGTATTGCTGGTAATATTTTTAAAAAAATATGTATGGCTGGTAATATTTTTTCAAAAATGTATTGCTGGTATTAAAACCTATTTTTATACTTTCATAGTCTTTTGACCACTTTTGGGGGTTTAACTATTTGCCCATAGCTGGGACCCTGACAGGTGCTACCACCTCGAGTTAGCATAAACCTGAGAACACCAGCAATTAAAAGGTGATTTCCTGCTCCACAAAAAACTCCTGATCAAAGGTCTTGCTGTCGGATGTAATTTATCGTCTTACACAGGATGCGGATGTAGTTTATCGTCATACCCAGGGCACCTTGTTTTTTCAAATGTGGTATAATTATATTTTTATTCTTAGGAATAAAATTCTTTCTTAATCTCTCATAACGTGTTCATTTCTATGCTAGGCCTACCGAGAAGCTTATTGGAGCCTATCTTCCTATGTTGTAATCACTTATGCTACTTTGTGGATCAGACTCCCGAGAGGATGATTCCCCGCTCACTGCAATCTTAACCTTTTCAAGTTCAGAGCTCACTGTTATTTACTTTCCACAACTTCATTCAGTAACGCCCTAACTTGAGTGGTTCCTGAGCCTTGTGTTGCGTGAGCAAAAGTAAAAGAAAACATTTTGAATTAAATTTTCTAACATGTATCAGCGATACTTTTATGTCTATTTGTTTTGTTTGGTTTTTACAGCATATCAACACTTCAATGGGTTATGTAATGCCGACAAAATTTTTATTGCTAGTAATTTTTTTATCTATCTATCTACCTACCTACCTACTCAGTATATATTGGTTTGGTTTGCTTTGTTTTACGGTATATCAACCTCAATGGGTTATTTAATGCCAACACAATTTTTATTGCTGGTAATATTTTGTTTTATCAAAAATCTATTTCTGGTAATATTTTTCCTTCAAAAATGTATCGCTGGTAATAATTTTTTTTTTTTTTACAAAGTATTTCTGGTATTAAAATCTATTTTTACCCTTTCATAGTGTTTTTACCCCAGCTTCAGGGTTAACTATTTGCCCAGAGCTGGGACCCTAAGAGGTGCTACCACCCCCGGTCTGGGTGGACCTGGGAACACCAACAATTAAGAGGTGGTTTCACGCTCCTCAAAAGCTCCTGATCAGAGGCCTTGCTGCTGGACGTAGTTTATCGTCTTACCCAGGACGCGGATGTAGTTTAGCGTCATACCTACCCAGGACGCGTGATACTTTTACCTTCGAAAATTATTGTTTATAGTCATAGTTTTGTCATATAGAAAAAAGAAGGCGTCAGTTGTAACTGAAGAGAGAAAGATAAGGGATCAAATTACCGGGAGGTTACCAATTAGGGCTGGCATCTGAAGAAGCTCGAAGTGTACATCAGCAGAAGCGTCGTGACTATAATAACAAAGATACAACACTAGATCAAGTAAATAAACGTATAATAATTCCACATATGACGATCGCGAATCCCTTGATCCATTAGGGTCACTACATCTACTGCAGCCGCAGTAGAAGTGGTGCCTCATGGGCAAGATAGGCTGAGAAGTCAAGCCTCTCAGCCCGGTCAGAATTTTTTTTTTTCTAAGGCTATAGAAACCCAGGCTGTCCTGCAATTTACCCAGACCTTGCTATGGGTATGTAATGGTTCCGACTGGAATTCGAACTCGGCTCTCCGGTTCCTCAATCCGAGCCTATTATTCCACAATTCTCCACCTGAGCGTCTATTTTAAAGATGGTGACTAAGTACATGGGAAATAGTTAATTTCAAATCATTATTTTTCCTTCTTTTTTTTTTTTTTGTCTGTTCTTTTGGGAATTTTCAAAGAATCTTTAAACAAAAGAAAAATATAAAAGATAACACGAAAAAATAACCAAATATGTTTTTGTCACGGATGATAGAAAGCATATAATTTATTCTTTATTTTTTTCTGTTTTTACTTGAATCAAATTGAAAATAGCAGGTTCGCTGTGTAGGCGTATTAGTACATTCCGATATAGGTATAAAAAAAAAACCAAGACGTCCGTAACACTAATTCTAAAATGGAAAGGCTCACGAAAACGTGATTTTCTTATTAGCGTATCAATAGTCATGAATTTTCATTTTGTCACATAATTATTGCAATATGTAAACCTGTCAGAAGTTGCATGCCTCTGGAAAGACATCTGGAAGAAATTCGTGTAAGTGTTTGAATTTAAAATTTAAGGCTATATTACCAACTTTACAACGCTAACATTGCTTATTCATGTAACGGATTTCAAATGGCACTCTTATTTAAGGAGCGTTACTTTAAAACACTTGCATGATTGCAAAGAGTAAGGATTACTTGCCTTTAAACGTAAACAATTAATTTCCAGTAAGTAAACTCTGGGGATTTTCGTCTGAATTTCTGGGATGCGTTGTCATTATTAGCACTATATTCAGACAATTGTCTTCAACTTCGTATTAGGTTGGTGCAAAAATAATGTTGTTTTCTCAGGTAGTAACATATGTGAGAAAACGACATTATTTTTGCACCAACCTAATAGTTTTCGTCTTCTGTCTGAACTTCTGGGATGAGGAGTTATCATTATTTACACTGTTTATATTCGGACTATTGTCCTCATCTTTGTTGTTATTATCATCTGATCGTCTTCTGTCTGAATTTCTGGGACGAGGAGTTATCATTATTTACACTATTTATATTTGGACTATTGTCCTCATCTTTGTTGTTATTATCATCTGATCGCCTTCTGTCTGAATTTCTGGGACGAGGAGTTATCATTATTTACACTATTTATATTCGGACTATTGTCCTCATCTTTGTTGTTATTATCATCTGATCGCCTTCTGTTTGAATTTCTGGGACGAGGAGTTATCATTATTTACACTATTTATATTCGGACTATTGTCCTCATCTTTGTTGTTATTATCATCTGATCGCCTTCTGTCTGAATTTCTGGGACGAGGAGTTATCATTATTTACACTATTTATATTTGGACTATTGTCCTCATCTTTGTTGTTATTATCATCTGATCGTCTTCTGTCTGAATTTCTGGGATGGGGTGTTATCATTATTTACACTATTTATATTTGGACTATTGTCCTCATCTTTGTTGTTATTATCATCTGATCGCCTTCTGTCTGAATTTCTGGGACGAGGATTTATCATTATTTACACTATTTATATTCGGACTATTGTCCTCATCTTTGTTGTTATTATCACCTGATCGCCTTCTGTCTGAATTTCTGAGATGAGGTGTTATCATTATTTATATCCGTACTATTGTCTTCGTCTTTGTTATTATTATCACCTGATCGCCTTCTGTCTGAATTTCTGGAATGAGGAGTTATCGTTATTTACACTATTTATATTCGAACTATTGTCCTTATCTTTTTTGTTGTTATCACCTGATCGCCTTCTGTCTGAATTATTTACACTATATTCGAGCTATTGTCATCATCTTTGTTGTTTTTATCCCAACATTTTGATCGTTGTGCTCTCCGACCTTCTTCAGGTTTATCTCGGTATGGGTAACCTATAGGGTATTCTGAACAGAACCTTTTATTTAATATACGGAGGTCGACTGTTTTGGCTCGATTGTTTATGCCTAGAAATATCACTTCTTATCTCGCATCTTCTCAAGTTCCACTCGACCAACTTCTTTCCGTGGACCACTGCTCTGTGAAATCGACTCTGAAGTAGATGTTATTCAAGCCATTTAATCTTAATCTATTCATGTCTACGGTTAATCATTATATTCCCTTCCTATCCGAATAAGCTGCCTCTTACTCTATAAATTTCTATTATTCTCTACCTTACTGTACAATTGCGTTTTTTACAATGATGTTCATCCTGTACAAGGCCCAATAGCCACTCAAGGTAGAGTGTTATAGAGTAAGAGACAGTTTATGCGGAGAGGAAGCAAAGATAACGGTTAAACCTAGACATTAATATGTTAAGATTATATTACAGGATGAACCTCACTATAAAATATGGTTACCCTGGCTTATATACACCTGAGGGATGTCGGAGAGCACAATGGTCGAAATGAGCAGTACCTCCAGCTGCTTAAAGTTATCAGTTTACAGTCGGGATGACTGCGTACAACCGTTCTTTTAGTCGACGATTGTCAATACGGACCGGCTTCTCAGACATGCTATGAGAAAAGATGTCATTATCATAATTTATATGCTGTGTTTACCCAATAAAAATCCCAAGAGTAACTCAAGGTAGAGACTTTATGAATCGGATTGTTTTATGGACATAATAATTGTAGACTATGAGGATATATAGGACAGATAAGAGCTGACCCTAGACTTGTAGAGATTAACATTGTTGTGGTCGGGGAAACATTCTCTCTGGAGACGTTTCCACGAAGCATCGGCGCTTTTATTATTGAATTAAACTTCTTTGCTGCAATCAGAATACAAAACGACTGGACGGGGTCCGCCCCTGGCCTCCCTGTAGATGGCGTGGAGGGTAAAAGTATAAACTAGGTGTCATATAGGAAGATAATGAGTAACTACCGACACCGAGGTTCGAGCGTGACACTCTGGACTTGTGAATATATGTTTTCTGCCAGGTGTATAAATAGCGATGTCAGGCTACTGACTGGGGTGATTATTGAGTGGAACTATCCAGTCGAATTAGTGTGCGTCGATGATTTGGGTTTTGATTTTGGATATACCGGACGTTAAGCCGAGCCGAGCCGAGCCGCGCTACTAACAAGGTATTCACTGAAATGGTTAATTATCTTTGGTTGACTTTTACTTCTTTGTTCTTGTTAAGTATTTATTTGCGGTTGTAATTAAATATTGTTTTATTTTAACATTGAAGTCTTGAGTTATACTTAATTATTACCGGCCACCGTACTTCACAAAATAATTTTTTTACTGGAATAAATGTTTTAATTTTTTCCTTTTTTTTAATACAGTTCACCCAATACAAGGCAGTAACGCCACTAAGACATAAGGGCTTACTTGATGTGGAATAATTAACAACATAAATATTACTAAAGAACGAGAACAAAAAGTGTAAGTAAAGAACTCTAAATGATATCCTGGTATGGATGACTTTGAGTGATATTTCATCATCACACCCATATGTAAAGTGTCATATAGAAAAAAAATGAATAACTACCAACACCGAGGTTCGATCGTGACACTCTGGACTTGTGAATATATGTTTTCCGCGAATTGTATAAATAGCGGTGTCAGGCTACTGACTGGAGTGATTCTTGAGTGGAACTATCCAGTCGAATTAGTGTGAATTATTGTGCTTCGATGATTTGGGTTTTGGTTTAAGATTTACCGGACGTCAAACCGAGCCACGCTACAAATAAGGTATTCACTGAAATGGTTAATTATCTTTTATTGACTTTTTTCTTTTTTGTTCTTGTTAAGTGTTTATTTGCGGTTGTAATTAAATACTGTTTTAATTAAACATTGAAGTCTTGAGTTTTACTTAAAGATTAACGGCCACCGTACTTCAAAAAATATATTTTTTTACTGGAATAACTTTTTTCCTTTTTTTTTTTAATACAGTTCACCCCATACAAGGCAGTAACGCCACTAAGTCACACGGGCTTACTTGGTATGGAATAATTAGAAACATGAATATTACTAATGAATGAGAACAAAAAGTGTAAGTAAAGAACTCTAAATGATATCCTGGTATGGATGACTTTGAGTGATATTTCATCATCACACTCATATGTAAAGTGTCATATAGAAAAAAAATGAATAACTACCGACACCGAGGTTCGATCGTGACACTCTGGACTTAAGAATATATGTTTTCCGCGAATTGTATAAATAGCGGTGTCAGGCTACTGACTGGAGTGATTATTGAGTGGAACTATCCAGTTGAATTAGTGTGAATTATTGTGCGTCGATGATTTGGTTTTGATTTAGGATTTACCGGACGTTAAGCCGAGCCGCGCTACTAACAAGGTCTTCACTGAAATGGTTAATTATCTTTGGTTGACTTTTACTTCTTTATTCTTGTTAAGTATTTATTTGCGGTTATAATTAAATATTGTTTTATTTTAACATTGAAGTCTTGAGTTATACTTCATTATTAACTGGCACCATAACTCTCAAATCTATGGAATGGATGAATAGCGTATGAGAATATTTCCATGGAAGCTGGGATATCGTTGCATCTGCGAGAAAATGGGTTTTAAGACGGAAAATAATTCTTCAGCTACAAAGCCGTGTAAACGCTTCTAAACTCTGTCAAGGATGGAAAGGGAGGATTATGTAGCTCCAGCCCAGATATATTAACAATACTCCATTCTTGAGTTGACTCTTGTAAGGATATGAGTTCCAGTGAGATGAGGGATGAAACACCTAACCACCCACCACCCACACACACCATTAGACTGTTAGAGTTAGATCAGATGAGAGATCGGTTGCCGGGCTCTGGTGTTCTTGATATTTTGGAGGTGCACCTATAAACCATGGCTTCATCTTAATAATTATTTGCTAACGGTTTCAGGATATTTTTAGGCAGATCGTTAATATTAGATTGTTAGATAAATTCGTTCGCTTCTTTTATAATTTATATCAATAATTATTTTTTATTAATATTTCTGATGAATCATTAAAAAATGTATTTCCCTTCATTGTTTACGGCTTACTGCCAACGATCCACTAGCACGCAAATGCCTTGATGAAAGAAATAAGTAGGTTTTGACGCGAAAATTCCATCAAGTCACGTTTAAGTTCCACATCGTTGTTGAATGAAACACCCCTCAAATTTTTAGAAAGTTGATCGTCTGAAATGGCTAAATCATAGGAATATGTTGGGTGTAGCAGAAGTTCCCAACTGAACTCTTGAATTGCATCTTTAGTCATGTTAGCGACGTGGGGTCGAACGTTGTCATGTTGAAGAATTACAATGTCTCGCGCCGGTCAGGTTCTTTCAGCTGAATTGCCACTTTGGGCCTGTTCGTTTGTTCAATATACAGCTTAGCATTGATCGTTTGGTTGTTTTAAAGCGTTTCATACCATTCTATTGGTAGTGAAGTCATCTTACACAGTACAAATGTCACGAGCAGCTTTTGATAGCTTTGCAACATCGATTAAAAGACATGTTTTCGAAAATGCTCATTTTTGTCGATTTGACATTCCATGCCAAAGAGTTGTCTAATCTTAAATAAAATTTCAGTAACGTTAGAAAACAATTTCACGATATGATCAGAGTCACTAAAAAACAAATAATGCAGCAAAAGATTATTCTTCGGGTTCATTCACAGAACATCATAAAAAATATACGTATTTGTTTGTTCGCTTAGCAGCATATCAGCACTTTGCGGGTCATTTAACCCTAGAATTTAACTTTCTAGAGAGTATTAGTAATTTCTTTTACAAAAATGTATTACTGGTAATTTTTCTTTCAAAACTGCATTGCTGGTAATATTTTTATTTTTTACAAAAATTTACAAAATTTCTAATAATAATAAAAAGATTGGCGTAACTCTTCTAATATTTGCAAGAGCGCCATTTAACAAAAGAAAAGAAAAGACACAATGTTTGCCAATATTTCGACACGATATCTTCTTCAAGTTATGTTTAAAAACTTCATTCAAGTATAAAAAATATCTTTTAAAAATACAAGTCTTTATACAAACGTCACTTGTCTTGAGAAAAACGATTGTACTGATAATCAATATGACAAAGCGAATGAAACGCAACCAAATGGAATGGAATGCAACCGAAACGTAAGTAAAATGATAGGGCGTGTTCTTATCTTGAGTTTTGTCCATCAGCTGATTAGTTAGTAATATCAATTAATCAAACAGTTTAGTTTAAATCTCATAGAACTCCTGTCATTTTCTTTATTCTCCCGGGGATGGGAGTTGGTAATTTTGCATATGTAATTATTTCTTATGTTTTAGGAGTTAAAAGGTTGATGGATTTTGTATATTGTTTTCAGAATGGTCGTAAAAATTACAGTCGTCCAAGACAAAATATTCCGAAATTTCTGATGCAATAACATTGTTATGCCAGACATAATACATGTGGCCATTACATCCAACATGTTATATTTTTTACACTTTTATGTAATTTTGAAACATAACTTGAAGAAGGCATACACACTGTCGAAATATTGTTAAACACACTTTTCTTAAATCGAGCACTTCTCTAAGTGTTTAATAATAATAATAATAATAATAATAATAATAATAATAATGATAATAACAATAATAATAATGATAGAGACCGCAAACAAAAAAAGTGCCTCCTTATTGATATGGCAGTCACTGCGGACTGCAGTGTATCTCTGAAGATCTTCAAAAATCTATCAAAATACAAGGACTTTGAAATCTAAATCTCAAAAATGTGGCACATGGAAACATCCACAATCCCTGTTGTAGTTGGAGCCCTCGGATTGGTCGGAAATGATTCCAGTAGACTAATTGAAGGGATTACTGGAAGCCCATGCCTTAAAGAAATGCAAAAAATTGTTCTCACGAGTACAGCCTACACCTTACGAAGGCTTTATCTATGTAAAATATATTTGTTTGTGTGTGTGGGGGGGGGGGGGCAGTGGAAAATGTCATGATGCCATTTCTAACCTTAGGTCACTGGGCGGGACCCGGAACGAAATGCGTACACACCAGAAATCCAAGGAATAATAATAATAATAATAATAATAATAATAATAATAATAATAATGAATTTACCTAGTAGCTGAGGCAAAGGTCATAAAGAGATTTGAGTAGCAACAATGGCCCATCGAGAGTAACAGGGAGTTCAGCTAAACGTCTATACTCAAGCCACACTTGTTCATATCTGGCTTCCAACGGCGTCTTTCGTTATTATTTTTTCGCGCCAAGCCAGCGAAATAGCGTTAAATGGTGTCTAAATGAACTCAAGTAAACAAGAGATGTTAGGATCATTTCTGGTCTTGTGCTTGCAATTCTTCTCGTTCATTTTGTTGTTATCAATGTTTTGTCTGATCTTGTCTTTAGCATTCGGCGAGTGTACAATATCAGGTTATGACAAAAAGAATTACGTCAAGGGCTCAAACACAAATTGAAAAACCTACAAGATTCGGAGCATGTTCAGGAAGATTTCGACGCACTTAAACATTTATTTTATGATTCTCTCATCTAAAGATATTCCACCGTTTTGTTGAATAGGAATTCTGATTGGAATTCTTCATCTTAGAATGGTCTGAGCTAAACAAAGAGACAAAGGAATTAAATTAATAGATAGATAGATAGATAGATAGATAGATAGATAGATAGATAGATAGATAGATAGAGCAAATAGAAACGAAAGAAAGAAAGAAAGAAAGAAAGAAAGAAAGATAGATAGATAGATAGATAGATAGATAGATAATGAACAGACATAGATAGATAGATAGATAGATAGATAGATAGATAGATAGATAGATAGATAGATAGATAGATAATGAACAGACATAGATAGATAGATAGATAGATAGATAGATAGATAGATAGATAATGAACAGACATAGATAGATAGATAGATAGATAATGAACAGACATAGATAGATAGATAGATAGATAGATAGATAGATAATGAACAGACATAGATAGATAGATAGATAGATAGATAGATAGATAGATAGATAATGAACAGACATAGATAGATAGATAGATAGATAGATAGATAGATAGATAGATAGATAGATAATGAACAGACATAGATAGATAGATAGATAGATAGATAGATAGATAGATAGATAGATAGATAGATAATGAACAGACATAGATAGATAGATAGATAGATAGATAGATAGATAGATAGATAGATAGAGCAAATAGAAACGAAAGAAAGAAAGAAAGAAAGAAAGAAAGAAAGAAAGAAAGAAAGAAAGAAAGAAAATAACCGAAAGCAGAAAGAAAAACTAAAACGATGAGAAAAAATAACGCAACAGGGCCATTATTCACATATTACATTGACCTCCCCCACATCTTATTCGTGTGAGGGGTAAAGAAGAAGAAGAAGAAGAAGAAGAAGAAGAAGAAAAAATGGAAAAGAAGAAGAAAATGAAGAAGAAGAGTCAAAAACGAGAAAAAGAAATGGTGGTTGGTGCCAAAATAATGACGTAATAATGTCGTTTTTTACGTTAAAAAATACGTCAAAAAACGACATTATTACGTCATTATTTTTGCACCCACTGAGTATAAAACCCGACATGACAGAGTGGGCCAATATCTGCACTGGAAAATTTGCAACTTCTACGGGAAGGAAACTGAAAGAAACTGGTACCAACACCACCCAGACCCGGTTACGGAGATAGGATCTGTTACAATTCTATGGGACTACACAATACACACTGACAGAACAATCAAAGCCAACCGCCCAGATATTGTTATTAAAGACCACAAACAAAAACGGTGCCTCCTTATTGATATGGCAGTCCCTGTAGACTGAAATGTATCTTTGAAGATATTCAAAAAGCTGTCAAAATACAAGGACCTTGAAATCGAAATCTCAAAAATGTGGCACATGGCAACATCAACAATCCCTGTTGTAGTTGGAGCCCTCGGATTGGTTGGAAAAAATTCCAGTAGACAAATCGAAGGGATTCCTGGAAGTCCATGCCTCAAAGAGATAGAAAAAATTGTTCTGACAAGTACAGCCCACACTTTACGAAGGGCTTTGTCTATGTAATTTTTTTTTTTTTTTTTTTTTTTTGTCAGTGGAAAGTGTCATGATGCCATTTCTAACCTTAGGTCCTTGGGCGAGACCCGGAAAGAAATGTGTACACGCCAGAAATCAAAGGAAATAATAATAATAATAATAATAAGAAGAAGAAGAAGAAGAAGAAGAAGAAGAAGAAGAAGAAGAAGAAGAAGAAGAAGAAGAAGGAGGAGGAGGAGGAGGAGGCAGTGAATGAAAAAGAAGAACGAGAAAAGTAGTGAAGCAGGGGTGGAAGAGAACGCAAAAGGAATGAAAGAAATGGGTGAGGCAAATAAAATAATTGATAATAAAATAAGGAATTTAAAATGAATGAAAATGAAGACAGTGCTTAGAAAACGACAAGGTAAATCAAAGAAAATGTTTGGAGATAAGGTTGAAAAATTCTTGAAGATAACAAGAAGCTGTTGGAAACCAAAGCAAAAATGTGTTTATTAGTTTTAGTAATCAGCTTCGCAGAACCACTTCGACAGTTTCCATCAATCATGCAAAAACGTAAAAATGTTACACCTTTTTGAAAGAGGAAAAAACCTTTTTCCACTGTGCATTAACGGTGATAAATAAAATACAAAGAGGAATCAGCAATGCTATTAGTCCTAACCTGGCATCTCGGATTCAGTCACTTTCCACCGCTGAAAAGTTGCTTCCCTGTGCCTTTTCTATAAATACTTTCATGGTAATCGCTCTTTTCTCTACGGTATCAAGACTATGAATTTAAGCGTAATACTAGAATGACGACAGGGTCTTGTCATTTTATACTTGAAATGGTGAGATGGAACCGTAATTTCTATGTTAACAGTTTCTTCTTTCTCAATTTTCGCATGTGAAACTGTCTTCCGCATTCAAACTTTAATCTTCAAAAAATTAAATACAATTTCAATCGTTGTCTTCTGTCTTTTTAATCCCTTTTCTCGTATTGGTCTCTACGTATCGTGAAAATTGTTCGAAACCAATACTTCGAAAAACATTTATTTGAATTGTAAATTGTTTGAATGAAAATTAATCGAAAGGACAATGAGACTAAATGATAATTATTCGAAATATCTGTTTCTAATACGTAAATGGTCTTTGGAATAGATATGTGGTCTTGCTTTAGAGTCAATGCTGATTTAACTAGAACTAGAAATGCCATTAAAGCACAGGTTTTTTACAGCATGTGTCAGCCCATCATCCCCAAATATGGAAATTCTTAGACGCTGTTAAAAGAGATCAGGACTTGCAAGAAATTCATATTGCAAAATTAAGAGCAGGCTGCCAAAATTTCAAGAGCACCAAAAAATACCGCGAAGCAAATGTAAAACTTAAAAAATAAGTGTCATCCATTAACGTGTACTCTTCAGTAGTTGACTGTTTGCATGCAGTATCGTATAAATTAAGCTTATAAGGACTTTTCCTACTAAATTGTTTTATTAACGATATTTGTATTTCAAATAATTATTATTCGTGTATTTCCTCTTTTAATTTTGACATTTTTATTGCAATAAATAATTTTTAATATCGAATAATTATCATTTACTATAATTGTCCTTTTGATAAATTTCCATTCAACTAATTTACAATTCGAATAAATGTTTTTCCAATGATTGTTTTCGAACAATGTTCACATAATCGTTCTCTCTCCTTAATAGTATTTTTTTTATTTCATATTCAATAATACTCATTTATTCCTTGCGTCTTAGTAGCTTTACTGCATTGTTTGATGTCAAATGATTAAAAAGAATAAAAGATTGATGTTGTATCTTTTACCACCTCAACCCTTCCGAATATTTTGTCCCTCAAACGATCAAGATATTTTGCCCATCAACCGATCCGGATATTTTCGCACCTCAACCGATCCGGATATTTTGTCCCTCAACCGATCCAGATATGTTGTCCTACAACCAATTCAGACATTTTGCCGCTCTACCGATCCGGATATTTTACCCATCAACAAATACAGATATATTGCCCCACTAACTGATCCGGATATTTTACTTCACAACCGATCCGGATATTTTGCCCCTCAACTGATTCAGATATTTTGCCCGCCAACCAAACCGTATATTTTACACCTCAACCAATCCAGATATTTCGCCCCTCAACTGATTCAGATATTTTGCCCGCCAACCAAACCGTATATTTTACACCTCAACCAATCCAGATATTTTGCCCCTCAACTGATTCAGATATTTTGCCCGCCAACCAAACCGTATATTTAACACCTCAACCAATCCAGATATTTTGCCCCTCAACTGATTCAGATATTTTGCCCGCCAACCAAACCGTATATTTTACACCTCAACCAATCCAGATATTTTGCCCCTCAACTGATTCAGATATTTTGACCGCCAACCAAACCGTATATTTTACACCTCAACCAATCCAGATATTTTGCCCCTCAACTGATTCAGATATTTTGCCCGCCAATCAAACCGTATATTTTACACCTCAACCAATCCAGATATTTTGCCCCTCAACTGATTCAGATATTTTGCTCGCCAACCAAACCGTATATTTTACACCTCAACCAATCCAGATATTTTGCCCCTCAACTGATTCAGATATTTTGCCCGCCAACCAAACCGTATATTTTACACCTCAACCAATCCAGATATTTCGCCCCTCAACTGATTCAGATATTTTGCCCGCCAACCAAACCGTATATTTTACACCTCAACCAATCCAGATATTTTGCCCCTCAACTGATTCAGATATTTTGCCCGCCAACCAAACCGTATATTTAACACCTCAACCAATCCAGATATTTCGCCCCTCAACTGATTCAGATATTTTGCCCGCCAACCAAACCGTATATTTTACACCTCAACCAATCCAGATATTTTGCCCCTCAACTGATTCAGATATTTTGACCGCCAACCAAACCGTATATTTTACACCTCAACCAATCCAGATATTTTGCCCCTCAACTGATTCAGATATTTTGCCCGCCAATCAAACCGTATATTTTACACCTCAACCAATCCAGATATTTTGCCCCTCAACTGATTCAGATATTTTGCTCGCCAACCAAACCGTATATTTTACACCTCAACCAATCCAGATATTTTGCCCCTCAACTGATTCAGATATTTTGCCCGCCAACCAAACCGTATATTTTACACCTCAACCAATCCAGATATTTTGCCCCTTAGCCAATTCAGATATTTTGCCCCTTAGCCAATTCAGATATTTTGCCCCTCAACCGATCAGGATATTTTGCCCCTCAACCAATTCAGATATTTTCCCCCCATCTGATCCGTATATTTTACCCCTCAACTGATCCAGATATTTTTGCCATTCAACCGATCCATATATTTTGGCACTTAACGGATTTGGATATTTTACCCCTCAGCCGATCTGGATATTTTGTCCCTCAATGGATTCGTATATTTTGCCTAACAACCAATTCAGATATTTCGGCACTCAACCGATTCGGATATTTTGCTCTTCAACTGATCCTGATATTTTACACCTTAACCGATCCAAATATGTTTCCCCGATCAGGATATTTTGCCCCTCAACCAATTCAGATATTTTACCCCCCAGACGATCCGTATATTTTACCCCTCAACCGATCCAGATATTTTTGCCGCTCAACCGATCCAGATATTTTGCCCCTTAACCTATCCAGATATTTTGACCCTCAGCCAATCCAGATATGTTGCTCCCCAACCAATTCAGATATTTTGCCTCTCAAACGATCCGGATATTTTGCCCCTCGAATGATCCGGATATTTTATCCCTCAACCGTTCCGAATATTTTGCACCTCAACCGATCCAAATATTTTGCACCTCAACCGATCCAAATATTTTGCACCACAACCAATTCAGATATTTTGCTCCTCACCCGATCCGGATATTTTGTCCCTCAACCGATCCGAATATTTTGCACCTCAACAGATCCAAATATGTTTCCCCACAACCAATTCAGATATTTTGCTCTTCACCCAATCCAGATATTTTGCCCCCCAAGTCAGTGGAGAACTTTCAGAGGGAAATTAACAGGAGATAACAGATATCCATTAAACATGGCACGTGGAATTAGAACAGTCTACCCCAGTGAGCGAAATAAAGGGTTCAGTTCGACGTTCCAACCACCTGAAGAAGGCCGTAGCGTACAACGGCCGAAACATTGTAATAAATATGGCGACAAAGATGAGGATAATAGTCCGAATAATGTACATTTTTCTTTTTTAACTTTATTTTACTTTAATCTTTTAATATTTTGTTTTTCGTGATAAACCCCAATGTATATCGACATTTCATCTAGTAATGGTTATTCAGTACTATTTCTATATCCCTATGTTACTTCCCTGAATAATGGTACTAGATGAAAAACTTTGGAACACTGGACATTTGAATATAACTCCCCGAATACCTGGATAGGAAGAGCTCTTTAATCTTGTTCGAGTGTCGTCTTAGAATTAGTATCTTGAACAAAATTACCTCTTGGTGGTCAACGATAAGACGCAAACAAAAAGAAATAATCAACAATCCCAATGCTTATAAACAAGTATTCATGTCGGATGGGCCGTCGCTCAGGTCAACAAGGATGGCTTCCGTTAGAGACGGACCACTGTAGGGCCGAAAAATCTGTGACTGGAACAAAATCTTCCGACAACGATAAAACACCTGGTCATCAAACCCGGACTATTTCCAACCTTGGACCCAGTGAATCGATGACAAATCAATTAATAAAAAGAAAGGGAACGAACTAAACTCGCGAAGAGTATCAACAAGTCGTCACTTCCTTTTTTAATCGGACTCAAAAATCCACAAAAGAACATCACGTATCAGACATTATGGAAAACAAGGAATTGGAAAAAGACACTATCTCAATCTAAACATGCTTACCAATGTCCACAGGGAAAAGAGATCAAATTAAATACAGGGTGTTGCTGCAAAATCCGACACTTGACAAATGAAAACGAAATAGGCAATAAAAACCAAAGTTGTATATGCAGAAACCCGACAGTTTATTTAGCAACAGTTAGAGTTGCATACTACATTATTTTTCAATTTAACCGCCGCGACGACCATCTCAAGGCGGACTCGAAATGAGTCACACGCTTTGGCGACCATGTCCTTGTCCATAGCGACGAACGCCTACACAATGGCAGCCTTCAGAGAGTCGACCGTGTTGTGGGCGTTCTTATTGGTCTTGGTCTCGATCACATCCCAGAAGAAATAGTCAAGGAGATTGCAGTCGGATGAGGAGGGCGACAAGTCCAGCGACTAGTGGTGAGGAATATTGGTGAGCAGCCACCCCTAGGTCGTCTTGGCATTGTGTGCAGGGACGTAGGGGCGTTCAGCGGCGATCTCGTCCATCCAGGTCTTCACCACACTCCTCAGAACCTCCTGGTAGATCTCAGCGGTGATTTTCAGGCTCTTTTGAAAGAAGAACGAAGGATGACGCCAAGGACCATGACGGAGGAGGGGGACTTCGTATGCTTCACGACGGGAACCTCCTCGATGTCTTTGCAGATACACCGGTCGTTCTGCCTGTTGCTTATCGGGTCCTGGATGAAATCTTTCTCATCAGAGAACCTCAGCATCCCGGCAGACCCGTGCTTGAACTTCTTCAGCGAAGCCGCCGCCTTGACCTTCCTCGTTTCCTTGGAGGCATTCGTGATGAGCATGCGGTGAGACTTGCGGTAAGAGGAGTAACCAATGTCCTTCTTGATCGTTCGGCAGATCGTCGACTTGTGACAGCGCATGTCAGCGGTGATCCTGGCATAGCTCTGGCTTTTATCATTGTCGACTGTCTCCTTGACGGCGGCGACGACCTCGTCGGTCCTAACGGCCGAAGAGCGAACGTTGTGGACCTTTCGTTTGGCAGTTAACTCGTCCTTGTTCTGACACGCCTTCCACTTCCTCCAAATGTCCATGACCATGGTCCTCTTAAACCCAAACCAGGCCATCACTTTCGCAGGCTTCTTCCCAACGCGAAAATAAGTTACTACCGCTGCTCTTCGCTCATATTCCATCCTAGAAAAGGGTAGAGAGAAAAACGTTAGTTAGTTGTCAAACTGTCGGGTGTCTGCATATACAAATTTTGTTTTTATTACTTATTTCGTTTTCTTTTTGTCAAGTGTCGGATTTTGCCGCAACACCCTGTATAAGACAGAATACAATAACTCATCACTTAAACAATAATCAGGTGAAAGTGGCCATTAATAATATGCCAGAGGATGAGGTAAATACTAAAATAAATGAGATACGAAATAATAATCTTCCGGGAAATAAAACAGTATAATCTACCTGCAGCATAACCTGGAGTTATTCAGATTACGTCACTGAAGGTGAGTCAAACGACATTAGGGCAGAATTCCTTGAAAACAACGGAGGTAAAATCACTAAAGCCCCAAACCACAACATTCTAATAATCAGCAGAGTAACTCGCACACAAATGTCAGAGAATGATCAGCTCCCAAAAATTCATATGACAAAATCCAATAAAAATATTGGGCAAAAATATATGGCTGCACTGCAAAAACTGTTAACGAACAGACTAATGGAAAACAAAAGTAAATAACTGTCTATATTTCTGAGATGATGTATTATGTATACTATTTACATCGGACTATTTTCCTCATCTTTGTTGCCATATTTATTACAACGTTTCGGCCTTCTTCAGTAACTGTCTATATTTCTGAGATGAGGTATCATGTACACTATTTACATTATTCGGGCTATTGTCCTCATCTTTTGTCGCCATATTTATTACAACGTTTCCGGCCTTCTTCAGGTGGTTGGAATGTCGAACTGAATTCTTTATTTTACTCACTGGGGTAGACTGTTCTAATTCCACGTGCCATGTTTAATGGATATCTGTTATCTCCTGTTAATTTCTCTCTCCAAGTTCTCCACATTTTTATTGTTATTATCGTTTTTTCTCTGGCACTCCTTATTACTGGTTCCCATATTGTATTCATTTCTACGCTTGGTCGGCTCAGATTTTTGTGGCCTAGCATATAATGATAGATAATGTCATATATGGAAAAGTATTACCATTTGCTTAGAAGCTTGATGTCAAGACAAAGAAAAAATCAAACAACATCCATAAGGAACCAGTTTGGAAGGCGACATTGAAGCGAGAAATAGATGAAACCAGATATGAATTATCGATACTAGATGAGATCGCAAGAAACTCAAATGTTTCAACACGTAAATGCAGGAAGATCGAGCGGAGATATAAAATTAAATTGCTAATTGATATTCCAACAATCAAGAAAATACTTAAACAGAAACTTCAGTTAAAGTTACAGAGAACAAGGCGATTCGAAAAGCGTTGTAGGTTCTATCGACAAAATAAAATATTCCAAATAGACCATAAGAAATTTTACAGGGAAATTGAAAAAGCTATTATAGATGTCAAAAAGCCGCCATTTACATCCAAACGGAGTGCAAACATTTTCTCATTAGAAATCATCCAATAAGATTTTATTAACTACATTATTTCTTTACGCATTAAACGCACCATTTTATTGATAGTAGGACAAATACGTAGCGCCGGTGGCGGACTTACATTTTGAAAGGGAACCAGCAACAATAGATTCGAGGGTCTATGAAAATATAGGCTATGAACAGATTCTGGCGAGGGTAACGAGCCCATAAATCTTAGGGCTCAGGCATAAACATTTGAAATTTAACCAATTACATTGGAATTTTGAGCCCATATGAAATTAGTATTAGAACATATTCTCAGGCAAACATTAGATAATTAAACACATTGGCTTATAATCTGATTCAGTAAAATCACCTGATTTTAATAACAAACACTTTTTAAAATTTACATAGATTTTGTTATAAGATTCACTCATTGAAGAAGTTGCTTCAAGGGGTCCTTCTGTGATTAGGGTCCCCTCTGGAATTAGGAGCACCTCTGGAATTAGGGACCCTGAAGGTTAAGCTTCGTTAAATTTATAGTAGACCCGCCAGTGTGTAGCTCCATTTATTTTTACAGGAAGGACTTAAAAGTGAATGATTCAAACTTACTTCGATGACAAGTTAATTAAAAGATATCATTATTTATGCTAATTAACAAGCATGTTTTATTCGAAGTAAATTTTAAGATAAGCGTATCGGAGAAACAGATTCCGTCAACGAATCTTGCAGTTTGTCCGCTTCCATTACTGTTAAATGAAAATATACAATTACAAATCAATACATAAACAAGCCGTCAGTATCCCCAAACGACACGATATACTCTATTAAGACATAACGGATTGCTTGCTTCTCTTAACATGTATTCGGCTTCTAACACGTAACGCATCTTTCTAACACGTTGTTAATTAATTCGTCTCGCGTACAAACGACTGCTGAACGACGCTCTACTTAAATATATATAATACCAAAATTTCGGTTCTGTATGTAACAAGTAGTCAAAACGATCCATTATGGCCAAATAAATTTAATTAAAGCGCTTTTTAAAGGCAATAACTTCATGCAAAATATTCGAGGGTTTCATAGCTTAAAAATAATATTGCGAAAAGTGCGTTCACCGTACTGAACTGGGAAAATTATTTTTGAAGGGAGATTACTCTTAAATGTTATTCTCCTTTATTTATTAGTGCGTTCTTACAAAAAAATAGTATAAAATGCTTGCATAATCTGCGAGTACTAAATTGAAAACATAGCGTGATATCATGACAAGAGCTTGGTGGAACAAGAACTATCTATCTTCGTAGTTTAAATAAAGTGTTCAGTCCGAAATTCTAAGTAGCTTACATGGCATATACCTGATGAAGGCTGAGAGCAGAACGACAGAAACGTTGTGATAAGGACAACATAGATGAGGACAATATTTTGCCTGTGAATAATTTGTGGAGATTCTCTACCATTCGCGCCCATACAGGAGGAGGATTTGCTATTGCATAAAAGTTCAGTATTCCTTTTTGTTTCCAGCGATATTGACCGGTTTCTTAATATCATGTACAATAAATGTGATTATTGAGAAAGTGATGGGTTAAGTGCGTTGACAAGAGAGAAACAGAATGAAATACAGGAAAGATCGCTAAAAAATAGATAGATAGATAGATAGATAGATATGAACAGATTGGAATAGATAGATACATATGAACAGATTGGAATAGATAGATAGATAGATAGATAGATAGATAGATAGATAGATATGAAAAGATTGGGCTAGATTGATACATATATACATAAAGAGATAGAAAGAGAGGAATGGAATGAAATAGGAGAGAGATTGAGAGCAAATAGAGAGGGGGAGGGGGAAAAGATATGAACAGATTGGAATAGATAGATCGAGAGAAATAATATGAACAGATAGAAGATAGATCTGTAGCGTAATGGTAAAACTCTTGTTATTATTTTAATACTAGATACTAGAAATATATGCCTACATCTAATACAGTGTAACCCGGATATAAGAGAGTTGTCGGTACCGGAGAAGAAGTGTCTTATATCCGGGTTTCTCTTATATCCGTGTTTGGTCTATTTTGTTTAGGTAAGTATGGCTCTAATTTGGGACCAGAGAAAATCTCTCTTATATCCGGGTCTCTTATATCCGGGTCTCTTATATCCGGGTTACACTGTATAATGATTCTCTTGCTGCATCTGAATTTGAACCTGTCTCATGATCGTTGCAATATCGTCAGTGTTCTTTAGTAAAAGATTATGGCACTTTTATATTTGCCGTCGACAATCTCGTTTACTTGAATGAATATTATTTCTATTAGAGTTCTTGTTTATTAGTTATATCTTAAAATACGGAAGCTCAAACAAAAAATAAAAGGCCTCATGAAGAGAGAAAAACAAATATATTAACTGATCACGACGCCGGTCCAACTTGATTCAAAGTTACGAGCGCACAAACACTTCTATCAATTCTCTTACACGTTGCTAGCTTTTGAAGGCTTCTCACTGCGGAAAACCTAGAAAAGTACCCTTCCGCCAGAGAGCGCGCCAGACTAAAGTACTACATCATCGTTGTCTCAGGCGACTGACTGTGGCTTTTCATTTGAGCAATATTGCCAGACATTGGTGGTCGCGTCCGCTCCTCCCACAATCAACTCCTTTACAAAAGCATCCCCAAACACCCGGCCTCGACGCCGTAGAAGCCGCTTGATCGTTTAATTATAAAGCCTTACAGCATTTGCAAAGTTAATCAATCCTGTTTTTCTTAAAGTAAGGGTCAATATGAGTCTATTAACAGATCTCCAGTCAGATAGGTTACGTAATCATGTACCATTAAGTTGGTTCACCTCTTTATTTCTCAGATATATTTAGGTAAATTATCGAGAATACGACGAGGGAGGATAAAATTTCTCGCCACTTGACAAAAATAAAAAAAATATTGTGCTTAATAAATGAACGGGGCGTCTACTCAAATACGAATATCCGGTAAAAATAACGTTTAAAATGATAAATAAATTGTGGAATTAATAATATAAAAAATTCATGATGTAAGCATATCTCCAGGTATATATTTGCATTAAGATCTTTATATAGGTATGTCCACTAGGTCACGTAAAAAAGCGGCATATCACGATAAAAAATGACTCATAAATCAACGAAAACAAAGTTTTGTTTAAATATGTTGTTATTTAATTGAAAGCTAAAGCATTAAATTTATTATTTACACTAAGTAAAATATTCTGAAGTCTTTTAGATAGAAATTATATAGATTGGAATGTCAAATATATGCTCGATTTTTGTTTAATTTTCTTAAAAGCGGACATTTTCTTAAATTTTAAGAAATTTGTAAACAAACAAAATTTTGAATTTAAACTTCTTCCTAAAATAAATTTATATATTTTTGACACGTTATTTGAGTAAAATTAGAAAATTTAAAGTTAAAATAATCTGATACGAAACAAACAGTACTTACTTATAGCTTAAAAAATTTGTATCCAAACATTTCTTAACGATGTGTCTGAAATTTTTGCATGTCTTTCATCGATTTCGCAATTGACGAGGCGATGACAGACAGCTATGGATGATCAAAATTGACAAATTTTTAAATTAGGCGAACGCCGTTTTTCGTTTGTAACTAGTACTTTTTAAATATTAACATATTTATTCAGCAATTATGTACTATTTTTTTAATTTTTTTATTTCATACTTTCTTAATTAGACAATTTTTTAAATCATTACATAATTGTTTAAACTTTTCTTATTAATTAGATAATTGTATATAAACTTTTCTTATTCAAACTTTTTCATTAGATAATAATTTTTTAACTTTTTTTTTTTTAGATAATTGTTTGAAGTTTTTATTAGATACTAATTCTTTATTGTTTTAATTATATAATTGTTTAAATTTTTTAAATGCATAATTCTTTAAACTTTTTTATTATTTAGGTAATTCTTTAAACTTTTTTTATTATTTAGGTAATTCTTTTAACCTTTTTTTATTATTTAGGTAATTCTTTAAACCTTTTTTTATTATTTAGGTAATTCTTTAAACCTTTTTTTATTATTTAGGTAATTTAAACTTTTTTTTTATTATTCACGTAATTCTTTAAACTTTTTTTATTATTCACGTAATTCTTTAAACTTTTTTTTATTATTCAGGTAATGTTATTGTCTTGGTTTCCGTTTCTCTTACTTTCTCAATCTTATGTTAAATTAATTAATAAGAAAAAAATTATTTCAATGAAATATTATCCAAAATAAAAGAAAATACTTTAAAGAAAAATATTTAATAAAAAGTAATTAAAAATAATTACAACTTTTAAAATTTGAAAAGAATTTCTGCAAACACGTTAACGATGTGGATCTGAACTGGACAGAGAAGAGAAATAACTGCGGTGCCAGACGACACAAATCACGTGACATTTTTATGTCGCGTATACATTTTCATACATAGAAATTATGAACGTTTTTCAATAAAAATTTATTTTTAAAATTATTTTAAAATTATTTCTGCATAAACGAGTGTTATGTGCTTTTCAAAGTTCGATTCGTAAATTTACATTTTCATTACCGTTATCATTACATTGCGTGCACGATTGAAATAAATAATTTTAAACGATTTTTGAAGTATTAAGACGTTAATGAATAAATTTTTAAAATCTGGAAAAAATTTGCAAAAAATACATTATTCATCGAAAAATTTTTATTTCTTCACAAAATAATGTCCTTAGTATAACGTATCTACAAAAACAGGTGGAAGCTTTTCTAATTAATTAAATTAGATACTTTTTACATTTTTTTTTTTTACAATTCAAATCTGATTTTCTATAAAGTAGCAAATGTTTGACAAAAAAAAATTGGTGATTTACTTTCTACAATGATTCCTGTTTATAACTAATAAAAAAAATCCCGGGAACTCTGATTTAATTTCTCGAAATTTCATGAAAATATGTAAGTGGGTGGAAACATGTTAAAAAAAAAATGTCTTTTTAACAAGATTTTCTGAAAAAAAATTTTTTTTAAATAATTTCATTCATTTCTGAATAAGTCCTGAAAGTTACATTAAAATCCAACAATTATTTGATTTTTGCAAGAATTTCCTAATTAACGTGTGTTTTCCTCGGGGAAAAGCGCAAAATAAAACAAACCTTTTTTTAGTCTTATCGCGCAGTCGTAAAAAAAAACATAATTTTTAACCAAAATTTTCTACGTGTTAGAAAGGAGTAAAAAATTTCAAAAAATATTTAAAAAATACTTTGGTCTTTCCTCTTTCATAACAACATAAACATATTGAGACAAAACTTTGTTTTCGTTGATTTATGAGTCATTTTTGATCGTGATAGGCCGCTTTTTTACGTGACCTAGTGGAGGTACCTATCTTTATATATTATACATGAAATTTGCAATAAATTCCTCCTCTCTGCCTCTCGCTCTCTCTCTATTTCTCCCTCTCTATTTCTCTATCTCTCTCTCTCTATATATATATATATATACACACACATATATGTATATGTATATGTATATATACATATATATATGTATATATATATATGTATATATGTGTATGTATATATATATATATATATATATGTATATATATATATATATAAGATAGATAGATAGATAGATATATAGATAGATAGATAGATAGATAGATCGATAAAATACTTAGATATATAGATAATGAATAGATTGTGATAGAGAGATATGAACAGATAGATAGATAGATAAGGAGACTAACATAGATACGTGTGTATTATGCATATATGTGAGTGTGTGTCTGTGTGTGTTTGTGAGTCTCTGTGTGCATCTTCAGTTAAACATAGTATGCAGTAGCATTTTATTTTATTTTTCACCATATATATAATATACATATTATATATATATATATATATATAATATACATATTATATATATATATATATATATATATATATATATATATATATATATAATATATATATATTATATATAGAACACATATATGTAATATATAAATATAATATACATATATATAGAATATATATATGTAATATATATAAAAATCATATATATGTAATAGAGATATCATGGGCGTGATTCAGAATAATAGGGCTGGATTGGGTAACACGACACACAAATACTTCTCCAAGGAGAATGCAAAGGGGGAAAAGGCGTATGGTAGCTGAAGAAATCAAAATGTTCGAAGAGGAGCCTAGAATAGCTACTGCTATTACTCAAACGAAACAGTGTAAATGAACAACATGGAATGATATCGAACCCATTAAGCTTTCGTGGAATTCATTAATTGCGTTGGAACCATTGGCGATATCTTTCCTTCTTCGATCTACATACGATCTTCTCCCAAATGAAACAAACCTGAAAATGTGGGGATACACAGATACAGATCTCTGTTTTTCGTGTCAAAAAGACCGAGGTACCTTGCGTCATTTGCTTTCTGCTTGTCCACTTTCGCTCCATATGTACACGTGGCGGCACAACAAGGTATTAGAGGTGATAAGGGATCTGATAAGAACACAATGTGAGACAGCAAATCAACAGCTAATGGAAACCAAGGAAACTAAGATTGAATTCCATAAGGAAGGGGAATGCCCTGCAAAGAAAAAACAAACAACCCCTAATATAAAGCTGCTGAGTGGTGCCAGTGATTGGAAGGTTTCAGTGGATCTAATGATATCCTTAAAATGTCCAATACACATCGCACAGACAGATAAGCGTCCCGACATTGTGTTGTGGTCCGACTCTAAAAAGACTGTCTTCCTAATAGAACTAACAGTCCCTTGGGAAGAGAACAGGGTGGAGGTGCATGAGCTAAAGAAAAACCGGTACGAGTCACTGCGTGCCGAGTGTATGGAAAATGGTTGGACGAGTCACGTGATGCCTATTGAGATTGGGTGTCGTGCGTTTCTGGGACATTCGGTCATTTCCTTCCTTTCAAAAATAGGCATCACTGGCCGTTGGTTGAAAAGCGTTTCGCATCGCCTTCAAAAAACTGTTCAACACGCGTCAAGTTGGATTTGATCGAGATCAAAACAAGCAAATAAATGCGCGCAACATCACGACCTAACATGCGCTAGTGAGATATTTGCGTGGTCGTCTATAACGACTTTTACGAGCGCGTCAATAACGGCAAACGCGTTCAAGAAACTTTCAGATAGATTTTACTTAAAGGAACAATTAGTTAGCTTATCTTCATACCCTGCCTGGTGGCAAATGCTGCTGGTGGCGCCTGGGGTGG
>OZ010610.1:25385104-25415104 GCA_963932145.1 Acanthosepion lycidas
TAGAGAGAGAGAGAGAGACTAATTACATCAAACGTTATTATAGTGGATATTCGTATTTGAAATAGATACCACCTTTTTATTTTCTTCTGCATGTTACGTCTATCGGCCTGTGCACTCGAGAAATCTGAATAGAAAAACGCCTTGCTGAACTGTAAATTTCTCTGCCACCGATCGGTAAAGCATGACGGATCCAATGAAGGTTTCTCCTACAAAGGGGAACTTAGTACCTTTTGTTTATTCTGACTTGTTTAATCATTAATATTCTAAGAATTACTTTTGAATTGAACTCTTTATTCTATCAACAAGAATAGATTATTTACATTTCATCTTCTCTCTTCGTGGATATTTCCTCTATTTATCTTCATGTCTTTTTCTCCTATTGAACAAAAAAAAAACTTGCAGGTCTGTGCAACAGGGATTGACCAACCGCTCTACCAGACAGTTAGGCTCGGAAACTGGTATCCGGTTATTATATAAACCTTATGTCTGTTATCAAGTGGCTGTTTTTTGTTTTGTTTTTTTTGTGTGTGTGTGTCACTTCGTTCGTAACCGTAGGCTCCCAAATTGTGTAAACTACTGTGGATGGTCTAGCCCGCCAAATGAGTATATCATTTTGAATAATAATAGTTCACCATCTCAAAACCTCTGACGTAAAGGAATCAACATTTCAACTTCACATCCCACAAAAAATAAAATTGTTTTTTCACATTTCTAAAAACGTTATCTGAGTAGCAAAGACGACTGAATTTGGACGCCATATAACTGAAAGTAGGAAACCATAAAAAGTGTAATTTAGATTTGAAAATACGAATCACTGAAGAAGACAACACGAATTTCAGAATTTTAATTTGAAATCAGAGCATACTGAAATAAGACTTGATGAGGACCTGCGAATTTCTTAAATAATCGAGAAACTGAGAAAACTTTCAACCACCATGGCTACACTTTGCCTTTTCTCTAAACATTTTAATGGCAGCTGTTCTAATGAATTTTCATCCTTAGTACATCGAAATGAATTTAAATGTACTATAGATTGAATATTAGGCCTCATCGTTTTAATGTTGAACCGCAAATTCTATTCTGACAGTTTCTTTTCTCGTCTGTGGACCTCACTTCCGGTCTCTTACTTCCCTGCCACCTACAATCTTCAAAAATTTAAATACAATGTCAATCGCCATCTTCTGTCATGCTGAACCATGTTGTATTATTATCCTTTTATCTCACTAAATCTTCTCATTCTTTTTACTCCCAGTAACTCCTTGCGTCTTACTTAAGGTGAAATGAATAAAAAAAAAATTTTGAAAATAACACTATGAAAAAAGAATTGTGTTCTTTCAGCAAATGTTGTAAATGTTTCAGGTCAGTTGGTCGGGATATGAAAGATTGGAAAATGGATAAAATTCTTTTACATGAACTAACAGAAAATCAGAAACACTGTCGTTTTGAGGTCAACTAATCATTGTTTTTTTTAATACTATGCCCCTGCAAGACGTAGGAGATCGCAGCCCTCCACATATACCTTTTCTTTATTATCTATGAATTGCTATGTATCATTGGGAAGTATGTAAAGTTGTTTACCACTGACTTCCACGGAGTTTGGATTTTTCATTCTCTTGGATTGGTTGCCAATCAGGAGAGAGTACAGTCTACCCTGCTGTTGAAACTTTAGTTGGCGGGGAGAACAGACGGCTTCCTAGATTTCTCAAGGGCAGCTATGTGATACTGAGCGCAACAGGCTAGCCCAAAATATGAACTAGATTCGCCCATTCCACTTTTATCTGTTGACTGCCCGCGTATTCCACAAGCATTACTTACTTGAAAGAATAACGACCTATTTCCGTCAGTACCTGGGTGAAAATCTGTAAATATAAACATGAATGCATTATTTCAGGTGATTAGCCCACACACGTCAGTAGCGAATATCAATAACCTGTATTGTGGTATATGTTTGCCTAACGATGCGGAGGAATCGGGCACTGACCATATAAGTATTCCATACAGCATCCCAAACAAGTCTACAAATAGAAGAAAACAAACCTGCTTTCCCTCCCGAGGCCAATTTAATGATGATGAGGAGAAAGCTATGTGGATGAGATAGTTATTTATAGTTGGTATAAGAATGATCTTGAAAAGAAAGCCAAAATCCTGTATCAATTTTCCCAAGCAACAAGGATTCAAGATAAATCTTTCTAAAAGAGAAACTATGATCTGGAATTGGAATTAAATCAGTGATGGCACCTAACCTGAATCCTTCATAAAAATTCAGGATATGGAATTAGTAAATAGTAAACACTTCATATACCACGGCTTTTACGGATAATTTATAACAAATTAAGTCTAGTAGAAAAAGTAATTGAACATAGAATAGTCTGTGCCAGAGATAGTTTCTCCAAACACCGTAAGTTCTTACGAAACCAAAACATCAACCTGAAAATCTGAGTCATGATTTTAAATCGTCTCATCTGATCGAGACTTTCATCTGAATGTCATGAATGGCGCCAAATTTATTCAGAAATATCTAAACGGTCAGCTGTATACAACAGCTTCTTAAGATCAATGGGAAAAATAGCTTTGAGCGAGTAAAGTTTGCGGTTCTTGGTGATAACTATATCCTTCTTTGGACCTTTGTGGACTCTGATGTTACAGAATCACAAAGAACTGTACCAAATAATAAAAACCAGATCACTTGAGAACTTCCAACATCAGCAACACTTAAAATGGGTAGCACTTGTAACTAGAAGAGAAATTAATGATATAATCAAGATATTAACATCCGGCATCACTTCAAATAAAAGCTTACGAAGGAAACTCTTATCAATGCCTGAAAGTACATTTCACTTAGAAGGGAAACATTTCATAACTTTCAATTGAATGCAGTACCGGTTACTCTGTCAATGACTTCTAAATGTTTCCTTACAAGGAAAAGGTTTGTATTACCATTAGCCGTTCCGGAAAGCAACCAGCCATATCACGAGAACCAGTTATGTGGCCTAAATGTAACTTGTCAACCAAACGGAAGATGTCGCACTGGGCATGCGCATGAATAGGACTTTTTGGTAAAACAACACACATGCCAGGAGTTTCCATTACAATCTACACTTGTTTTTCTTCGATTTCCATCTTTTCTCTAAGCTAAATAGTCTATTGAAATGAAATTAAAGAAACAGCCCTTATTGGCAAAACAATGCACAAGCCAGGAGTTTCCTTTACAATCTACTCTTCTCTTTCTTCGATTTCCGTCTTTTCTCAAAGCTAAATAATCTATTAAAATAAAATTAAAGAAACAGGCCTTATTGGTAAAACAATGCACCATCCAGGAGATTCCATTACAATCTACACTTGTCTTTCTTCAATTTCCGTCTTTTCTAAAAGATCAATTGGCTATTGAAATGAAGTTAAAGAAATAGGCCTTATTCGCAAAACAATGCACCAGCCAGGATTTTCGATTACAATCAATTCTAGTCTTTCTTCGACTTCCAACTTTTCTCTAAGCTAAATTGGTTATTGAAATGAAATACAATCTAATCTTGTCTTTCTTCGATTTTCGACTTTTCTCTAAGCTAAATTTGTTATTAAAATGAAATTAAAGAAACAGGCCTTATTGGTAAAACAATGCACCATCCAGGAGATTCCATTACAATTTACTCTTGTCTTTCTTCGATTTCCGTCTTTTTCTCTAAGCTAAATTGTCTATTGAAACGAATTTAAAGAAAGAGGCTTTTTTGGTAAAACAATGCACCAGCCAGAATTTTCCATTACATTCTAATCTTGTCTTTCTTCCACTTACATCT
The DNA here is from genome assembly GCA_963932145.1 of Acanthosepion lycidas. Lineage (NCBI taxonomy): Eukaryota > Metazoa > Mollusca > Cephalopoda > Sepiida > Sepiidae > Acanthosepion > Acanthosepion lycidas. The sequence continues at coordinate 25,388,896 of OZ010610.1, forward strand.
TTTCTCTAAGCAAAATTGGTTATTGAAATGAAATTAAAGAAACAGGCCTTATTGGTAAAACAACGCTAGCGAGGAGATTCCATTACAATTTACTCGTGTCTTTCTTCGATTTCCGTCTTTTCTCTAAGCTAAATTGTCTATTGAAACGAATATAAGAAACGGGCCTTTTTGGTAAAACAGCGCACCAGCCAGAATTTTCCATTACAATCTAATCTTGTCTTTCTTCGACTTACATCTTTTCTCTAAGCTAATTTGGTTATTGAAATGAAATTAAAGAAACAGACCTTATTGGTAAAACAATGAGCCAGCCAGGAGTTTCCTTTACAATCTACTCTTCTCTTTCTTCGATTTCCGTCTTTTCTAAAAGATCAAATGACTATTGAAATGAAATTAAAGAAACAGGTCTTATTGGAAAAACAATGCACAAGCCAGGAGTTTCCTTTACAATCTACTCTTGTCTTTCATCGATTTCCGTCTTTTATCAAAGCTAAATTTGCTATTGAAATAAAATTAAAGAAACAGGCCTTATTGGCAAAACAATACACCAGCCAGGAGTTTGCATTACAATTTACTGTTGTCTATCTTCGATTTCCGTCTTTTCTAAAAGCTAAATTGGCTACTGAAATGAAATTAAAGAAACAGACCGTATTCGCAAAACAATGCACCAGCCAGGATTTTCCATTACAATCAACTCTAGTCATTCTTCGATTTCCATCTTTTCTCTAAGCTAAATAATCTATTGAAATGAAATTAAAGAAACAGGCCTTATTGGTAAAACAATGCACTAGTCAGGAGTTCCCTTTACAATCTACTCTTCTCTTTCTTCGATTTCCGTCTTTTCTCAAAGCTAAATAATCTATTAAAATAAAATTAAAGAAACAGGCCTTATTGGTAAAACAATGCACTATCCAGGAGATTCCATTACAAATACACTTGTCTTTCTTCGATTTCCGTCTTTTCTAAAAGATTAATTGGCTATTGAAATGAAATTAAAGAAACAGGCCTTATTCGCAAAACAATGCACCAGCCAGGATTTTCGATTACAATCAATTCTAGTCTTTCTTCGACTTCCATCTTTTCTCTAAGCTAAATTTGTTATTGAAATGAAATACAATCTAATCTTATCTTCGATTTTCGACTTTTCTCTAAGCTAAATTTGTTATTGAAATGAAATTAAAGAAACAGGCCTTATTGGTAAAACAATGCACCATCCAGGAGATTCCATTACAATTTACTCTTGTCTTTCTTCGATTTCCGTCTTTTTCTCTAAGCTAAATTGTCTATTGAAACGAATTCAAAGAAACAGGCCTTTTTGGTAAAACAATGCACCAGCCAGGATTTACCATTACAATCTAATCTTATCTTTCTTCGGATTCCATCTTTTCTTTAAGCTAAATTGGTTATTGAAATGAAATTAAAAAAACAGGCCTTATTGGTAAAACAATGCACCATCCAGGAGATTCCATTACAATTTACTCTTGTCTTTCTTCGATTTCCGTCTTTTTCTCTAAGCTAAATTGTCTATTGAAACGAATTCAAAGAAACAGGCCTTTTTGGTAATACAATGCACCAGCCAGGATTTACCATTACAATCTAATCTTATCTTTCTTCGGATTCCATCTTTTCTTTAAGCTAAATTGGTTATTGAAATGAAATTAAAAAAACAGGCCTTATTGGTAAAACAATGCACCATCCAGGAGATTCCATTACAATTTACTCTTGTCTTTCTTCGATTTCCGTCTTTTTCTCTAAGCTAAATTGTCTATTGAAACGAATTCAAAGAAACAGGCCTTTTTGGTAATACAATGCACCAGCCAGGATTTACCATTACAATCTAATCTTATCTTTCTTCGGATTCCATCTTTTCTTTAAGCTAAATTGGTTATTGAAATGAAATTAAAAAAACAGGCCTTATTGGTAAAACAATGCACCATCCAGGAGATTCCATTACAATTTACTCTTGTCTTTCTTCGATTTCCGTCTTTTTCTCTAAGCTAAATTGTCTATTGAAACGAATTCAAAGAAACAGGCCTTTTTGGTAATACAATGCACCAGCCAGGATTTACCATTACAATCTAATCTTATCTTTCTTCGGATTCCATCTTTTCTTTAAGCTAAATTGGTTATTGAAATGAAATTAAAAAAACAGGCCTTATTGGTAAAACAATGCACCATCCAGGAGATTCCATTACAATTTACTCTTGTCTTTCTTCGATTTCCGTCTTTTTCTCTAAGCTAAATTGTCTATTGAAACGAATTCAAAGAAACAGGCCTTTTTGGTAAAACAATGCACCAGCCAGGATTTTCCATTACAATCTAATCTTGTCTTTCTTCGACTTACATCTTTTCTCTAAACTTAATTGGTTATTGAAATGAAATTAAAGAAACAGACCTTATTGATAAAACAATGCGCCAGCCAGGAGATTCCATTACAATTTACTCTTGTCTTTCTTCGATTTTCGTCTTTTCTCTAAGCTCAATTGTCAATTGAAAGAATTTAAAGAAACAGGCCTTTTTGTTAAAACAATGCACCAGCCAGGATTTAGCATTACAATCTAATCTTGTCTTTTTTCGACTTACATCTTTTCTCTAAGCTAAATTGGTTATTGAAATGAAATTAAAGAAACAGACCTTATTGGTAAAACAGTGCAGCAGCCACGAGATTCCATTATAATTTACTCTTGTCTTTCTTCGATTTCCGTCTTTTCTCGAATCTGAATTGGCTATTGAAATGAAATTAAAGAAACAGGGCTTATTAGCAAAACAATGCACCAGCCAGGATTTTCCATTACAATTTACTCTTGTCCTTCTTCGATTTCCGTTTTTTTTTTCTCTAAGCTAAATTGTCTATTGGAACGAATTTAAAGAAACAGGCCTTATTGGCAAAACAATGCAGCAACCAGGATTTTCCATTACAATTTACTCTTGTCTTTCTTCGATTTCCGTCTTTTTTCAAAGCTAAATTGGCTATTGAATTGAAATTAAAGTAACAGGCCTTATTGGTAAAACAATGCACCAGCCAGCAGTTTCTTCGACTTCTCTCTTTTCTCAAACTTGAATTGGCTATCTAATGATGATTATATAAACATCTACGAGGCAGCTAATGGTGATCCCGAATGAGGATTTTGGAGATTGTTTTAAAAAGTATAATGGATTCTGTGATAATTTTTGGGGATTCCTAGGCAACTTCTCTGAGGGTCCCGTTCTATTAGGTTGGTTATTTACCTGTTAATATTAAATGTGTGGAAATATATCGGACACACCGCGTATTATTTTTGTAAACTAAAATATTATCATGCCTTTTAACTCCATTATGAATGCTTACAACCCTTTCTTTTATCCTTACTGCTGTAGGGTACTAGTTTCAGTTAATAAAATTTTCGTGACTTCTTCATAGGAACCCTTGATATCCTTATATACTTTTACGAGATTTGGCAATTGCTTTTCCCTTCAACTTTTCTCTTTGGCAAAAATAAGCAAAGCATTATTCTATGTCTTTTCAACCTTTTCATAAGAAAAAGAATCTAATGAAAAGGAAAAAATCTCAGTGTTATGCCCAAAACTTGCTCAAATATTACGCTCGTATCACAGTTGAATTTCTTAAAATGTGTGAGTTGAGGCAATTCTTCCCCAAGTGTCTTTTGAATTAGTGAACGAGTAACTACTTGCCAATGCGTCTGCCACACAGTGATATTTATACCTTAAGATATTCGTGAAGTTGTCATGGTTTCGTGTGGAATAATAAAAAGATAAAGTAATTTGAGAATTAACAAGAGGATTAGAACAAGTTGACATAGATAGATAGATAGATAGATAGATAGATAGATAGATAGATAGATAGATAGGAGAAATATACCTAGATATATAGATAGGAAAAACATACCTAGATATATAGATAGATATAAAAATAGACAGGCAGATAGATACGAAAAAACATAGATAGATAGATAGATAGATAGATCTTTTAGATCATTTTACTCCAAGCAAAGCAATGAAGGCTACTAGGATGCAAGGGGTTACTGAGGGTGAAACAAAAACAGTGAGGGAAATAAAAGAACAGGTTTAAAAACTACAGAAAATGACGATTAACGTTTCATTTAAATTTTTGTAGATCAACGTTGACTGAGAAGCAGGAACCTAAAACAGAATTCCACAAGCAAGAAGTACGAGAGAATAAACGTTAGCATAGAACTTACGGTTACAACTAGACATTTCAACAGCTAAATTACGAAACCTAATTGCCAATCGACTATATTGCTTAAATTCCTGAAGTCGAGATAACAAAATGGTAAGATCATCAGAACAGTTCCCACGAGAATATTTATAGAAAAAGAACAAGGAATCGGTGGAAAAGTGACTGAAGCCGAGATGAAATGTTATGACCTATAACATTGCAGATTCTTCTTTGGATATTTTTAAAATTCTTTATTTATGAAGCACCAGACTAGATATGGCAGCAATATTCGATGCGCGGACGAGTAGTGCACTTCTAAATGTGCAAAATAGATTCTGCCGAGAAACATGATCCAACACGATATAGCGAACGAAATTGTCTAGGAGCAGATTTAGCAATATAAACGTGATACCAATAACGTGCAGGGAGTTTCCACCCTGGTGTTTAGTATCAGTCATACTGATAGAAGGCAAAAAAGTGTGAGATAGATAGATAATGAAAAGACTGAGATAGATAGATAGATAGATAGATAGATAGATAGATAATGAACATACTGAGATAGATAGATAGATAGATAGATAGATAGATAATGAAAAGACTGAGATAGATAGATAGATAGATAGATAGATAGATAGATAGATAGATAGATAGATAGATAGATAGATAGATAGATAATGAAAAGACTGAGATAGATAGATAGATAGATAGATAGATAGATAGATAGAGAGATAGATAGATAGATAGATAGATAGATAGATAATGAAAAGACTGAGATAGATAGATAGATAGATAGATAGATAGATAGATAGATAGATAGATAGATAGATAGATAGATAGATAATGAAAAGACTGAGATAGATAGATAGATAGATAGATAGATAGATAGATAGATAGATAGATAGATAGATAGATAGATAGATAGATTTTCTTACTGCTTATCAATCCTTTATGGTTTAGTTATAGCCGAAATCCATAAATAATAAATTAACAACCTTTTAGGAAGAACAATGATTTTTCCTGATACAATTCCTATTATTTAATCTATAGATACGGGTGGAGATCTCTTCACATCTTTTTGAATTATCTTACGTTAGTTTCTTAGTTTATATGTAACGAACGAGATTGAAACAGATTGAGATAGATAGATAGATAGATAGATAGATAGATAGATAGATATGAACAGAATACGATAGATAGATAGATAGATAGATAGATAGATAGATAGATAGATAGATATGAACAGAATTAGATAGATAGATAGATAGATAGATAGATAGATAGATAGATAGATAGAAACAAGTGAATCAAATATAAAAATACTAATATAGATGAATGCCCGAGTAAGATCATTTCTATGACTTTGCTGTTCATTTCCTCGCCCCTGATGCCGTCTCTGTTGACTCATTATTCCAGCTAGTGACCTGCACTTTAAGGAACAGGTTTTGCAAGTAAGCTTACCACTTACATCATTGGTATCATGGTGCTGTGATTGCGCACTTCATTGCAGGGCTTACCAATGAGATCACTTTGAACATCACTATATATATTGTGTTGTCGTTGTAGCGATGTGTGTTACTAATCAAGCCGGCGTATAAAGATGTACACATCTGCATTCTACACGCGTGGGAGTCTCTTGAGTGGGAGTGGGCTTATGTTCCCCATGTAGCGAAAGGGTCATTTTACCTCTGTGCATTCAATCCTGCTTTCGATAAATACATATAGATTATTACAGAATGCGTAGGCTTGACAAGATGTCAAAATGATAATTGTAATAAATGTAATACTAGACGCTACTCTACTCGTCAGAACTCTGACTACCCAAGCTGACTAGGAGTGGTTTGAACTTCATGGACGTGGATTGTGTCTTTGTTTGGTTTTTTAATATCAGATAGAAAATACGGGGAAACCAAAAGTGCAGATGCGTCAAAACATCTGATATTCCTCTCCCATCTCCCATGTTTTGGTTAATGAGACAATCCATTACGAGGAGTGTTTGGGAAGCTGAGCGATATCACGTCTACCATTCTCTGTCTCCATCTTCTTTTCTCTCGCTCTCTCTCTCTTCTTCTTCTTCTTCCAAGAACCGATGTCTACCGTTTCTACCAATCCCGAAAATAAAGCGAGTAAAAAGAAACCTGTTGTTTGTCAATACAGCCTTGGGATCGCTACTGAGAAATAGCAAAGATAGATAGATAGATAGATAGATAGATAGATAGATAGATAGATAGATAGATACATAGATACATAGATAGATAATGAACAGACCGAGATAGATAGATAGATAGATAGATAGATAGATAGATAGATAGATAGATAGATACATAGATAGATAGATACATAGATAGATACATAGATACATAGATAGATAATGAACAGACCGAGATAGATAGATAGATAGATAGATAGATAGATAGATAGATAGATAGATACATAGATAGATACATAGATACATAGATAGATAATGAACAGACCGAGATAGATAGATAGATAGATAGATAGATAGATAGATAGGCGTGCTACGATCGTTGCTTTGCTGTGAGCCATATCTCCAGGGAAATACACCAAAATCGCTCTCTCTCTCCATTTTTTTAACAATGCGAAATGTTTGCTCCTCATAATGGCAAAACGCTTGGGGTTTGTATCGGCAAATATTTATTGGTTCCTCCAGGGAAAATATTACCGACTACTCATCAGCGATGAGAGGGCAAGGTGAGTGCGATATCTTCCTTACTCCAGCCTTATTTTTAGACAATCTGACCCCTACCAAGGCTAAAACGTCACGAAAGAAAGTTTGTGGAAGAAACTGATTTTATCCCCAAAATCTCAACTTCATGCTCGTTCGTGATTACTAAATTCAAAGACCAATGAAAAGAAAACTACATCCTGTTTAAATATCACTGTGTCAATTGGCCGTATCAAATATATCGTATCTTACCTGTGTGGCTGTTTATTTGTTAGGCAATTATTTTAACTTCCTGTCCTTCCTTAGCTCCACAATGTTACAATGAAAGAAAAGAAACAAAGAAAGAAACAAAGAAAGAAACAAAGAATGAAACAAAGAAAGAAACATACAAAGAGTGAAAAAACGAAACAAACAGCCAAAGGTTGAAACAAAGAAACAAAAAATCAAGCAATCAACCAAAGAAAGGAAGAAAGCAATGAAACAAAGAAAGAAACACAGCAACAAACAAAAAAAAGATGAAAGACACAAACAAACAAAGAAGGATAGAAAAGAGGAAATAAAGAACGGAACAGCAGCAAACAAACAATGGATGAAAAAAGAAACAAAATGACAAACACACCAAAAAAAACAAGGGCTGAAAGAAACAAGCAAACAAAAAAAACAAATAAAGGAAACAGAAACAAAGAATGAAAGAAAGAAACAAACAAACAAAAGAAAGAAAGAAAGAAAGAAAGAAAGAAAGAAAGAAAGAAAGAAAGAAAAAGAAAGAGTTGATGAAAAAAGAAATAAAGAAGTAAATTGGAGGGCTTAAAATTTGATTATTAGGTCAATTTTAATCCACGACACAACAGGAAATCCCTGCTTCTCTTTAAAATTATTATTCGGCCTTTGACTGGAATAACAGAAGCAAATCTGAATTTGTTTGAATCAGACAGAAAGAAAAGTTGCGACGATAATAACAAATGAAAACAGATATCGACTCTTCTAGACTTTAATAAAGATCGATATCAATTGAATAGTGTTTGTTATAAGCGAATGCGTTATTGAGATCGATTGCTATGATTCCTAATAGGTAAGATGAACAAAATAGATGAGGCAGATGTAAGCAAAGACAAAAAGTGATTTGCTTTGTCGTTTTTTGAAGTCAAGCACATTAAATGTTACTATCGCCATACAAGCGACTGTTTTTATTAAAATTCTATATTCAATTACAGATTTCCTATCTTGCTCTGGAATTAAACAAGCCAAACTTCCTGTGATCTCCAACACTTATAATTGTATTAGAAGAACTAAAAATGCATGTTTTTATTCTTGACATTGACTTTATTGAACAATATATTTCGCGTTTCCTTCTACTGTCTTCTGCTATCTTTCAGCGAAATTCATAATTTGCTTCTCCTAAAAGATTGTATCTTTGTCGGCGAAGAACTATGTCTTTTGTCTGTCTATATCTCTGAGATGAGGTATTATGATTACTTGTATTATTTACATTATTCGAATTGTTATCCTCATCTTCATTGCCATATTCACAACGTTTCGATCGTTGTACGCTCCGGCCTTTATGTCTATGTCTCTCTATATCCCTGTCTATATCTCTGAGATGAGGTATTATGATTACTTGTATTATTTACATTATTCGGACTGTCATCCTCATCTTCATTGCGATATTCACAACCTTTCTTCGGATGATATAGGATCCAGTAATAAGGAGTGCTACAGAAAAGCAATGAATAACAATAAAAATTCCAATATAAGCACTGTTAAAAAAATGTTATATAATAACAAAAATTGCGATATGATTACTGGTAAAAATATGATACTGAGACATTCATAAAAAGATGCCCTCAAGTACACATGGCTCAGCGGGTAGAGGCGTTTGTTAGATACGCTAACTAAACCCAAATAGTCGTGAGTTCAATACCAGGCTGCAGCCTGAAAGTTTGTTAATTCTGTGGTGCTAGACAAATTTTTTCTCGCGAGAATCTCTCTTACATATATACAATTCTACAATTCATCCATACTTAGCGTATTGCTGCCACATATGGTCTGGTGCTTCTGCCATATATTTAGAGATATATTTATAGAATTCAAAGAAGAATCTGCAGTGTTATCGGTCCTGATCTGGTATCTCGTCTTCAGTCTCTTTCCCCACATCCGTAACGTAGCTTCCCTGTGTCGTTTGTAGAAATAAATACACCCGTGTGCAAATTAATTGAAACAAAACGAATAATTCCATTATTATTTACTTTTTTCGTATTTTTCCAATGAAACATGGCCCAGTGCATATGTTATTACTTCGTATGTCCATTCCACGACGACGTTCCTTGCAGATTGACCACAGATTCTCGATTGTATTTAAATCAGCAGAGTTTCCAAGCCAATCTATAGTACCTTATGGTAAGGCTTTCCAGTATGTTCTTGCAGCGTTACAGTTTTCGTACAATTCCTTGGAGTAACGTCCATCGCAGACAATGGCCGTGGGACAACTAATCGACAGTCGAGACAATAGTGTCTGGGTGAGATAAAAATCTGATGCAATCACGGATAACACAACATTTTTCAAAGCCAAACAATATTCATCATACACACCGAAAATAAATTCATATTACTGCACACCACTGCAAATGACCTAATCAGAGGAAAAAATAGAAATCGATTACACCCTTTCAATTAATTTGCACAAGGGTGTTTATGAAAATAGTGATGTGTCAATATATCCTGGCTAGCCGTACTTTAGACATTTTGAAAATTAGTTATCAGGAATGATATTCTAAGAAAATTAACTTGGAAAGGTTAACCAGGATTTCTTCAGAGACTCTCAGATATATCAGACATTTTGAATTTTTGTTTGAATTTTAGTCTGAATTTTAGATTGAATTTTAGCTCGAATTTTTGTTTGAATTTTGTTTGAATTTTTGTTTGAATTTTAGTTTGAATATTAGTTTGAATTTTAGTTTGAATCTTATTCTGAATTTTAGCTTGAGATTTAGTTTGAATTTGAATTTTGAATTTTAGCTTGAATTTTAGTTTGAATTTGAATTTTGAATTTTAGCTTGAATTTTAGTTTGAATTTTAGTTTGAATTTCAGCTCGAATTTTTGTTTGAATTTTTGTTTGAATTTTAGTTAAAATATTTTTTTTGAATTTTAGCTTGAATTTTAGCATGAATTTTGTTTGAATTTTAGCTTGAATTTTGTTTGAATTTTAACTTAAATTTTTGTTTGAATTTTAGTTTGAATTTTAGCCTGAATTTTAGTTTGAATTTTATTCTGAATTTTAGCTTGAATTTTAGCTTGAATTTTAGCTTGAATTTCATCTGAATTTTAATTTGAATTAGCTCGAGTTTTAGTTTGAATTTTAATTTTGAATTTTAGCTTGAATTTTAGTTTGAATTTTAGCTCGAATTTTTGTTTGAATTTTTGTTTGAATTTTAACTAGAAATTTTTTTGAATTTTTGTTTGAATTTTTGTTTGAATTTTTGTTTGAATTTTATTCTGAATTTTAACTTGAATTTTATCAGAATTTTAATTTGAATTAGCTCGAATTTTAGTTTGAATTTTAGTTTGAATATTACTTTGAATTTTAGTTTGAATTTTATTCTGAATTTTAGCTTGAATTTTAGCTTGAATTTTGTTTGAATTATAGATTTAATTTTGTTTGAATTTTAGCTTGAATTTTTATTTGAATTTTATTCTGAATTTTAGCTTGAATTTTAGTCTGAATTTTTGTTTCAATTTTAGCTCGAACTTTTGGTTGAATTTTTGTTTGAATTTTTGTTTGAATTTTAGTTTGAATTTTAGTTTGAATTTTTGTTTGAATTTTAGCTTGAATTTTTTTTTGAATTTTAGTTTGAATTTTTGTTTGAATTTTAGCTTGAATTTTTGTTTGAATTTTAGCTTGAATTTTAGTTTGAATTTTATCTGAATTTTAATTTGAATTAGCTCGAATTTTAGTTTGAATTTTGAATTTTAGCTTGAATTTTAGCTTGAATTTTACTTTGAATTTTAGTTTGAATTTTAGTTTGAATATTAGCTTGAATTTTTGTTTGAATTTTAGTCTGAATTTTAGTTTGAATTTTAGCTCGAATTTTTTTTAAATTTTTGTTTGAATTTTAATTTTGAATTTTACCTTGAATTTTAGCTTGAATTTTGGTTTGAATTTTAGCTTGAATTTTAGTTTGAATTTTAGTTTGAATTTTAGCTTGAATTTTAGTTTGATTTTTTATTTGAATTTTTGTCTCCCCCTCTCGAATCTTAAAATTTTATTCATCATAATGTATAGAAATTGTCCATTTTTTTTCGTCCTTCTGTTCTTTTCTAGAATGACAGTGGGTTTTAATGTTTCCTTGCTCCATAAGTCCAAAGAAAGATTAGGAGAATTTCAGAAATAAATAAATGAAAATAGGAAATAAGAAAATATGCGCAAACATGTGCCGGTGAGCCGTATATATGAGATGATATTTAACTTGAAATGCGGAACCAGGATTTACTCAGAGACAACTCATACGATACGAGTATTTTTAATTAACGATTCAAATTTATTCTGGTAATCGATATTTTGACTGATACCAAGTTAAACCATAACATGCTTTATAATAGGTGTAGATAGAGCTTCCTATCACCTGGTTCATACTCCTCCTCCTTGTTTGAGACAGGAATAGCGGCTCAACCGTTGTTTCTCGTTTAGGGAGAGGTTTCCGCCTCTGAAAAGGCTCTGATCGCGGCTTTTTCTATGACTTCCTTCGCAATTTCTCTTGATTTTCGAGACCATTCTTACATGTGCCTGCGTCTTTCTCTACTAAACTCAGTCAGCTACCTATTCTCTCTCTATCATTCCCCTTCTTCTTATGACTGTTGCGGGCTACATAGTATTTTTAATAATATAGATAAGGCCCTGTCTCTACACCCGTTTGCAAATATATTTGGTATTCGGCGACTTCAATGTCTATGATATTGTTATGGGATCTTACCCATAATAATAACGATGGACTATTACATACTTAATAAATACTGCCCCTCAGGAGTAGGCAAGGGGTCAGTAGTTCAAGTCTTGACCGACTGATCGGTTGAACTCTCTGCCTTCGGGCGGGGAGGAACCCGAAGGAGGCTACGCCGAAGGGCGGATTCTCTTTCGTTTATACGGGTTCAATGGGCATATTTTTGGCCAAGCCCACTGGCTCGGAGATCCCACGTTAAACCGGCCTTGTGCCACATGATGCCCACGTGGGGGGTGACTAAATATAGTCAGTAGTTCAAGTCAGTCAGTAGTTCAAGTCGAGTCAATAGCCGAGTCAGAGGCAGTCCGAAACAGAGTCGCGTTCAGACAATTACTGCAAGACTGGAATAGTGATACTGGTCGTGACTACATTGTTCTCTCTACTAAACCTGATTGTTCATACTAACATTTCTACTTCTCTGTATATATTCCTGTTTGTAATATATCTGTGTTATTCCATACCTGTGTTCGAGTTCTTCTTTATTGGTTCTACCTTGGACTATCACCGTGGTACAAGGAACCGGACCATAACAGATATCAGGTTACTTAATCGCTCTGTCACTGATCTACATCAAAACCTTGAACTTCTCTATCATTCAATCTCCAATCGCGCAAATGCTAGACTTCCCCACGAGTTTCTCCAGTAACCCTGTCAAACAGTCTTGGGCTCTTCTTTAACGCTATCCCTGATTCTGTAACTCTTGGCAACTCTGATCATGCGGTGGTATCTGTAGATATATCTTTCCACTCTCCCATCAGTCACGAACCTCCCACCAAAAGTACATATTTCATGTTATCAAAGCTCTGATCGCTGCTTTGATGACTTCTTTCGCAATGTCCCTTGGAATGATGATTTTAATCATCCTGTTCAAAAATGTGTGAATTGGATCTGATGTTTTAACTGCCATCATTGAATTTGCATATCAAGATGTCGCCCTAGACATCTCGACGCCGATCGACAGGCTTTGGCATGATGGCCTTCTACTCAAGTTCCAGGGATACAGTGTCACAAGGGGAATATTTGGTTGGATGCAATCGTTCCTAACAAATCATGAAGGTCGTTTTGAACTTGCTTTCAGATCATTTCATACGAACAAGAGGGTCCCCCAAGGCTCTATCCTGGGTCCTACGCTATTTCTGATGTTCATAATGATCTCTCCGTGTCATCAGTTCCCATGTAGGTATTTATAATCATGACACTAGCACATACACTTGTCTCAGTAGTTTTGAATGGGCTTGCTTCCAGATCATTCCATACGAATGTAGGGGTCCCCCAAGGCTCTATACTTGGTTCTACGCCGTTTCTCACCTTCAGCAATGATCTCCCCTCGTCATCAGTTCCCAAGTAGGTATTTATAAGCATCATATTACCATTTACCTATGTTTCAATAGTTTTGAGTGGGATTGCTCCCAGATAATTTCATACGAACACAGGGGTCCCCAAGGCTCTATCCTGGTTTCTACGCCGATTCTGATATTCATCAATGATCTCCCCACATCATCAATTCCCAAATGTATTCATAAGCATGACAGTATCATTTACACCTGTCTCAGTAGCAAATCCGTCAGATCTGTCAAAGTAAACCTGGTCGCTGCTCTTGAAACGTGGCTCCAATCTGTGGCTAACTGGGACAAGAAACGGCTGTAAATTTTATTGCTTCCAAAACAAATCTTCTTCGTGGTCAAACTTCTTACACTGACAAGAAGTAGAGTAAGAACGGTGAATCAATTGCTTCGTCTACTGAAAAGGAAATTCTGACCACTGCGTCATGCCAGAAAATCTTTCTCGTCAGAATCTATCATGCACATTTACAAATCTACCCTTCGTCTTGCATTGAATAATTGTGAATAAGTCTGATGCTCCTGATATACATATCGAGATTCTTCAAAAACCCAAAGAATGGTCTGTAATGTAATCTATCTTGACCAAGCATCTCAACTTCATTAACTTTCTCAAAGGCGTGACTTGGCTTCCCTCTGTCTTTTATACAGAATGGTTAATAGCGAAAATAGACAGGTCGGAGTGGTTTGTTATTATCTCAGTGAAAAAAAACTGAAACAAAAGATAATCAATTTCGCTTTTACCGAGTGTGATACAGAGATAGAGAGATAATGAACAGAGTGTGATAGATAGATAGATAGATAGATAGATAGATAGATAGATAGATAGATTCTTTTAACCAAGAAACATGGGCGACATACCAAATACCAATTGTAATCAACACCTGGCTATTTTGTGTTTTATCATCTATTCTGCTAAATATTGTATAAATCTTGCTGTTTTAAATTAGAGTTTTTTTTAAGCTGAGTAAAAATTTCTGAAAACATGTACTTGTCTATAATACGCCCCCCTTTTTTACCTTTAATTTTCGTTGAAAATTCTTTGTATTATAGACAAGAAAATACGGTAAATATAGAAGGCCGGATGGCACAACAACCAAAACGCTATGATAATTAAAACAAAGATGAGAACAATAACCTGAAAATAAGAAAACACTCACCAAAAATTAATAATGGCTGAAAATGCTTCATTTAATAAAAGATACAACATTTTTTTGCTATAAATAATTTGAATTCCATTCAGGATAAACCGTATTTTTTGAGATAGTGATATTTAATTGGAACAATTACAATTTCCCACCTACCAAAAATTGTAAGGCGACAAAAATTTACAAGGATGAATTCTTATCTGAAAATTTGCACTCTCTTGAGCCGTCAGTGTTTCGAATTCAAAGCACAAATCACGGGTTTTCACACACAAAATTTGAAATATGGCTCGCTTAAAACTATGTGTCAGTCAGCCGGTGACGTGTCTTAACCTCTAGACTTCAATGATACCATCTTGTTTATGGAAATAAAGGTGATTATTTGATTTGTGTCAGATCGATGATTCAATCGTGACAAATAAATGTAATGAACAATTTGTTCGGCTCGTATGAAAAACAAATTATTTTTACAAAAAAGAAAATTCAAAGATATATACAGCAAAACTAAAGAAAAGGGACACTGAAATAAAATTAACGAAACATTTTTAAAAAAAGATAAATTTTCTTTCTTTTTATTTTTGCTGATGTTCACCCAGTGCAAGACCCAAGAGCCAGTCATGGTAGAGTGTTTCTAAATGATGTGCGAGAGATGGCGCAAGGTGTGCAGATTATAAGGTCATGTAGGAGAGATAAGGATTAAATCTAGACGTGAAGAGATTAATTGGGAATTATTAACATTAAATGTAGATCATCTTCTAAAATAAAAATTATTAATCGTTTCCGTTGAGAGGAAAACAAAAAAAAATTGTTTTCACTCCCTTCAGAACCGAAAACAGATTTCTACATCAGCTCCTACATTCCAATAATAGATAGATAGATAGATAGATAGATAGATAATGAACAGAGTGTGATAGATAGATAGATAGATAGATAGATAGATAGATAGATAGATAGATAGATAGATAGATAGATAGATAGATAATGAACAGAGTGTGATAGATAGATAGATAGATAGATAGATAGATAGATAGATAGATAGATAGATAATGAACAGAGTGTGATAGATAGATAGATAGATAGATAGATAGATAGAAAGAAAGAAAGAAAGAAAGAAAGAAAGAAAGAAAGAAAGAAAGAAAGAAAGAAAAAAGAAAAGAAAGAAAGAATTGAAATTACACACCCACACGCAAAACACACACACACATACAGAGATATATATGTGTGTGTGTGAGAGAGAGAGAGAGAGGGAGAAATAGAGAGAGGGTTTGCGTGCGAAGGAGTATTATTAAACTCACCGTCTAAAATGTATTATTGCGTCCAGCCTGTTGACTTATTTTCGAACAAATGACACTGGGAAAGACATGTATCTACCTATCCTACTGCCCAATTATTGATTAAATATCAGTGTGGACCGTGCTCTCTGGCCTTGACCGGCAGCCTGGCTAGAAAACACCGAACCATATAGAAGACATCGGGAAGCACTTGGACTCTCCACAGAAATTATGGCAATTCACGGAGAATAAAAAAATATGTGGACAGAAGGCGGCATTAGAAATGAGTAAAGAATTTTTCAAAATAAGTCCAGTGTATTGACAAGTAAGGAACTTATTATGATATATAAATATATCGTCCCCTTAAGAAGCTTACTGTACTTGGTATTCCCAAGTATTCCCAAGCGGTCACCCATCTATGTTCAACGTTATCTAATGTCGGTGATCTGACAAGAACCGGTGTTTGAACGTAAGCCTGTATAAATAATTATTGTGTAAAAAAAAATTAATATAAGAACATATATATTTTCCACAAGTGTTTTCCTCATGAGATTACAGATGTATTGCTATACCTACATATACACCACATACACAAACACACATAAACGTACACACATAGATAGATAGATAGATAGATAGATAGATAGATAGATAGATAGATAGAAAGAGAGAGGGGTACACTTCAGTTCAAAAGTTTGAAGCCACCCCCAGAATTAGCATGCGATGAACTTGATAGGACAGTGAAAAAAATGAAGAGGTCTTAGAGTCATTGAAAACAGAATGGAATCGATTATCAAAATTATACTTTGACAAACTTTTGCAATGAATGCCAAACGTTTGTGCTGCAGTAATCAAGGCTAAAGGAGGATATTTTGACGAGAGTAAAATTGAATCATAAAAACTTTTTTTTTCTTTTTATCATAATAAAATTTCTAATAAAAACCATGTTTTAACTTTTTTTTTTTTTTTCTTTTATGTAAAATACAAAGCAACTATTTTGGGGGCCAATTTAAAAAATTTCCCTACGTCCCCTCAAGCTTTTCTTTTACATCATTCTATCTATTCTCTTTCTTCATCATCTCTCTTTTCTCTCTTTTTTCAATTTTCGGCTCTTTTCCTCTTGTTTGGTCTCTATTTCTTCCTTTTTATCATCTTCTACACTTCCCTCCTTTTCATCTTTCATCGTCTTGCCTATATTTCTTCTTCTCTTTCTATTTCCTTTGTTATTCTACATTCTCCTTCTTTCCTCTTCGTTTTCTGGTGCTTCCTCTCTTTCTTTCTTTTTCTTTCTTTTTCTATTCTCTTTATCTTCTTTTTTTCTTTCCTCTTTCCGCACATTCTTATTCAGTTTCTTATTCTTTTTCTATTTTCTTTTTTTCTATTCTCCTTTCTTTTCTTTTCTTGTCTTCTTTCTCTTCCATCGTTTTTTTTTATTCAGTTTTGTTACAAATTCCGTAGAACGCTCATAGTTCTTGGTTAATAAAACCCGTAACGAAACACGAACAAAAAGTTGAGCGAAGAACAGGTTTAATCACATGAGAAACATTAATTAATAATACACTAATAAAGAATAGCGTAGTTCAGTGCGGCAATACTTACAACTCAACGCTACGCCTTGCGACAGCGATTCCTATGAACAGATGACCTTCTCCTGGAGGATGGAAATGTCCGTGTTCAACGATTATTGTAGAGAAGGTCGGCTGTCTTTCTACACAATTTTCTTCTTTCTTCATTTTTATATTTCTTCTTTTTATTTTTTCTCCGTCCTTCATTCTATTGCTTTTTTTTCTAATTCAGTTTCTTCTTTAGTATTTCCTCTTTTTTCTATTCTCTCGCTACTTTTATTTCTCTTTTCTTTTTGTATTTCTTTCTTTTTTTTTTTTTTTTTTACAATTCTCCCTTTTCTTTTCTCTTTATTCTCATCTTCTTCTTCAGTTTCTATTTCCTCTTTTTTCTATTCTCTCGCTTCTACTTTTATTTCTCTTCTCTTTCTTATTTCTTTTTTTTTCTTTCTTTCTTTTTTTTTCTTTCTTTCTTTTTTTTTCTTTCTTCTTTCTTTCCTTTTCTTTCTTCGCCCTCATTTTGCTCTTGGGCTTTCTACGTTTTGACCATATCGCCATTACTACCACGATTGCTAACCCAACTCCGCCTCGACCCTCGTAATGACGCGACAATTGTTTCAAGTGGCTACAATCTCGCGGGTATTAACGCCAGATTAAAACAGCCAAGTTTCACCTTCAATTTGCTTCATAGATGATTCCACGCCCTCGAATGTAATTGGAAAAGTAAAATTAATCATTGTCTGGCCAAACTGGCGACGTGTCTTCGATTTCTACTTTCCGCCAATCGCTTATTTCCTTCCAATGTATCTGCTCCTTCCACGCGACCTGTCTTCGCCTTGGTGTTTTCTTAAATTTAATTTTTTTTATCTATCACCTGTTATTTTAAGCGAAATAAGTGAGAATTTATAGATAGAAAACACGCATATTTGACGTTAAAGAGAAAATAATTACACGTTTCCCACGTGGCTAAAAGGCGTAGGATTTCTTATTGTTTAGGTTTTTTGTTACTCTTTTCATTGTATAACTATATAAGATGTTCGCAATAAAGCAATGGGTTATTTAAATCTCTTCTCTTAAAATAACTTTACAAAGAAAACTACAAATTATTTGACATCAAACTGATTTAACAGAAATTTACGGCCAATGAGAATTATTTCTAATAAACATTCGAAAACATTTACTTAACTGTCATTTTAATGGATGAGATAGTCGGAAATTTTTTAAATTTGAATACTTTTGCCAAAATTTTAAAGATGGCGTTTTAAATCGATTCAAAGAGCACACGCACTTATATAGAGTTCCAACATATTTTTTTTATAATTATGGCTACAATATTTTTTTTTTTATTTTATTTTATTTAATTATTTTAAAGGGGCAAGATAGAGTAAAGGGTAGCGGCTCGGCTTGAGGAATCGGAAAGCCGAGTTCAAATTTCAGTCGAATCCCTTCACTTACGTGCTAATACCATTGGGAAAGGTATAAATCCTCCCCCCAGCTATGGGTAAATAGTAGCACAGACCGGGTTCTGTGGCCTTGGATGGCAACTGTTCTACCGCAGAAAGAAATGTTAATGCTGGAAAAAGATACATGATCGCCTAAGCGTGTATGACGCATGGCACATAATTGACCTTGTTTTTTGGGGGCGGGGGGTTTATTTTATATAATTATTTTGTTACTACGGAGCAAACCTATATTGTTTTTATTTGCTCTTTTTTTGTTCCCTATTTCAGTTTAGTTACTTTTTAGGTTAGTCACCGTTTTTTAACCACTTCCTGTTTGTACACTTAGTTATCCCCGGCACCGGTACATTAAAAACATAGGACCAAACACGTGGTTTATATTTTACTTATCTACCTTTATGTCCACTCCCATCATGACATGATCGCCATTTTAATATTTCAACTTTTAACAAACCTCCTGATAAACAGGACTTCGTCTTCAGCCTCTTAATTGCCGCAAGGTGTCTTGAGGTACGCACAGGTACGCGTACATGGGGATTAGAACAATAATATCTTTGCGTTACCTTCATGTATATGCTTATTGTCTACGTCTTTCTTTTTTTTTTCTTTTTTTTTTTAAGCGTTTCCCCCCAAGCAAGGCGAGAAGCCTCTAGGACGCAAAAGGTAACAGAAGATTTGGATCGAGAGCAAATAGGAGTGATAGAGGAAAGGGTGGGGGAGAAGGATAGTGGACAGATCAAGGCAACTGGAGATGTCGATTGACATTACATTTGAATAGTTGGAGATTATAGCTCTCAGGGAAACTGGAGTAGGAAAAGGAGTTCCACGGGCGAGATATGAAGCTATTGGAGTAGAAGAGACGGCTACATTTAACAGTTTTGACAGTGAGATAGATAATGAACAGAGCGAGATAGATAGATAGATAGATAGATAGATAGATAGATAGATAGATAGATAGATAGATAGATGTGGTTGTGAGTGATATAAGGGAATGTATCAAAAGTTTAACTTCGTGATAACTCTTACTGTCGCATCCTTGTTACCATTCAAGATAAAAACAATAACAAAAAAGATATTCGTCGTCAAGTCTCTCAAAATTAGACAGACTAACTGCGGATAAAGCATAATAGTAAATCCATTCAGGACGTAGGCGATTATGGCTCTCCACATATTCCTTTACTTTGTTATCTGTGAATTGTCATGTCTTCCTGCGGAAGATAGTCGAGTGGTTTCCTGTTGCCTTCTCCACGTTTTAAAATTCAGTTTTCCTTCTAGACTGGTTGCCAACAGAGTCTGAACAGCCAAATCTAGTCTGCTATTGAATCAGTCTTTTCCCAATAGCATTAGTGAACATCGCCTACCAGAATTTGAACTTGACTCGCCATTTCCATTTTCAACGCTGGTATCTATCACACTACCCACACATCGCCATTTCAATTATTCTCCTTCTATGTGACTTCTTCAGAACGTAGACAATCATGGCTCTCCACAATTTCCTGTTCTTTGTAGTAATAAATTTTGTCTTTTTTTTATCTCTCCTAAACCTTGCTCTGACATTCATTCACTCGCTTGGTAGATTATGTGTTGTTTCCCCTTGTCTCTCTTGCTACTACTCTGTCCTGTGAGTATCAAATTTTCCAAACCCCTTTCCTTAATATGTGCCCTAGACAGTTCAACTGTTTCTTCCTGGTGCTGAGTATAAATATCTTTGTTTCCATTTTCTCTAAAACTTCATCGTTGCTCACATGTTCGGTTCATGGTATTCTCAGCATCCTTCTGTAGAGCCACATTTTTGTTGTAAGCTTCTTCTTCATCCGTGACGAGATTGTTCAGCATTCACTGTCATATAGGAGGGCTGATATTGTATAACAGTCCAGTACTATTTTCGTGTTTCTTAATACTTTGCTTAGCTTTTGGAAGGCATTTTTAGCTATACTACTGCCCCTTTGGATTCCAGTTTTATATTTCCCGTCCTCCTTTAAAACACTTCCTAGATATTTAAATTTTTGTATTCGCTTGATCTATATTTTCAAGATGAGGTATTATGTACATTATTTACATTATTCGGACTATTGTCCTCATCTTTGTCGCCATATCTATCACAACGTTTCAGGTGGTTGGAATGTCGAACTGTACCCTTTATTTTGCTCACTAGTTCCACGTGCCATGTCAGTTATCTCCAAGTTTTCCACTGCCTTAACCGGGTATTGAACTCACACTCTTTGGGTCCTGTCACTGGATCTAACCAACGCCTTTATCCACTGTGCCATGTATCCATGAGAACAGCTCTGTGTGAATTTCTGTGTATTATAAACTCGATGTCTCAGCAACCAGTTTTCATATTCCATGTTTTTACCAGAGCTCATATTGCAATTTTTGTTGTTATTTTCGCTTTTCTCTGGCACTCCTTAATACTGGTTCCCATATTGTATTCATTTCTATGCTTGGTCGGCTCAGGATGTTTTTGTAGGCTAGCATATGTGCTAATTCCTTAAGTTTACGAATTTTCCAATGGTGTTCTTTGTCTATGATTTCAACCTGATCCCACATAGGTCGGTGATCTCCCTTTTTTCTCCATATGTGGTCAGCCACGCCTGATTTTTGCACTTCACCCCGTATTACAGCTTTCTGGTGTTCTTGAAGCCTTAACTTAAGGGGCGGCCTGTCTCCCCTTTATATTTCTTTCCGCAGCTGCACGGGATAGCGTACACACAGTCTTTAGTCATGTTCTCCTCTAGAGGGGGGGTCTTACTCCGGAGAGATGTCTGCGAAGTGTCGTCCAGCTTTTGAAGGTTGTCCTGATGCCATATGGACCGCAGATCCTTTGTATTTTCTCAGATAACCTCTTCACATAAGGCAGACAGACTGTTTTCTGAGTGTTGCTGTCCTCCTCTTGTACCCGCTTATCCCAGTTATTTGGGGGCTGCTGCTATGTAGCTAGGGTAGTTGTTACGTTGTAGGCTACTACTTATAGTGACCAATTCTTTATCTAATATCTCTGGGTTTCCACTTATGACTTTTGCTTGGTGTTGTAAGTAGCGGACTATCCCTTTCTTTACGCTTTATGGATATTGTTTGATTTTTCTGCTTCCAATTTGTAATTTTCGTGTTAGGCTCTGTTCCTTTTGCTAACATTGATGCATTTTTTCTTCTTGCAATTAATACTTAGTCCTTTCTTCTCGCTTTCATTCACAACCTTCTGTTGGAGTTGCTGAAGTTTCATTTCTGTGTCTGCTATCAACACTGTGTCATCTTCATATCTTATCTTGACCAATTTGTATCTGCCAATAATGAATCCAACACGGACTTGAAAATTCCCTAAAGATTGCCTCACTCTAAAGGTTGAATAAGTCCTTGGACAAGAACACCAATATAGTTTATCGTCTTACCCAGAACGGTTGTTTTTGGTGTTTTCAATTTATAATTGGCATATAGGGATGTTCCTTTTGCTGACAACCATACATTCTCTCTTCTTTCAATTGATACTTAGTCCTTTCTTCTCGCTTTCCTTAAATACCTTCTTTGGGAGTTCTCGTAGTTTCTATTCTCTGTCTGCTATCAAGACTGTTTCAATGACATCGCTAATATTTTAACAAGTTGCGGCTTTATTTCAAATAAAACTTCTCCATCTGCAATGAGCGATATTAATCACCATTGAATAACTGCATTTAATCTTCCTTCTTATTCTTCTATCTATCACGTCCTTTCAAGAAGTGGGCGATCATAGCTCTCTACAACTTCCTGTCTTTTTTAACCCCCTAATAACGTTTGCCTTTTTTATATATATCCTATGCCGTCTTCTAAAAATCCTTTACACAAGCTCGTGAGGCAGGTTACGCGCTGTTTTCTCTTTGTCCATCTTACCTTCAGTATTTCCTGTGAGTGTCAAATTTTACAAGCCCTCTTTCCTCATTATGTGCCCTAGAAATTTCAACTGCCTATTTCTAATGCTTCGTCTAAATGTCCGTTTTTTTCTATTTCCTATAAAACTTTGCTGTTGCCCATATGTTCAATTCCTGGTATCCTCAGCATCCTTCTGTAGGACCCCATTTCTGTTGCTTCAAGTCAATTCTTCATCTGTGACATCTTTCGGTCGTTGTACGCTCGGGCCCTCTTCAGGTTGTTGGAATATCGAACTGAATTCTTTATTTCGCTCGCTGAGGTAGACTGTTTTGGTTCCACGTGCTATGTCTAATGGATGATAGTTATTAGTTATCTCCTGTTAATTCAACTGTACAAGTTCGGACTAAACGATGTGATAAATATGGCGATGAGGACAATAGTCCGAATAATGTAAATAGTGTACATAATACCTCATCACAGAAATATAGACAGATACTGAAAGTCCGAAACGTTTTAACAAATATGGCGACAACTATGAGGACAATAGTCCGAATCATGTAAATAGTGTACATGATACCTCATCTCAGAAATATAGAGAGATACTGAATGGCCGAAACTTTGTAATAAATATGGCGACAAAAATGAGGACAATAGTCCGAATAATATAAATAGGGTACATAATACCTCATCTCAGAAATATAGACACATAATAAATGGCCGAAACGTTGTGATAAATATGGCGATAAAGATAAGGACAATAGTCCGAATAATGTAAATAGTGTACATAATACCTCATCTTAGAAATATAGATAGATACAGTATGGCCGATATTACAGTTCCCTATATTTTTCTTTCTAATTAAATTTTCCTGTTTCTTAATACTTTGCTTAGCTTCTAGAAAACGTAAAATATTAAAAATCTCTCCCTTGAATTAGACGTAGTTCTATAAAGTTTGTAACATTCGGCAGGGGATTTCTTTTTTATGATTTAACTTGAAAGATAAATCTTGCGTTATAAACGCCGAATACTTGCTTATTTTTTTTCATTTTGTTTGTTGCATGATGTTCAATTTTTTGGCGAAACATTGTAATTTGCTTAGAACTGGAAACTGGAAAAATGTCGATCCTGAGTAAGTGAGAAAATGTAAAATTCCAAGCCGATTATTAAACATTCATGTCTGTTCCTCCAAACTGATAAAAATATGGCGCCGATACCAACTACATTTAATCTGCTTCCATTACACCACTCTCTCTCTCTCTCTCTCTATCGCGCTTTCTCTCTCATTCTTTTTTTCACTCACTCTCTCTCTCTCTCTCCCTCTCTCTCTCTCTCTCTCTATATATATATATATATATATATATATATATTTGTAAAACGATGTATATTTTTTTTATATATTATGAACAATTTTACGAAAATCTATGACAAAATGGAAACGTTTTTCGTGCAACGCGTTTTATACTAAAGTGATATTTATTTTGATGTTCTTACCCTTGTTCATGAAGTAGAGTCAACGCTAAAATTTCAAATTTATTCTTTTAATTTTTTCAATATATTTTAGCTATAGTCGAGGCGGTTTTTTTTTTTTTTTTTTTTTTTTTCACTTTTTCATTATGTTTCTTTTGTTATTAAATATCCTGCATTGTGATATTAGAAGATCTGCCAAGGAAGGTGTTGTAAGAACCTGGACATAATTTGTTGTAGGTGATCTAGCGATTAAAGCACTTTCTATGCCTTTTCGTCTTAATAAATTGCTTTCTCCTTATTAAGAGAAAAAATAACATTTTTAAATCAAAACTATAGCTAGACTAATTGTGGTAATCAGCTAATATATTGATTGCGTTCTTTTGTGAAAGATCCCTTTTGTGTTCAGCTAATATTTTATTTAAATTCCTTAAAATTGTTTTCTCTTAATTAGAAGAAAAAGTAACATTTTTAAATCAAAATTATGATCACACTGCTTACCATGAGCAACTAATTCATTGAGCGTGTTGTTTTGTAAAAGATCCATTTTGTGTTCAGATAATCTATTATTCAAATTCCTAAAATTGTTTTCACTTAATTAATGCAGAAAGTAACATTTCTAAATCAAAATTATGATCACACTGCTTACCATGAGCAACTAATTCATTGAGCGTGTTGTTTTGTAAAAGATCTCTTTTGTGTTCAGATAATCTATTATTTAAATTCCTAAAATTGTTTTCTCTTAATTAAAGCAGAAAGTAACATTTTTAAATCAATATTATGATCACACTGATTACCATGAGCAACTAATTCATTGAGCGTGTTGTTTTGTAAAAGATCCCTTTTGTATTCAGATAATCTATTATTTAAATTCCTAAAATTGTTTTCTCTTAATTAAAAGAGAAAGTAACATTTTTAAATCAAAATTCTGGCTAAACTCATTATGGTGAGCAATTAATGTGTTGTTTTGTAAAAGATCCCCTTTGTGTTCAGATAATCTTTTATACAAATCTCGCAGAGTATTTTATCAAAGAATATTGTAAATTTTTGCTTCAATCTCTTTTGATTTTTTTTGTTTTTACTCTTTCCAGGTGTGAAATGGGGACTGGGAGGGACGTGTGTGAATGTCGGATGTAATTCAAAAAAATTAATGCACCAAGCTGCTTTACTTGGACAAGCTATCAAAGATGCCAAAAGTTTTGGCTGGAATATTCCAGAGACCTCCTTTTCCTGGTAAGCATGATTTTTTTTTGAGATGCAGTGAAGAAATTTTGTCTTTGACTCTAACTCTAAAGTTGATTGTAGTAAAATTACTGCTTTTAAGTTTAATCTCTGATTAAGTTTGAAATATGCGATCGGCTTTGAATTTCCAAGAGCACTTCAATGTAGTACTTCATGCCACATCTGGCATTTTCTGTACAAGGATTAATACCAGTTAAATTCAGCTTTGATTTGAAGAAAAAATTAAAAATAGACATTATTTGTGATCCTGGAATGAAAAAAAAATTGCCCAAAGAAATAAGTTTACATCCAAATCATTGTATTTGTTAACACGTTCAATAAATGTTGATTTGATTGGTTGATGATGTCACTAAAACCACAGATTCAGAATCACTGATCAAGTAACCATCATTTGAAATGAAAGAGATATCCAGTTGTGGGGGGATGATCAGGGTCTTCTCAGCTTGGTCTGGGTTAACTAGGGAAGAGAACTGAATATTGAAAGACCGAAAACCCGTCAGATGATCCCGTTTATAAAATATCATTGCCAACTCTCCTCCACCCTGTGTGTTGGAAAGACGTATTTTGTAGATTATATATACACATGACAAAATGTAAATTTAAAGCTAGACGTCTCTGTATCTTCAGCGTATCTCAATGTGCAATTGTATAGTGTTTATTGCGTTTCATCATCCCCACCACCACATACATAAAAGATTGCATCTTTTCACTTTTCAAGGAGGTCATGGCAGCTAATGTTCAAAGTCATGTCAAATCTTTGAATTGGGACTACAGAGTGCAACTTAAAGACAAGTTATTTTGTTTTTCTTTTTTGTTTTGTTAATCCAAGACGGTGCTGAAAAGTTTTTGGCCTCAGCCACTTTACAAAAATATCAACTTGGTCAGGGTTGAAAACTTTTCAGCAATCATATGTACTTCCGTTTTATTCAACTCTACATTTGAAAAATTTCCTCAAAACTAAAGTTTATTTTTAAACAAAAAAGTTACACGTTTTTAGCATTTTTAAGTTTCTTTCCCAAAGAAAGCCGGA
>OZ010610.1:25420104-25430104 GCA_963932145.1 Acanthosepion lycidas
AAAATAGGATGAAACGGCCGTCCAGTGCTTTCTACATTCTGTTGATGATGCTTGTTCTAGACTCGATATATTATTATGAGAAATTATTCAAAGCTCCCAAAATTTCTATCACTTATAAAATATGCTTGATCCATCTTAACCAATGCTCTGGATGGAGCAGCTTGGTGAAAGAAGATTTTGCTCTTGGAGCCGGTCCCAGTGGGTTATGTCTGCTTCGATGAGTATCACCATATATATGAGTATGATATATATATATATATATATATATATATATATATATATATATATATATATATATATATATAAACGTGAACATTAAAGTCAACACTTAGAGGCGACAGACTTTTTCATGCTAGACGCAGTAGTCAGACTACTCGTGGCCAGACGTTTGCGTCTAGCATGAAACAGACTATCGCCTCTAAGTGTTGACTTCAATGTTCACTTTTATATTTACACACACTCTATCTCTTACAGTAGATGTAGCTATTGATTCAGTGTATTTACTCCACCTCATGTTAATGGACAGCGTGAGACCAATCAGGCGTAACGAGTCTTCCGGGGTGAATTGCAGAGACAATCTTCATGTAACTGTGATCTTTGTGATGGATACTTTTGCAAACACACGTGAATTCGCTCTGTTATAATTATCTTAAGATTAACAGTTGTGATTACGATATTTTGTAAACAATCGTTCCCAATGCAAGGGAGATAACTAGAAATGGTAAATTGCTACATGATGTTAAATGTTAGTCAACTTAAAAGCATTTAATACATTGCTACTATACTCGTAATAAATTTTATTCAGTGTTGGTTGGTTGCTTTTGATATCAACTTGAATAAGATCATTCATGAACTAAAAGGATTATTATAAAAATAAACAGACATAATATGTCTATATTATTTAATATATATATATATGTGTGTATGTGTGTGTGTTTGTGTACTATATAGTTGATTTCTCGTATTCGAGTATGCTAATTTGCTAGGGTAGAGTCGATCCCTCTTGCAGACGCCTGCTCAGATACATTTGTGTTGTTTTATACTGCAACTATGCTGAGTGACTTTAGCTACAGTTTCTGAGAAAAAGCGCATTATCTGGTATGCTCGGCTGTTCAAAGAATACGAGTACGCTCAATCCCTCGGTCACTATGGCTTGTTAATTCGTTTTAGCACAACCATCGACGAAGTATTACGCCTCCACAGTTTCACTCAGAAGTCGCATGACTTTCAGGCATTTTCACATAGTTGAAAAGCGAGTGTAATAACCGCTACATATACAGCCACTGCCACACATCATTTGTGTGTCTAAAGGTTATATTTCTTTCAACCGGGGAAACTTTAAAAGACATTTTGGTTTTCATTATCTTGATGAATGTTTGCGTCTCTTTTCAACTGACTTTCACATATTTTTGGACAAATGCGACATGAATCGCTCGTATTAAATGGTATTCTGTAGTTGGTGTGTTCTCTGCTATGATGACATCGCATATGACTGAGTTTTTTTTTTCTGCGTCACTGATGCAAAACCTACCCCAAACGTTACAGAAATATGCGGTCTGGAATTATCGACATTATGACCCTTTCGGGCACTATTTTTCAGCTTTTAGTATAATACACGAGTAGTCTTGGCAGCAATCGCTCCATCTTGAACCTTTTCTGCCAGGTCACACACACACACACACACACACATATATATATATATATATATATATATATCAACCGTGTATTAACATTTGATAGATGCAGGAAGGCTCAGATAGATAGATAGATAGATAGATAGATAGATAGATAGATAGATAGATAGATAGATCTGAAGAGACAGTGATAGGTAGATAGATAGATAGATAGATAGATAGATAGATAGATCTGAAGAGACAGTGATAGATAGATAGATAGATAGATAGATAGATAGATAGATAGATAGATAGATAGATAGATAGATAGATAGATAGATCTGAAGAGACAGTGATAGATAGATAGATAGATAGATAGATAGATAGATAGATAGATAGATAGATCTGAAGAGACAGTGATAGATAGATAGATAGATAGATAGATAGATAGATAGATAGATAGATAGATAGATCTGGACAGACAGTGATAGATAGATAGATAGATAGATAGATAGATAGATAGATAGATAGATAGATAGATAGATAGATATGCATTGTTATGAAATGTTGTCAATTGATAAAATAATACGATGGAAAATGAGAAAGAACCTGTGTGCGATTGGCCAACCCAGCGGGTATATTTAATCATTTACTTGAGAGAAAGGAAATACTCAGTAATCTGTTTTCACTGAATTTCGCGGAAGATAGCCTCCGAGTAATTCGATCTGAGGATTACCATGATATTGAAGGAAAGTCTATGAACGATAGCTACTGTGGTCGGCAAAGATTTTTTGTTTGTTTTTTTTATAAAATACAGCTGAAGTAGAAAAATAAAGACAGCACAAAACCAACGAATTAATATTTAAGCCCGCTGTCGTCTATATTTGATAATGTATGTCCGGTTTAGTGTTACATTGGCATAAACTGTTTATTTCATTGAATAATAAATTTAAAATCGAATTCATTGGCATTTTGGTTTCCAGCGATTCGTATTCACACTGTTTTGAATTATAAGTGCTACACAATCTCTTATAAACTTTAATCTAAAAATTGGCCAATATTGTCATCACGGAAAAGAAATTACAAAATCTCCTACAGAAGGTAGCGACGGAGAGTGAGAAGAAGAGACTATGCATAAACTACAAGACAGAATGCATGGTTATCAGTAAAAGGATGAGCTCGAAATCTTATTTGTGTGTCGGGAACATTAGAATCAAGCAGACGAGCAAGTTTAAATAACTGGGAAGCGTTTTCACAGACGACAGTAAATGCGACACTGGGATCTGTAGATGTGTTGGGATAGCCATGGACGCATTCCAAAAGCCGGCCAGAGTATTGCGAGACTGGAAGATTTCTTTGGTAAGAAAGAAAAGAATACTGAGATGTTACGTGACATCTGCCCTACGGCAGCGAATGTTGGACGATTTCCTAAAAGATGAAGGGACTCGAGGCGACGGAAATGTGGTTCTGCAGAAGGATGCTAAGGATATCATAGACCGAGTGTGTGAGCAACGATGAGGCCTTAGAAAGGATTCAAACAAGGAAGAGGCTTATACTTTACAACAAGAAGAGGCAGCTGAAGTTTTTGTGACACATAAGGAAGAAGGGCCTAAAGAATCTGATACTCACGGGTCAAACAGAGGGAAAGAGAGACAAGGGAAAACAACGCGTGACTTACCAGAAGAGCTTAAGCAAATGGATGGCAGAACGTGGTCTGGAGGAAGAAGCAGAGAGAAGGAACTTGTTAAGAGCTGCAAGAGATAGAGTGTGAGTAGAGAGCCATAATCGCCTACGTCTTGAATTGACACGGCACATAAAAAGAAAGGATCGAACACACTTCTCTACGAGATGAGCTTGTGAACCACGGAAATTGTCTTCTACAAATATTTACTAAAATTTACTTAGTATGGCACATGGCCAACTTATTTAATAAAACTCAGATTCATTACTCTAGCAATGATCGTCAAGACCTTGATAACTTAGGAACCTTACCTAACAAGTTTCCCCGGTATGAGTTTGCTAGCAGCGGCGATAGTTCTACGTAGATATTTACTTATCTTTGATCAATTTTGAACACGGTTACAAAAATGGAGGATACAGAAAAAAAAACAAATTCAATATAATGGCAAAAAACAAATTTCCTGTCAGGAGCTTTAGTTGTGCAAAACACAAAATGACGAAAAAATAGAAAACTAACGGAAGAAAAAAGCCATTACAATTGCAATTCACGAACCCCGACTTCACGACAGGCGCACGATAAATATTTACTAGGCTTTACCAGATACAATTCAAATATTGATGTTTCTCTGTTACGAGTTGTCCTCGATGATTTTGTTTTTTAATCTTCATTATCCTTCTTAATTCCATTGGGAATGTGGGCTGCCTTCACCTCTGCGTCAACACTTCTACGCCAAGTCTGTTTTGGTCGAACCACTTTTCGCTTCTCTTGTGGATTCCAGTTAAGGGCTTGCCTGGTGACACTAGAAGCAGGCCTGCGAATTGTGTGGCCGATCCATTCTCATTTCTGTTTCTCTCTTGATTCCTTTGGGAATATATTTAATAAATTTTAAAAGAAAGCAGTACTGCCTACTTGGTCAGTGAATGCCAAATGTTTCCTTGTAGGGAAACGGTTACTGTTACTCATTGCTTACTCTTGATGTGTCCTGTATTTGATGGCAGCTTTGAAATTCATCGAGCAGCAACCTTAGTAGTACTACATCATAAAATACTGCTAAAGAGCCACAAAGCGTAACCGTGCCATACTGAATGTGTAAGCTTTATATATATTTATTACAACGTTTCGGCCATTGTACGCTCCGGCCATCTTCATGTGGTTGGAATGTGGAACTGAACCCTTTATTTCGCTCACTGGGGTAGACTGTTCTAGTTCCACGCGCCATGTTTAATGGATATCAGTTATCAGTTATCTCCTGTTAGTTAGATCCAGTGACAGGACCCAAAGAGTGTGAGTTCAATACACGGTTGAGGCAATGGAGAACTTAGAGGGGGAATTAACAGGAGATAACTGATAACTGACATCCATTAAACATAGCATCTAGAACTAGAGCAGTATACCCTAGTGCGCAAAATAAATGTCTGATATTGAGCACTTTATCCCATAAATATAGCACACCTTAAGACAATATTTCTTCATATATATATATATATATATATATATATATATATATTCTGCCTAAATTATTAGGTTGGTGCAAAAATAATGTCGTTTTCTCACATATGTTACTATGTGAAAAAACGACATTATTTTGCACCAACCTAATATATATATATGTATTTGCTGCCTAACATATATATATATATATATATATATATATATATATATATATATATATATATATATATATATATATATACTTACATATTAGGTTGGTGCAAAAATAATGTCAGTTTTTGACGTTAAAAATTACGTCAAAAACCGACATTATTTTTGCACCAACCTAATATATATATATATATATATATATATATATATATATGAATTCCAGATAATCTAGTAAATAAATTTAGTTCTTTTTATTCGAAAATCAGTTGAAATCAAAAGCACTTGTATATTATTCCAGATTACTAAAATAGAAAATAAAAAACGAAATATATTGAATGATGTCTGAAATTCTGGCATTAATAAATCCGACACAAAAAATTGTAGTCGAGGATTTCATCAAAATATTCGGCTATTATTTCTTTATTCAGCAATATGACTTGCTTTTCTTAGGGCAACATTTGTTTTTTTGTTGTTTTTTTTTTCGTTTCATAATCCCCAATGCGTGGACAATAGCATTATCTAAAAAAAAAAAACGTTTCAGTTCTCGCAGTGATCGGTAGTAACAATGCTTCTCTTGCTTTCTCGTAGAAACTTTTGAACTGCTGATCGGTTTTCAATTTTTTCTGGGAGGAAAAAATGGCGATACTATATTCCAGTAAAACGAGAAAGATTCTTAATCAAGAAGTAAATAATCTTAATAAAAAGTAATCATTCTAATCTTCAATATATTTCATCTCTTTAGGAGGTTTTTCGGGCTTCTAAACAAATACTGTAGATGCTGTCATAGAAATTAATAAGAGGAACATGCTAGTCAGACATACTTTGGAAATAAAGCTAACATTAGTTCACACAATAAGAAACCTTATTTGGCATTTATTAATGCTGCAGACATCAGGGTGTGAAAAATACAATTCGCAGTCTGCATGCGGTCTGTTGATGATTGCATGCGGCCAGCGACATCGAAACTGATATTATTTTTTAAATGTTCGTTTAAATAAATATCGGTGCATTTTGGTTACATGTTGCGCAAAATTGTGATCTAGGTATATGATTTTCTTTTTGCTTTTTTTTAATTGTTTCACCCCCAAGCAAGGCGATAATACCACTAGAATACAGGGGCTTACAGGGCGTGAAAGAGAATGAGAAGATTTTAGTGGAGATGATTGAGGAAAGACGAAAAAGGAACAGGGTTAAAGACGATAAAAGATGGCGATTGACGTTGTATTTAAATTTTTGAAGATTGTAGTTGTCAAGGAAGCAAGAAATCGGAAGGGAGTTACACAGGCGGGAAGTGCGAGAAAAGAAACGAGATGGCGGTTGCTCTAGCTCGTTCAACAATAAAAGGGTGGGACCTACTTGGCAATCTAGCAGCACACTTAAATTCATGTCACATCAAAGGGAAAAAGCTCATCAGAGCAGATACCATGAAAATATTTGTAAAAAAAAACACAGAGGGAGGCCATGTCACGTCGATGAGAAAGTGTGCTGTAGTCGAGATACCAGGTCAGGATCGATAACATTACAGAACCTATTTACATTGCTCTGACTATCATCCTCATGGTTGGAATGTCGAACTGAACCCTTTATTTCGCTAGCTTGTGTAGACTGTTCTACTTCCACGTGCCACGTCTAAAGGATGTCAGTTATCAGTTATCTCCTGTTAATTGCCCTCTCCAAGTTACCACCTGAAGAAAGCCGGAGCGTACAACGGCCGAAACTTTGTGATAAATATAGCAACAAAGATGAGGATGATAGTCAGAGCAATGTAAATAGTGTACCTCATCTCAGAATTATAGACAGATACATTACAGTACATTCTTTGGATTTTGTCAAGAATCGGGAGATATACAACCAATAAATAGATACTGGTTTAAAATGCATTTTAAAAAGAAAATTCTTCTTAAACCTTTTATTTTAGTTTTAATTCCAATCTAAAGAGAGATTTAATATTTCCCTTAAGCAAAATACATTACTGCATTTCAAACTCTATTTAAATTGATTGGAATTTTTATTATTATTATTATTAATATTAATAATAATAATAATAAATTAAAATCACTAGAATCGGACATATTGACAAATCTATCGACAAAACAATATATACTTTTATGAAACTTTATTTGGAAAGGATTAACTGATTTAAAGTTTAATTAATCTGGATTATAGTTAATATTACTTAATTTTAGTTGAAAATATCGCAAAAAAGCATTTCTAGAATACGGAGGTGTGTGTTTTTATAAGGTGTTGGTGGAAGTAATGGTTATAAAATTCCATGACGAATACAAAGTAAACACCTTTTTATATACGCTTTTTTAACTGCTCAGTAATCTTCAAAAATATATTTTAAGCATTCTAATATTTTATTGAATTTTTAGGTAAATTGACTTTAGTTTTACTTACGAAGACGCTAGTTGAGGAAATGTTAGAAAATTACGAATACGTTTTAAATTTACTATTGTTACCGCTCTTATTTTCTGATAATGTCGTTTTATGGACGCCTGTAGTTACAAAAATGGGCACGTTTATACACACACAAAAAAAAAAATCAAAATTCTTTTCAAAATGCTGTGGATCGCTTATTTCCGTATACTTTTCTATTTATGATTGGTAAATAGTTTTTTGTTTTTAACAATATTACTTGATCACTACAAATTTATACAGAATTTTTAAAGATTTAACAGTTTATAAATTATTATAATTATTTTTTTTAATGAAAATAATTCTTGTAAAATTCCTTATTTATTAATTTTTTTCTTACGGTAACAGTGTTCATAATATATTTTAATCAAAAAAGCAATTTAAAAAAAATTTCTAATGAAATATCTGTTTTATTGCAGTTTTAATTTTCATTCATAGCAGATTTAACTGGGGGTCCTGTTTGACTAATAAAATTTTCCTTATAACAAATATAAACATTAGACACTAAAAAAAAAGAATCTTTCCAATTTTGATTAAATTATATAAGTGTCTGGTAACAAACGTAAAAGAAATATATATTTTATAAATATTTTCTGTAACAGAAACGTATAAAAATAATTTCATTCAGTATCTGTCTATATTTCTGAGATGAGGTATTATGTACATTATTTACATTATTCGGACTATTGTCATCGTCTTTGTCGCCATATATATTACAACGTTTCGGCCGTTGCACTCTCCGGTCTTCTTCAGGTGGTTGGAATGTCTTTATTTCGCTCACTGTTCTAGTTCCACGTGCCATGTTTAATGGATGTCAGTTATCAGTTATCTCCTGTTAATTCCCCTCTCCAAGTTCTCCACTGCCTTAACCGGGTATTGAACTCACACTATTCGGGTCCTCACACTGGATCTAACTAACGCCTTTAGCCACTGTGCCATGTCTCCTTCAGGACGATTAGGCGATCATTAACTGAAGAATTAAGGTTCATCAGAAAATTCAAATAGGAAAACTGTGACATTTTCACCGGTTTTCTTGTTCTAATCAATTGCTTCTTGTTGAGAACAACTTTTAGCGTAGCGCTGATTTCTACTGCAATTTTGAAATGTTATTATCATTTTCGTTCTAAATGAATTCTATTTGTTCAGCAATATACGTTTTAATCGGAAATATTTGTGACGCCCGGGTATATTACGGGACAGACAAATAGGTTTCAAGTGAGCTGAAGTCCTCCGTATGACGACAAACGACACCCGGCAGTAAGGGCTCTGATCGGAAGATTGAAGGTTTTGAAGAGCGTTGAACCACCACTTAATTGTTGTTATTCCCGGGTCCACCTTTACCCGAGGTGGTAGCACCCGTTAGGGTACCAGCTCTGGGCAAATAATAAAACCGCAAAGAAAAACAAAACACAATGAAACTATAAAAAGTCTATTTTTACAGTAAAAAATACCAGCAATACATTTTATAGAAATAAATTATCATAAAATTCGGTCGAGCACTTTAGAAGGGAAGCGCGAATTTGTAAACGGTGACTGCTACTGCTGATAATGGAAAGCTCTTCTATGAATCGAGCACTCTGGGTCATTGGCGTGTTTATTCAAAAATAAATACGTAAAAATTCACCTTTGCCGACTTAGGGTAAACATCTCCGACTTGTTCCAAATCAGTCGAGTTTCGATCCCGGCTTGAAACAATCGGATGTCTAGCCACGATGATGAGCTGTGATACAACGAAACAGTCTGTCTGTGGATGACAATATAATACATATGTATAGTAAATTGACCAACAATACTTCAAAGCTTTCAAAAAATGTAAATTTCTGTATTAAATGACCCATAAAGTGTCGATATGCCGTTAAACAAACAAATCAATTAATCAATCAAGTGAACTGTATAAGGTGCTGGTGATTCTAACGTAAACCTTGGTCGACAACTTGGTTTTAAAGAAACATTTAAAATTGCCGACGAGTTCTTTTCAGATTTCGTCTACTGTTACAAAATACGTACGATTGAAGACTTATCATTTAGAAGCGAACTTCCAGCAAAGAATTCGAAGAATTAATCACGAAATCCACATTGTATCGTCAATAGGAATTC
This sequence comes from Acanthosepion lycidas, assembly GCA_963932145.1. NCBI lineage: Eukaryota > Metazoa > Mollusca > Cephalopoda > Sepiida > Sepiidae > Acanthosepion > Acanthosepion lycidas. Next base: position 25,429,516 of record OZ010610.1, read on the forward strand.
TAAGGTTTGATGCGATTATTACGAATAATATCCACCTACTCTGCTATCCTATGAATTGAATACATGGTGTGATAATTTAATTCTTGCAATGACCTTTGCGAAATCAATGTTTACTTAGCCAATCACTAGTAGCTGTCGTCACATTCAAAAGCTTCCTCTCATTACTCCAAGAGACTAAATTGCAATTGCTGAGATTATTTTTGGAACACGATTTAAGGAATACCTCCCAATAATATATAGATGTATACCTTTCAATAATATATAGATGTATACCTTTCAATAACATATAGATGTATACCTTTCAATAATATATAGATGTATAGTGTTTCGTTAGATATCAGCAAGTCTTTGTTTTTTCCGCTTATTTTTCCATTTGGAAAATAAGCCACATGTCACAGGGGGACTAAGTCAGGTAAATAAAGTGGATTACCCATTTTTATAAGGGATTTCTTAGCCAGAAACTCACTAAAACCCACCGCCTCGTATTGCTAAGATGGAGAATCCACTTGTAAGGCTAGAGTTCAGTCTTTCCATCCAAAAAGATTCTCATGACTGTTTCAGTGCTTCTAAATAAATATTTGCAATTGTT